>JAUCMX010000015.1:14062459-14379959 GCA_033459395.1 Hemibagrus guttatus
AGACTTTGATATTCTGGGAACTACCAGAAGTCCAGAGTTTTGAGATCTTAAGGAGCGTGGTGGATTGTGATGTGTTAGAAGACTGGCTAGATACGAGGGAGCTAAACCATTTACAGCCTTGTACATAAGTAGTGCTTGTATAACGGGGTATTGTCAGCAAAACAATGGAAAGTAATCCCATGTCTTCCAATGATGTTACCCAAGGGAAGCATATATATTGAGAACAGCAGAGGTCCTAAAACTGATCCTTGTGGGACCCTGTATTTAACTGGCATTACACTGGACAGTTCTCCATTTAAATCTACAAAATGGTATCAATCAGACAGGTAGGATCTAAACCATTTTTAATGCCTGTGCATGAATACCTACGTGATTTTGTAAGCGATATACGAGAAATGTTATGATCTATAGTGTTGAATGCCGCACTGAGATCAAGTAAGACTAATATTGAGATGCAGCCTCAGTCTGAAGCTAAAAACAAGTCATTTGTGATTTTTACTAGTGCAGTTTCTACGCTATGATGGGGCCTGAAACTTAGGATATTGTTTTCTGTAAGAAGGAGCATAATTGAGCAAATACAACCTTATTATTATATTATATTATATTATATTATATTATATTATATTATATTATATTATATTATATTAATTTAGATATACATGGAAGGTTTGAAATTGGTCTGTAATTTGATAATTCATTAGGGTCTAGTTTAGGTTTCTTTAGAAGAGCCTTAATAGCTCCTAACTTGAGAGGTTTTGGGACATGAACTAAATATAATGAGGAATTAATAAAGTTGACAAGAGGCTCTCCAGCTGTATGTATCATTTCTTTCAGCAATCTAGTTGGAATTAGATCTAACAAACATGTTGTTGAATTAGCCGTGGTGATACATTTATAAAGGTCTTCCTGCCCTATACCTGTAAAGCATTGTAGCTCTAAACGTGGAGCTTTAGGCTGGACTAGATCACAGGATACTGTCAAAGGTTGAACATCCATTATTTTGTTCCTGATACTATCAAATTTTTCGATGAAGAAATTAATAAAGTCATCACTACTAAACTGTGATGAAAAACTCTCTCCAAAAATCTGTTTTGTTAGTCTAGCCACTGTGTTGAATAAGAATCTGGGATTGTTTTGGTTTATTGCTATCAGTTTGCTCAGATGCTCAGCCCTAGGAGCTTTTAGAGCCTGTCTCTGGCTGGACATACTATCCTTATACTCAATTCTAAAAACTTCTAATTTAGTTTTTCTCCACTTTCTCTTGAGGTTACGGGTTGCTCTCTTGAGGGCGCGAGTATGACTATTATACCATGGTGCAAGTGTTTTATCTCTGACCTTTTTTAATCGGAAGGGGGCAACAGCGTATAGTGTGCTGGTGAAAATAGTGCCTATGCTGTTAGTTACTTCATCTAAATCATCTGCATTTGGGGGTCTAGTAAGAAATTGAGACAGATCCAGCAGATTACTTGTGAATCTGTCTTTAGTGGTCAGAATAATATTTCTACCAAATCGATAAGGTGGAGAGACATGGCTAATATTTTCTACAGGTAGAGTGTACACTAAGAGGTGATGGTCTGTGATATCATCGTTTTGAGGTAGAATATCTATATCAGTGACATCTGTTCCATGTGGTATAATTAAATCTAGCATATGATTAAAATGATGAGTTAGTCTAATAATGTTTTGTTTAACCACAAAGGAATTTAGTAAATATTAAGTATAAATATAGGACCAATTGTTTTTATTTTTCTATAAGGAACCCAATGAAAAATCTTCAGCATAAGTATGAGTAGTTAATTGGTAGTAGCACACACTAGTAGTGAAGAAAAAAAGCCTACAGATGATGGTAGATGAGAGAAACTAGCAGCTCATTCCCAGTATGTTGTTCTAGAGTCATTCACAAAAATTATTTCAATGGAATAAAAACTGTCCTTTACTTAACAGCTCAAAAAACACACTCTTTCATCCAAGCTAACTAATGGAGCTAGTTAATGCACTTAACAACAACTTGCTAAAGAATATTTAAATGATTTCCTGAAACCTATGGTATTTATGAGTTACCAGCTTGAACTTCATTTAACCAATCGTTCAAACATTTAAGCAAACAAACAAAAAACTAACACATCCAACATATTTAACAGACTTTTCATCTTAGAGATTTATACTGACATTCAGCATGAAAATAAAAATCAAACTTATCCATTTAGCACTTAACTGATTGATGTATATCAGTTGTGTATTAGTTGTGTACAAATGTAAAGTATGGTGTTCCACAAGGCTCTGTTTTAGGACCACTAACTTTTCTTATGTATTTTGCCACAGATTAAAATGATTTCTAAACATACATTTGAATTAGCTGCTACCACTACACTAATGACACAGCTACATGAATCAGCCAAATCAGATGACAGATATCCATTACTAAGACTGAGGAATGTGTAAATATCAGATGGTGAATGCCCATTTTTTTTAATGAGAATTTGAAACATCCATCCATCCATCCAACGCGCTTATCCTGCACAGGGTGACAGGGAGCTTGGAGCCTGTTCTATCTCAGGTGACTTGGGGAATAAGGTGGGGGACACCTTGGATGGGGTACCAACCCATCACAGAGCACAATCACATTCATGTCTTTGGACTGGGGAAGGGAACTGGAGAACCCGAGGAAACCCAGGAAGCACAGGGAGAAGATGTAAACTCCGCCCACAGAGGACAGAGACAGGAACCTCCAACACTGGATGTGTGAGGGAAGCCACTGGAAAATATCCCAGATGGTTAATTGTTGAATGAATAAAATGACAAATTATGTGAGCCCCACCCACACAAATACCTCACTGCATATATTTACCTCAGGTCTGAACACAGCTCTATATTGCAACCATGATTCACCGAGACACCTCCACGCATTTGTCCAGCGTCGGTTGCAAGCGCTTGTTATACAGTCTTTGCTGGCAGGGGTTGAGAGTAAATAAGCTGGTAAAAGTGCTGACAGCTTTGTTAAATTTTGTGCAGGATGAGGCGAGTGAGACATATTTTGCATTGCTGGATGGAAGGCACTGTGAAGGATTTGGCTGCTGATCTGATAAGGGCTTTGGTGTCTCTGGGAATTCTGTGACAGAGCGCAGAATTATAGCCAGATTGACTTGCAGATTGACTTGGGTCTCTGTCCGGGTTTGAATGGTGGCTGATTGCGTGAAGCAGGAGAAATGAGTACAGCCTTGGTGGCATTCCAAGGGGGGGGAATGGTGACGCTACAGCATCAAGTGCAAGCACCGGACTGGCTTTTTAGAGTTAATGCAAATCAGCCATAAATGTATTTCTGTATTAGACTCAGACACTGGGACACTACTACTTCCCGTTCTGATCCAGTGCCCATATATCTTGGTTTAACACTGAGAAACAGTGGGGTTTGATGCCATATTTTTGATGGAAAAACAAAAGCTACTGCCATGGGACCTTGTAATAATTGTTCTCTGCATGCAGCTTTGAACTCCATCGCTACAGCCCAAATCTGTGAGAAGTCATTTCTCTAAAGGACATCTTTAATAACGTTCCTGCTGAAAGCTGCGCAAGTTTCGCTCTCGGAAGGACCCAAATGTGCCTGCTCAATTGAGCTAGGTTCACAAAGGTCAGATTTGACCAAAGCAGCAGGACTCACGAGGCTTTCTTCTCCAGAACTCCTTTACTGGATGAGAGGAAAGCTTCTTTTGCTGACAAATGATTACGACGAGGGATTATGGGCCTTAATATATACAACAGCCGTTGGACCATTCATTGATTTGTCAGAAGATGTGGTGTAAAAAAAAAAATCTTCTGGTCTCTTGTTATTGTATCTAAACAAAACTACTGATTGTCATGCTATGCAAACTAAAGGCCATAAAAAGGCAAGAAAAGTACTACTTCCTGTGTCGCTTTGGAAAATATTTTCTACCTTCAAGTGCTCCATAATTCAGCAGAGGAAATGTATTTTTTTTTTTTGCTTTTTCTGTCTAAAGCTCTTCAAGCCGTGTGAGTCAGAATTAACAAAAGCAATCCGCTCTAAATGTTAAACAAGTAATTCTTTTGAATGAAAGACCTGCACATATCCATGAGAATATTTCAGCACTTCTTTTCCCAGAATCTAAAAACAAATCCCAAAATCATTCATTATTTTTTTCTCCCTCAGCCATAGTTTTCATCCTGGACTTGCTTTCAGTGCAAACACTGAAACAACTGTGGCACTACATAACTAAGTGTGCACACTTAGAATTTAATCAGCTACATCCATCATACCACAAATCACACCTCAAGACTGGCCACACCTGCTTTCATCCTTGGCCGAGACCAAATCTAAATGGTGTTAAAGCTATTAGGGACCAAATGAGTCAAACGCAGGCCTTTTATGCCAGGACACAACGAGGTGTAATGAGTCACACAGCAAATTAGCTAAGGTTTGTAAACTGGGAGGAGATAAACAAAGGAAACCACTGTGAAACCCAAATTTAGTTTGGCATTTTGGACTGAGATCATTACTCATTCCGTGATATCACATATTCAAATCCAAGTTAATTACAAGTCTACCAATTAGAAGAAAAGTTCACAATTAATCAGAATCAAGGCACCTAAGACTGATGAATCTCCAGTCTTTCCCATTAAACTGTCAATCATGAAGAAACAATCTGTGATAAGTGAGCATGTGGGTTATTTAATTGTTATTATTAATTCATGTGCAACATTGACCATTGACCTTCAAGAAGTCCTGTTTCAGTAATAAAGCTCAGATGGTAATGTTGGAAATTTTGATAATTTGCATTTCAGTGATTAACTTCCCTTCGTGCTCTTAAGCAACCTTTACCATGAGAAGTGGTTACTGGCTATAAACATAAATAAAGGCATGAACGTAAACATTAGGTCAGAGGCAGCAGGGTTACAATCAATGTGTCCATCTGCTGCTTTCAGGTAAAGCTCTCTGTTTCCTGATGGGTCAACATCCCTATACTGGTCTATGTAGGCAGTGCCAAAAGAATAAGGATAGGAGTACTTCCTCTTCCTACTCCCTCGATGACTAGCTGAACAATCCAGGAGACAATACATCTGATTGGAACCAGGTATCAGGCATGTCCAGCTGGACAGAGACTCTGGGACAGACAGGTGGAGAGATAACATCAAGGATCCCCAAGAAGGAGAGGAACTCTGTGGTTAACTTACAGTCAAGTCTAAGCTGACCTTCTCAGGCTTGTTCTATTGTGACCCCTGGCCTGGTTAAACAAACTAAATCACCTATGGTTACCAGGGTCTATGAATGGCTCTTGAGCTTATCTGGGGTTGTGCATGGCCTTCCCTAAACTGGGTTTTCTCCAGTTTCTTGTCAACTCCAAAAATCATGCAAGGATGTCTACTGAAACTCTAAACTGCCTCTAGACCTAGTAAATAAGGAGTGTGGATGATACCTTCTGATGCCTAGTATCCAATCCAGGTGCATTTCCATCTTGTGTTCCAGGGAAAGTCTCTGGTTCCACCACCCTTAATTTGCTGACATTCAGGAAAGGGTTTTTCTCAAAAATAGAAAGCCTGACTATAGTAACCAGACCAGCAAAGGGAATGCTTCGCTCTTCCCTGAGGCAGCATGGGACCTGTCAAGACATATAAACATGAAGCAAAGTGATGTGACAGAGTGACTTTGACATATGCTTCCTTTGAAATCATTGACAGACCGTGTCTTCATTTCACTTCAGGCAATTTGTGTGCTGAGAACCTCGACCTTCAAAAGGAACTATGCTGAATTCCCGATTCTTGAAGATCTTCATCTAGATCAAGGGTGTTCAATCTTATCCAGAAAGTGCCTGCATGTGGCTGCAGGCTTTCATTCCACCCAAGCAAAAGCCATCTATTTAAAGATTGGTGGAAACAGGTGTGACTCTTGCTTGATTAGAATAAAAACCTTCAAAGATCAGATTGAAATCACCATTCTAGAAACTGTGCAGCAGTTTGTGGGTGATGCATTTGGCAGAACGAAGCTCCGAGCTTGGGGAGACTTAATTAAGTCTGCTCTGTCAGTGACGCTGCTCTTTGTTTAACCTTCCCAGCCATGAAGCTTCCAGCCCTCACTTTCACAGTTGGCCTGAGAAGACATCTCCCTCTTTGAATTACAGGGAAGCAGGGCGGTCATTAGTTTCACACATTCTGCGATTTGGTGCCAAGAGGGTGCTGCTCTCATGACAGACTGGAGCTGGAGCAGATTTTCTCTCTGCACTTGACCAGGCACATTAGCTGGCCATATTATTTATGGTATTTAGTAAAATATGTCAATATTTTAGCAAATACGCTAATGACAGACTGAAAATGTAGATAAATACAGACTATTTATCCACTCTATAATTATCCTCTGTGAATACTGAATAAAAGGGTTTTCAGTTTTTCAAGTGTGAAACCAAACCAACTAGCAAAAGACTGCGCAAACAGACTAACAGGTGCGCTAACCATTTTTTTGTCATGTGTGCAGGTAAGCCTTAAAAGAAAGTGCTGGATAAATGTTTAGTAGGAATATGTTCATAAATCAGTAAATATTTATCACTGACCCAGTCTCTAGAGCGAGACAGCAACCAGGTATAATTATTGCATTTATAGGCCTAAACCCTCCAGGCGAAAGCATAATTTGTCATACAAAACATGAAAAATACATCGTTGATTCAAGTCTAGTGGGCTTAAGTGTTAAATAATTACACAGTATTGCCTCGGGTTCCTTTAGCAGAGTGCTTCAAAGTGGTCGGCTCCTGTTTTGACAGAAAGAAAGCCTCATTTTCGCTGGCTATTTTCTTGCCTTAATGCATACCATTTTTTGCTGTCACCTGATATGAACGCTGGTTCATAAATCTTATATAGCTGTTGCTCTTCACATCATTTTCCGAGCTTCTCAGTCCCAACACTTCCACTGAGGTGCTCGGTGTGTTACCTGACAAATGGAGGTGAAAAAATGATGTATTTGCAGCAATAAAGATGTCAAGGCCTGAGGCGCATAATGAAATGATAGGCTCCAGTACAAAGCCCCATGTACACCATCTCTAAGGTATTCTTCTCTGAGGTATTTTTTTTCCTTTTGAGACAGAATGTAGTAGTAGCAACTCATCAGCAGTGTCAGTGATCAGAACATCTACAGACAAGACAATGTACATCTACACCTAGCTTTATGTTGGATTCTCATTGAAAAACAGGCTTTTAATGAAAAACGTACCGAATAACTATTAACGATCAAGCATTTCTTTAACATTAAACTCTTTGGTTTGTCAGGTTAACTTAGGGTTTAAGTAGCCTTTTTAGTGTGTAAGGATGGTGTCGAACCATCTTTCCAATATTTTAAATCAACACTAAATTCTGAGTTAGTGTTTTTAAGCTTATGTCCTAAAAGCTTAATCTGAACCCTGCACATTAGCATGATGTCAGTAAGTGTGCCATTTTTTCTCACCCTAGACTGAGTGCCAACCCATCGCAGGGCACACACACACACTCTTTCACTCGCAATCACACACTACGGACAATTTAGAGATGCCAATCAACCTACAATGCATGTCTTTGGACCAGGGGAGGAAACCCCTGAGGCACGGGGAGAACATGCAAACTACACACACGCGATGGAAGCAGGAATTGAACCCCCAACCCTGGCAGTGTGAGGCAAACGTACTAACCACCAAGCCACCGTTTACTAAAAATATTCATTGTGCCTTCACTCAATAGATTTAAAGAAGGCTTTCTGTCAAACAACATGTGGCAAAAGTAGGGGGAAAAGTTGTCTCAGATAACAATCGAGGCTTCAGACGTCACTTTATGTGTGAAAATGGTTAGGACTTTAAATACACTTGAAATATGCTTACTTAAAGTCCTTTCTTCTGCAGAAACTGATGGTGAACTGAAAGAAAGATAAAACCCTCACACAGATTGGAGGTTTAACAGGTAACAGGTGCAGTCATTAGGAGAGATGGAATTCCTGGACTGGATTTCTGGATCCGCTCAGGATTCAACTCCATGTCAGATCCAGATTTTAGAGAACGTCATAGTGGTCCATGTCCCCCAGTGAGTCGAATTCTGCTTCATTCAGGATTCAGTTCTTTTTAAAGCCTTGCATATAATAGAAAGCTATTTTAACATGTCCCTTGATGAAGAAGGCTGCAGATGTCGCAGATGACTTTCATTTAGCCAGCACGCCTCCACTCCTGTTAAACCATGTGCTAATTGCTAATAAATAGAACACTTGGCTTGAACAGTTAGCAGTAATTTCACTGGGTACAGTACAGTTAATGTACTAGATGCAGATTCAGTCTCATGGTGGTTCTTTGGGAAATCTTTTACTTGAAGAACACATGAAGGTTAAGATAAATTTTTAATCATAATCTGTGATATGGACAGTATGGAAGGAAAAATAGCATTTCAGGGGAAGCTCCTATGGGAAAATAATCACCAAAAAATAATGAAGTGAAGACATGTCTTAATTTTTATCCATTTATAGCTACATTTGATTTCCATGAAACTATTTACTTATGCTATATCAGCTATAAATAGTCAAGAAGGTGGATTCATTTACCAAAGGTGGAGGAATTAATTAACTTATTTCATTTTACATAAATCGATAGAAGTATAAATTGGAAATGCTGTTTTCCGAGGTATAGAAGAACGCTGGAGAACTTGTTTGCATGCTTTCCCATCTGACTGACTCAACTCAACCATCCACTAACAGATGTGATGTTCTGCTACATTGCTCTGTCTCCGTCACCTTTCATTTGCTGATGCTGACATATTCTCCATGCTAACTTAAACTTCGATATACATGACAGCACGACAAAGTTAGGTGGAAGCAAAAACCCCAAAACAAACAACCGAGATGTGTTATATGAAGCGCATTAACATCTCTAAACAGATCAGACAGAGAGGAAGCAATGTATATTTCGTATCAGTTCACCAGTCTGTTCGTCACTCTGCTGCTTTTTGCATATCTGAATGATTATCTGCCACTGTTTTCGTCTCTGACTGATATCGTTCTCCATAAGCAGATAAAGACGCTGATAATAGATGCTTAGATTACATCCCTTACATGTGATCTTAATCGTGGAGCTTCTTTTGTTCTAGTGAAAATGTCACCTCGCCAATTAGCGTTGAACGGCTGCTGATTATCTCCAACTAATGAAAACCGGCTTGCTCTAACTGATTTAGACTCGTGTCAATCGAATGCTTTCATTTAAATGTGTGGAAATGGATTGCTATTTATTTATTTATGGAAGGAAGGAGTCTTCAGCAGCAGTGCATTGTGAATGTGCCCAAGTTTATGTTTTCTATGTTTTTTCTCTCTTCCTGGATACATGACAAGCATTTTATAGAAACTATGGAGCTTCTATAACATAATGGATACATTTTAACAGTCTGTATTTTGTAGCATTTATCCTACACAGGGTCACAGGCAACCAGGGATCTGTCTCAGATGGCTTGGGGGACGTCCTAGATGGGGTACCATCCTATCACAACATTATAACAATTTAAAAATGCCAGTCAAACTACAATGCAATTCTTTGGGCTGGAGGAGGAATTCCCAATGGCAGGAATTGAACCTGGAATCCAGGCATGGGCATGAACCATCATTGCCCCACCCCCAGCTGATTATTTTCCTACAACAGCATGTCAGGAAGTTTTAGAGCAACACTACTGCTCCATTTATCCGTTCTCTTCTATTATTCGAGACCCAACAGACTTCCTTGGGAAACTCATTGAGCCACCACTAGACCCTTAGGCACTGTTCAATTTTTTTTACCCTTAAACGCTGACAAGCTCAGAGTGCCTCAGCCATCATTTGACATGCTATAAAGCAACACTATAACCTTGAAAGAACCAAAAAAAAAAAAACCCCACAAAACCCTGATTTTTTTTTTCAGTACTTTTTTTAAGTACTTAGTCTCACTGGGCATTCAATTAACTCCAGCCAAAGCTGAGTGTGTGAATAAAGCTCACCTTTCCAACACAAAAGTGGCCTTTCTTCAACAATGAATATTTCCTGTCGAGAAAATTGCCAAGGTACAGACTTCCCATTTTACCTTCTACATTTTAATAATAAAATGCATTTCTGAGAATTTGAGAGTCAACATCACAAATAACATAGAATTTACTTTATGGACGGATTGTATAGCATCACGAAAAGATGATAGAATTGTGAATTGTCTTGACATGATAGAATTGTGCATGTTTTAATCAATGCTTGTGTAAAAATTATAAGCAAGCGTGTGCTGAACACTAAATTGCTTGATGATTCATGTTTGGCCTTAAGATGCTTTTAAAAGTTGTGGAGGCTCAAAATTCTTCCCGTTGCTTTTTATAGCAATTATATTTGATCGACCTATATACTGTATCTCATACAAGGAAAAATAAATGTGATCTTACTATCCAAAATGTGGATTTAGTCGACATTATCTGAGCAGACAGCGTTGTTGCTGTTGCTTGTGACTGTATATAAACAGAAAGTCAGACATTTTTTTTATATCTGGTGTGCATATAATACTGGCTGCGCTTCTCTACTTCAAACATTTTATATAATCATTATGACTGGTAGAAATGTATAACTCTTAGATCGGACATTCTGGCTTTGACCTCACATTGAGAGACTTTTGGCTTTCAGGTATGGACTCAAGACAATCCTTCTAATCAAGAGATTCAGGAGTTTTTGAGATAGCATCAAAGGAAAGAAATCTTTATGATTTGTAATTAATATCATCTTCATCATTTTGTAATCTCTGTTGCTATCAGGAGTAACCAGGGGTGCCAAAACATTTCTTAAGTCTTCTCGTACAAGCAACAGCAGAACATCTGAACAACCTTCCGTCCAATCTCCAAGATTATCTGATGGACAAATTTCTCACAGATGGTGCCGTGACCAGGATTTCAAACTGTGAACTACAACAAGTCTTTGGTCTGGTGGAGGAAACCCCTGAGGCGACATGCAAACTCTGCTCACACAGGACAGAGCTGGGATTTGAACCCCCAACCCCCACACAATGGCATGAAACAAACATGGAAACATATCTAATGACATAGAATATATAAGCAAAACCTATGATAAATAAACCCAAAATTCTGCTATTATCCACTAGCCGTCATGTCCACTGAAAGACTTTGGTCCTGTTAGGATTTTCCTGATAGCAACACCATCACTTGTGTAAATAAGCAACTCTATTTTGATCTTCAGTGAAAAAAAGTATTTGCACATTTTTTATGTAGTGCTTAATTACCATTGCTGCTCGTTTCCCACAGTAAAAACATCTGTGTCAGTAATTGCTTGGCTGATTTCTTTCTCCACCTCCCCCAAGAGGTGCCCTGCTTGTCAGATGCAGGAAAGTGTTAATTGCAGAAACATGTACATTTTTCACACGATATCAAATCTAAAGAAGTACGCACAATTACAGTGATAGAGCTTTGTGATAGAGCTTCGACGGTACAAACAGAACCTACAGCTCATCAGCTCACAGACAGACAGTCACCAGATTCTAGACAGATTTAGTATACGTTGAAAATGGAGATTCTTTTCTCTTTTTTCTTCAATGTATCTGCTAACATCTGTGCAGGAAATAAATTATACAAAGACAATTGAAAAAACCTCCTGCATATATCAAACATTTGGTCTTAACTTTAAGGCTAGAAGTAGTTTTAAAACATTTATATCTCCATTGTACACCATAAAAACCATAACTTCAGACTCTTACCATAAAACTACCAATTAAATTTGGATTAATTATAAGAATTAATAATGATTTTTAAAAAAAAATTCTATTTAGCTGTAAGATTACTTTAATCTCCTTAGAAACTGGTGATATTGACATCGGCTAAACAACTGAACCTGAGCCTGAAATGTGGACTTCAGCTTGAGTTGCGTTCACATTCAGCGTTTACACTACAACTCCTCCTTCAGCTTCTTTTTATTTTTTATTTTATTTTATCCTAAATCAATTTATTCCACGTCTCCTCCCAGAAGCTGCTTTACTTGTATCGCTTGTGCATTGGATCGGAATGTTCTGTGGAATTTCACGGATCAGGAAGGTGAAGAAAAGTGTGGAAGGAGTAAAAGTTGTGCTCAGGAGGACTTGTCAGGTTTGATTTATTAAGTGGAGCTCTTTCTCCCTGCATGACTGCTGCTAACCTGTCACTCCCAACTAAATGGATGAATCTCAACACTGGCATGGAGAAACAAGATGCCCGTCTTGGTGTAATACTTTGGATTTAATTCTCCATGAAACTTCAGCACAGATTCGCCTTCAGCTACAGTGTAACATATGGATCCTAGATCCTCCGCCTCGGGCGTTTCCTCACATACAGGTCTGTCCGGTGCTTTCGTGTGGAGAGCTGAGAGTGTCAGATTTTTTTCCTGGATTTTTAGAATTATGCAAAACTGAGAATTAAATATTAGAAGATCCCTCAAAGCCCTGTAATATTTAACTGTCCACTTTTCTGGCCATGGAGAGATCCTCCTAATCAATATTTAATGTATATTTATAGTGTCATGCCCTGCATGTATTATTTTGCTCTCAGCTCATCAATCTGGCAGCAGTGAAGCTTGACTCTTGGCCACTAATCCGTGTTTTTAGCCTTGCCGACTGCACAATAAAGAGGATACCAGTCATCAATATTGATTTGCATGTTCCTCAAACCTCTGCCATGAGAGGTAGAGCCTGAGGCTTGAATGAGAAGTGTTTTTTTTGTTAAAAAATGCACAAAGCATCACGCAGGGTTGAGTTCAGAGTCATCTCTAAAAAGAATGTGGACCGTACAATAAGGACTTGATGCTTTGACCTTCATAGTTGCTGCAGTTGAGGCATCAGTTCTATCCTGGATTTTAAACTAGAAGAAATACCATTAAATTTAGTAGAAATACCATTTTGATCTCATCCTCATCTGAAGAACCAAATATGAGCTTTAGGAGGTAGATCAGGTTTCTTGGTGATTTCGAATGGCTAAGTTTAAGCAGGAGGTATAACTTTGTGTTTTTTTTTTTTTTAAATTAACTGCACTTAGCTAGCTGAACTGGTGCTAATTCATTACAAACACAATTTTCAACTTTGAAGTCTAACAGTGTCTGCGATGTGAATATTTCATATCTGCACTTTCCCTCAATTCAGCGTGCAGCCCGCAGAAGACGTAGCTCACTTGACCATCGCATGAAAGCAATTTAACCTTTATTGATTGGTGTTATTTCACCTGCAGTCCAATATTGTGTGTTATTTAGCTCCCTGATTTTCCACTTCATATCACATCTGTCATTCACCGTGCCTGCTGAGCTGCTTTTTCTTTCTTTTTTGCAACTTGTCATCAAGTCAAAATTGTGCTTGTTGTTCACACTTTTGTTCACAGGGGTAATGTTTCAGGATTAATTCAGGATATTTATTTGTTTATTAAATTCACTTATTTAAATGTCTATCTATCTATCTATCTATCCATCCTATCTATCCATCCATCCATCCATCCATCCATCCATCCATCCCATTTATTTATTTATATATCTCACTCTTTCTCTTTTCTTCTCTCCAGCAGTTCACAGTGTGAGGAACCACTAAATCTGTTGATCCTCCATGTGCGACCGGATCTCTGTAGACATACTGCATTAATCTTAATTTGCACTGGATTATTTCTCTGTTTGTGTTCTAAAATGTAAAGTTCACTCTTCCTGTTTGCTCTCCAAATCCCAGATCAGTTTCTTTCATTATGGTGAAGGTCAGACATTATCATAAGGGCCTTTACTTTATCTGGACCAAACATCTCCACCCTGGAAATAAACTCTTTTTTTTGCTTTATCTTTAATTCGGCAGATCAGAGAAAGTGTGTGTGATTATTTTGGTGTAATTTCTCTCTCACTCTCTCGCTGAGTTTTGTCCACCAGATTTTCTAAAGATGAAGCTAGTACAGAGGAGCAGGTGTTTGGGCAATCTTCCACTTTAGAGTCATTCGTTTTACATGTGAAAAGACGTCTCTCCAGCCGGGATTGTTTTTCTGCTTTGGTTAACTGGGTGGAGGCTGCTACATTCACTCTGACACATAAATATAGCTAAAATTAAAAAAGTATTGGGTGTTTCAACTGTACAGTAAAGCTCAGTTTTCATTTCCCAGCCACTTTCCTTTACTGCTCTACTGTTGTCACTCCTACAGTTATTTCTTGTTTTGTTTTTTTCTGCCCTCCATGTCCTCATCTTCTCTCTTAGTGAAATCAGGAATGCCATCTCTGCACTCGTTCTCTCTGTAGCTCGTCTGTCTATGTTCTCAGCACTTGGCCGAGATCCAGTGCGGCCTGGTGGTTCATGGCAGCTTGATGCTTGAATCATCTTCTCTTATCTCAGGCCCAGCAGCTCTGCTTGAGGATGGGAAACTTGGTGAACTTTTCCAGAAACCTGTCAAACTGACTGCCTACAACATTTCAGTAGGAGGTTAATGAGACATTCAATTATGCAACAGATATTATCAAGATGTGATTATCCTATATCCAAAGAAGGAAGTTAAAATTCCTCTTCTTCCAAACGTCTCCACCCTGGAAATAAACTCTTTTTTGCTTTATCTTTAATTCGGCAGATCAGAGAAAGTGTGTGATTATTTTAACGTCCGTCCGTCCGTCCGTCCGTCCGTCCGTCCGTCCATCCGTCTGTCTGTCTGGTCCACCAGATTTTCTAAAGATGAACCTGGTACAGGTCTTGATTTAAATCTGGTGTTGATTTAAAACTAAAAATCTTTTCTTTTCTAAAAACACAGACTAACAGAAATGCTCTTGCTGCAATTTGGCCTTGTGTCTCATTGATCACACGAAGTGTTTTTTGTCTCTTTGTGTGTGTGTACTCCTTTAAATCCCTTTTCATTTTCCTTCCTTTTTTCCCCCCACACAAGCTCGCTTTTATTCTTGTTGAACACAAATAAATTCCGCAAGCACTTTGCAGTCTGCCATTTTTATTTGTGTTTTAATAATGCTATGTAGGCAGTGGGGAAAATTATCTTTAACACTAAATCAGGTTAAAGAATCAAGAATGTCTGCCAAGTCTCTTTTTAAGCTCATAAATTTGTGTGACTTGGCCTTCTCATCAGCATATCATGTTCCATTCCTTTGAAACAAATGAGACCTTCTATATTTTCTTATATTATCTCGAGAATAAACACTCCACACACTCCACATCCAAACATAAGCATCACGTTTGACTTGTTCCCAGAAGAAATCGCATACATTGATTTATTGACTAGATCCAGCAAATGCAGATCCATCTTATTAATTAGCCTTTGATTACACACAAATGTTGAATGGCAGTGCTAGCAGGTGTGTGTGGCTTTCTGGCTTAATGAAGGAAGGCTTGCAAGCATTGTTGCGCATTTGTGATTTCCATGAAGATTTATCCATGCTTTCATTTTCTGTTCGAGAGAGCACGGTCGAATTTAGCAAGCAGTTCGCATCACTCCTATAATGAACAGAGCTCTGATTTCTGTCACATGACCCTTCCTGAAAACCAATATCCACTGAGCGGAGCATATCGGTGTTAACACTGTTATCAAAGTTAACAGCAGCTAACAATTTCACAGCTTCGGTTAGCTTTCTTAAAATGATCTTTTCACACAAGGTTTTTCCTTTTCAAGTGTCTGTTGATGCTGCGAGATTATCCCAGGTGTAAGAAAAGCAAACTTTACTTTCAGAGTATCATTCAAGGATGGACTGTAGTATCGAAAAAAAGTGTTGTCAGAAAGGCAGTTCGATATCTTCTGGGAGGTTGTGGACAAGACAGTTGACATTGTGTGTCATCAGTGTAGCAGTGGTAGATTCAGGAGATTTAACCTTTCAAGCCAATTTAGTAATGTAGGTGAACAAAATTAGAGCAAGAATTAACCCCTGAGGAAGTTCAGCTCAAGACAAGTTCAAAAACTGATTCCATGAGGAACTCCAACACATGAGTGGACCAAGAAGTGACCCTTGATGAACTCCAGCACATGACTGGTCCAAAAACAGACCCTTGATGGACTCCAACACAAGAGTGGACCTAGAAATTACAATTAATAGACTCTCGCACCAGAGTGGACCAAGAACTGACTTCTGAGGGACTCAATCAAAAGATTGAACCAAGATCCAACCCTTGAAGAAATAAGAGCTGATCATTCAACCCAATTTATTATTAAAGGAGAACCAAAGTATACCAAGAGCTGATCCTTGAGGGACTCCATTACAAGACTGGACCAAGACATGATCCACAAGGAACTCTATTACAAAAACAGACTCTCCAGAGGCTCTCCAGCCAAGACTGTTAACATAGATATATACCCAGAGACACTGCATCACATATGCACACTAAAGTCAGATTCAATCTCCCACCAATGAATATCAGCATGTAAATTCAACAGGAAGTAAAGTAATTAAAGTTTAGTTTATCTTTACTTTAGCTCTCTTGCCATGTATAAATGATCTGTTTTCAATTTTTATAGGAACTAGATTGTTTTGAAATTATGCAAATAAATATGGTGAAGTTAGAATATTCTGGGGTTAAGGGGGAGGAATGATCCGTAATGAATGGACAGATGTTCAAGGATAGAAAGATCTTTTACAAATCAGGGGCAGCTCTGAGAATTTGAACATGTCATGTCAGCTAGAAGGCATGTGGCACTGCCACCCCAGCAGACAGGTTAGTGTCATTTGTGCTCTACTCTCCGTGACCTTATTAAAATTGAAATGAGTGGGAGAGATCGATGTCACTCAGGCAGCTGCAGTTACATGAGCATTAATATAAAAATAGTGGGGGGGTGGAGGTATTTGGGATAGACCTGGGCACCCATCCGTCCTTCTCAGCTGATATTTTTAGGACCTTATTTCTTGTCTTCAGTTTTTTGACAGGAAAATCGAGTGCATCTCCTGTGACATATGCTGCTGTACTTCTAACCATGGATTTGGACTGGCAAACTTGCGAGCTGAATTCGGATCTGCAAGCCTTGTATTCCTGTGTGAGCATGTCTAATGACTCTGTGTGCAAATTGATGGTGTCTAGGCAGCTGAGCCATGCCAAGCCTGCTTTAGGCTCACTGGTGGCAGACTCTGGAGAGGCAGCAGATGCAAATTGCTGAGCATCTAAACTCATGCCTTCCAATAGTAGTTGGAAGGAGAATCAGCATGGGCCAAGACACTAGTAGTAGAGCTTACCAAGAAGAGTACCTTTCTTTTGATGTTCCGTTTCAAGGAACTAAAGCTCCTAAAGCTCACCTTAAAGTTTATCCTTTAATTAAGGTGGATTGTTTGTGCAGCTGGTATTGCATTTGACAGAAAAAAAATCCTCCATTTGGCATTTCTATAATTGAAGAAGTTGTTTTTGACATATATGCATTATATCACAGTTAACCTTTTTTTTTTCCCGATATTCTAGCTTGTTGGGAAGCTGGGGTCAGAGCACAGGGTCAACCATGAAACAGCACCCTGAAGCAGATCAGGTTAAGGCTTTTCCTCAAGACCCCAACAGTTGTCTGTGCTGGTGCTTGAACCCCTGATCCTCTTTTCAGATTTTCTGATCAGACCCCTGCCCTATTTCACCATCTCAGATTTTTGTGGGTAAATGCTTGTGCTTTGGTGGGATGGTATGATGGTACTCAGCAGGTATCACTACTTCCTCATGTCTCTAGGGTCCCTGGTTTGATCCTGAACTTGGGTTCCTGTCTTTCACCCTGTTTCTTTCAGGATATCCAAACATATGCAGGTTGGTGGAATGCCTCTTACATGCAACACATCCTACTCACATGGCCAAACCATTGCAAATTTTCAAATAAGTGGATTTCCTCCTCAAACATGGGTTGAAAGTCTTTTTTGAAGGCAATCATCAAGGGATATTTGGAAGACCTTATGCTTGACTTGCTTGATCGTTGGACACTCAACCTCATGAAAGCTAAGAATGTTGCTAAGCATGGAATTATGGAAGTATTGTCCAGAGCGAGAGGCCAACTAGGAACCAAAAGACAAAGGGTATAATTACTTGCAAGGTGCCAAAGAGTTTAGGAGTCTTTAGGTCCACCATGATGCTGACAAAAACAGAGTGCTTTCTGAAATTGAATGAAGTCTTCATGGCACATAGTGTCACATCCGGCCGCCCTGCCCTGTGCAGGACTCGAATCCAGACCTCCGTGGCGGTGCATGCACGCACCTGCACACCATGAGAGAGACCCAGATGCAGGATTCAGCGAAGCGCTGCTTTTAGAACATAAACACAAGACGTGGGTTAACAAACATAACACTAGACATGGCATGGTAAAACACAAACAAGAAACAAAACCTAAACCTGGAACCTAGCATGGACATAACAAAATAAAACCTAAACACAAAACCACGGTACAGTTAACAATCACCAACACAGACATAAATGCAAGGATCCCTATATATAGGGCAAAACATTAGGACTAATTGGAAACAGGTGACACCATCAGGAAAGAGAACAATAGGCAGGGAAAGACAAGACACACAAAGAAGCAGGCTTCGGAATATCACCTGCCAGCGCCCTCTCCAGGCCTGGCAGGGAACTGTCCAGCTGTTCCTGACACATAGGTGATTACTAACTAGGTCTTTGTTCCTTGTATCACTTCCCGATGTTTTGACAAATCTGACAAGATTGAATATGTTCAGCAGAACTGTACAACTCTCTGCCAAGACACACCTTTAACACACTTATTGAACCAGAATGCTGCTGTGGAAATGTGGTATTCTCTTCTGTATCATGGTCTTGATCATGTCATTAGATTTTTTGACAGGTTATTCAACATATAAATCTGTGCTAATATGTAAAAATTTAAAGCTTTTACATAGGGTACTTTAAAAAAAAAAAGATCCCCATCAAGCTAGCAAATAAGGCAGAGAGGATTATAATTATGTTCTAGTATAAACTGAAACTCTGTCAGTAGAAATGCCACAAAGGAGTCCCTTGTGAGACAGTGTCTTTGAATCAGTGCATGATATAAAATAATAAGCTGTCATTTCTGTAACTTAGAGCAGTCCTTTAGGTAGGCAATGGTAATTAAAATTTCATTACTAATGTGCAAATGGGGAATAAATGAAGTGGTGCTGTGAGTAGGGCAAGGCTGGCCAAAAATATGAAACTTTTTATTAGCAAAAGAAAGCAGACCCGTGATTAGAAAGTACATACATTTTCAATACCTGATATATATATTTTTCTGGATAAAACACTTTTGAAGGCTGGTGGTCTTGAAACTGTTTAATATGATTTCTATTGTCAGTCCTTATTTTCTATCCCTGATTTTTTTTGGATACTTGTGTTTAAATGTTGTGGTCTAGATGCCATTGAAAAAGACTCTACAACATGACTGATTACACTAGAGGAAAAATTCCAAAATCGTTCTCCCAACCGAGGTTGTGAAGACTGAGTCTAGGAGCTGGTCCCCCTCAGGGGCCAGACTAGAGGTTCTAAATCTCAGGGTGGTGGTGGAGAATCGCCCCATGCACCTGAGAGGAGGCTCCTCCTGATGGGAATCTCCTAAGGAGCACCGCCCAGAAGGGAAAAGAGAAATGAAGAAGTCTCTACAACATCTGTACTCTAGAAAAGTCTCAATCTCAGAGGCATGAACTGAACGAAGGTGACTTTAATAACTGAAACAGGAAACCCAGAAAATCAGCAGGTAGGTAACCCGACTGCTGATGCATACTGAAGCAGCATGTGGACTCCAAGTCTGAACAAAGCCCAACTAAATTACAGAACCAACTAAAGGCGTTTAAGTGAATTTGGATAATGTACAATAGCATGTGACAGGTGCTGAGGGGGTGTGACAGAAGTGGGCAGAAAAATGAACAAGTTCACTAAAATGCGATCAATTCTTTTTTATTAATAATTATAAGTTTGATTTGATTTTAATTTTCGCCTGCATGAGTGGTCTATTACTTTTACAAAAAAACTTTGTTGCTCACTTGCTGTATTCTCAGCAAGTAATTATTTGGCCTTTTGAAGCTTTTATAATAACAAACTGAGAAGTTGCTGAATGCTTATTACTTTTTAAATGAAGCCATATGCTAAAACAAAGCAGGACTGTGTACGGGCTTTTTCCCCTTTTTCCTCATGCTGACAGCAATCTGTTAATTAAGCAACCTAATGGCTGTAATTGCAGACTTTCACAGCCCCTGCTGCTGAGGTAATGCTAGTTTTGCTGCTGTTGCCAGGACTCAACTGTCTCTGAGGTGAAAGTTCTCGAAACCATGGGTCTGAGCTCATGAGGCAGCAGCTGGTCTGAGCCATTTTTCCCCCATAGCACCCTGCACTTTCACCTTACCTGGCTCTCGGAGTCTGAAGGGTGCCTTCTGAGCATCTGGGTAAGAAACACAAAGCTGGAGCAGGTGCAGCCAAGAACAAAAACTATAAGAACACTGACATGTTTTAAGCATTTTCTCTTCACAATAGAGCTGCAGAGAGTAATCCCCTTGGCAGTGCCAGGATCCTAATTACCATTTGGGCACCACTGCCTTAAAAAAAAAAGGGCACTGGATTCCAAGCTAATCTGCGGCATAATTAGAATTTACTTTAAAATCCCACAAGTTAAAGGATTTCCTGCACTGCTGGAGCTGCAGTCTTGCACTTTTGTCTTTTAGCCCATCTAGAGCATGTGCTTGTCTAAATGTAAGTTAAAAAAAACAGGAATAAAAAATGATTTACTAACAGTGTGGGTTTACTAACTTGTATGGGTTTGTGTCAAACGGGGAAAATAGAATGCGTTTTGCATGAATGAATATGCAATTACACATAAAAAAAACAAAAACATTTTTTTTCTTTAAATGCTGCAGAAGATTTTTTGGGATCGGTGACTGTGTGAACAAAATACCACTCAAAAGGATTGTTAAAAAAAAAACCTTAATGTTTCAGACTAAGAATCAGAAAGGGCCAGGATATGGGGGTCATTCTGCATTATGCAAGTGTAGAATAATAGAATTAACACTTGTTAGTCATCTAGCTGCCCACATCATGCCCTTCATGACCACCCTGTACTGGCAGCCTGGTCAAATAAGCTGCAGTAAATCATTTCCCAGGTCATGTGGTAATGAGATGGTGCCGGAAGCAAGTGTCTCGGATCATAATGGGCTTTGTGCCGAGGGAAAGAGCCGGACCTGACAAGTGAGCAGAGCACATATGAAGCTGTCAGATGCCATGAACCTGGCACCATGTTTCCTCCAGCCTCCAGGGATGAAGTAGGCTGGAAAGACGGATCGTTCTAGGTTCAAAGGCTTTGGTGTTATCTCATCAACGTGTGAGATTCTTCCTGACGCTGACAGTGAAGGAAGGAATGAGCAAGAGATATCTCAGGGGGTTGAGGGTCGCTCTCGGGCAGATGAGAGCAAAGTGCAGAGATTTGAGGTGTCACTGTAGTGGAACAGGTGGGAAATGGGATGTCGAGATTACTCGACATGGTGGCTTAGTGGTTAGCACATTGCCTCTCACTTCAAGGGTTGGGGGTTTAGAGGAGAGAAGATCGAGCAGAGATTGTCAAGATAGACCTAAAAAAGACTATGGTGGTGACTGGAAAGGGGGCGAATACTTATGCAAAGGACTGTTTTTTTTTTTTTTTTTTTGCAGGGTATATGTGTGGGTTGAGAGGAAAAGAAGAAAGTTCTTTTAAGAACACATTGCTAAAGAGTCATCTGTATTCAGAGCCTGTATGAAAAGACACTTAAAAGCAAATAACAACAAAACTATCAAACTCTCTAATAAAATGTGCATTCCGTTCAAATCTTTTCATTTTTTTGGTCCCTGATATAGATCAATGGGTTATACTTTCAGATGATGAAAGAACAGCTGAAAGCTTTCATTCATTGTCTACCGCTTATCCGAACTATTCTCGGGTCACGGGGAGCCTGTGCCTATATCAGGCATCATTGGGCATCAAGGCAGGATACACCCTGGACAGAGTGCCAACCCATTGCAGGGCGCACACACACACACTCTCATTCACTCACGCAATCACACACTACGGACAATTTAGAGATGCCAATCAACCTACCACGCATGTCTTTGGACTTGGGGAGGAAACCGGAGTACCCGGAGGAAACCCCAAGGCACAGGGAGAACATGCAAACCACACACCCCACACACACACACACACACACACACACACACACACACACACACACACACACACACACACACACAGCGGAGGCGGGAATCGAACCCCCAACCCTGGAGGTGTGAGGCAAATGTGCTAACCACTAAGCCACCGTGCCCCACCCCCAGCTGAAAGCTTTCATGCCTGTAATTCAGTTCTTGAAGTTGAAGGACACGTTGCTGCTAAAAGTCCACATTTGGCCATTAGGACTTTGTTCTGCTGTTCTCTTGAAGATTTTGATCTGAGTGAAAAGGAAACTGAGGCCAAAAATGATTCAGAAAACTAATTAAATCCTAAAAGCACAACCGTCCCTAAATGCACAATATATGCGAAATTAAACATACTGTAGGTACAAAAGTACTGGGGAGAGATTTTTTACAGTACATTTGCTTTCTCAGTGTATAAAATGGCAGCAAAACAGTTTAAAAAAACCTGTTAAATAATGAGTCATAGTTTACTTAAAAAAAATGTAACAACAAGGACATAAATCTTTGATAAATGATATGCTAAAAATATTAAAATCTAATCTGTTGCTGAAATTCAGAATTTGTTATTGTTATAAAAAATGCAGACAATTTTAACACATATCAAAATCATTTCATGTTAAATAAGAAAGAGCTCCCAGTCCCAAAATATCAATTCAAAGCAATGGGAAAAATATTAGAAACGTGATAAACATGTAAAACCTGAAAATGGCATTAAAAAAACATAGCTCAGTAAAAATCTTTAAATATTATTAATTACAATAGTACAATAATTGATAGATTATTATTTTTAAAAAAAGTATTACATAATGACATTTAAATTTATTTATTTATTGATTTACTTACTTTTTAAAAAATCATATTAGTCATTTTTTAAAAACAGGTTTCTTTGTTCATATCAAAAACTTCACATGACTTTTAGAAGTCTGGACTTTGTGTCTAAGCAGAAAACGACACATGAAACACCTTTAAGTTTGGACAAAACATGTTGCTTCATAAACTTGACGCTGCGTCATGGGCGATGCTATGGGAATGCTTCTATGTGGAAGTAATGTCTGAAGCTCTGTGTGAATTCACACCGATTTATCGGCTCGGGTAGGTCATGTGATGAAGCAGAGCACGCCAGCAAGACCATAACAGGGCATCTATGTCATATTTCTAAAGCTTCTTTGTCTTCAGGAAGCGCTCTGTGTATGTTTGTGTCGATTGTTTGTCCTGTCTGTCTAGACTAGGGAAAAAGAAGATATATAAAAGATTAGAAAAGATGGCACATTCAGAAAGTGGATGCATCTGTGCCCCGCTACATTTCGAGGGACAACTCACACTTTTTCTGCGTTGTGTGTTTAATAGTGGAGCATGCAGCTCTCAAGGGAGCCATCTGTCTCCCTGAGCCATGTTTTCTCCACCCAAGCACCTGCGCCTCGTGACTCGGGTCCTGCATCTACTGAGGCAGCGTGCCGACTTTGATCATGGATCTCGCAGGTCGAATTAGTGGAGGCGGAACATGAGATGGGTGATCCCTCTTCTCTTGCCCTCTCTCACGAATCGGATTTCCCTGCTTTGGCTCTGGGAGCTCGTTTCACCTGACCCGAACAAGGAATTGTTGTATTTATTAGACACTGAGGACCTCGATGAGGGCAACAAGGAGCAAACAGCATTCAAATTGCCGCCACATACTGTGTTCGGAAAGCTCCTGGAGGTGATCACATGCTGTTGCTAAGCTTAGCTTAGTTTGGCATGATGAAAGGTTAGTGTTGTCCGCTATGAACTTGACAATCTCTGACAAACTTCACGCCACCTTCCACCTATATGGCATCTCCAGGCATCTCCAATTTTTTTCTATACCTCCACACTGAGGTGTAGAGGTTTGGAATAATCCTTATTCTTCCTGACTGTTCTCCTCAGCCACTGCTGACTATTCAGCCATTGTGGACTTTGATGAACAGGGGTTGCCCACATGAGGTCTCTAGGCCTCAACCCAGTGAAGTGTTCTGACAACCACTTTCTGGGGAATAGTTTGGGATTCAGCCATGATGCTGTCACATATGTCATCTGTCTCCCACTCTGGGAAATTCCATCCTTTCTGCTGTAAAGGTCTGATTTTATGGCATCTAAGTAGTGCCTCTCTGCCTCTCAGGCTTAGAGGGTGCTTGGCTCATGACTGTAGTGGCCAAAGCTATTCCTTTGGGTCTGCTACACATAAGACTGTTTCAACTCTGGCTCAGGACCAGGGTTTTTACCCCCACAGACACCCTTTTCAGGGTACGGTTTTCATGGTAAGGCTACGCATCACAAGCTTCGTACTCTTCTTATGTGGACATACTTCAGTTTCTCACCTTGGCTCCCACTCTTAGGGCGTATCCTTGTCGCAGGACTCTTTTGATGGATGCCCCCCCTCTCCATGGTATTTAGGAAGGCTCCTGTCTCTCATAGCACCCAGATTGCCTGAAGATATGGGCTATGTTTCTAGTGCTGAATCAATTTCTCCTGGGCTACCTTTGGAGGTCCCTTTTTATCTATCATTAGGGCAGTCTGTGTTTTTGCCCTCTGTTCAAGTTGGTGCACCAGATCTGGCCCTAGATAGAGACCAGATTTCACTTGCTGAGAGCTTTTTACACTCCAGAGCACATGATTGGGAAGCAGGCTTCCTGCTGAGGCAGGAGCTGAGGCCTGGCAATGCCATTTCTACCCGTAGGTGGTGGAATGCATATGACAATTTTTGGCCAGGCAGAAGTGGTTATTTTTTGCCTCTGAGGCGTCATCCCACTGTGCCCTGTGCCTTTCTCTTTTCCCTTCTGGGCGGTGCTCCTTAGGAGATTCCCATCAGGAGGAGCCTCCTCTCAGGTGCATGGGGCGATTCTCCACCACCACCCTGAGATTTAGAACCTCTAGTCTGGCCCCTGAGGGGGACCAGCTCCTAGACTCAGTCTTCACAACCTCGGTTGGGAGAACGATTTTGGAATTTTTCCTCTAGTGTAATCAGTCATCAGGATATAGTTTAATGCCCTGTAAGTACAGTGCTAGAGTTCCTGCAAACATGCCTTTTTGAGGGCCTATCACCCTATACATTGAGGTATATGTGCCAGCCATTGCTGCAAGTCACGTGCCTGTTGAGTTGGCAGAGCAGGAGAGACTACAACTGCTGTGCTCAGTTCGGGTTCTTGAGACTTACACATTTTGCTCAAGCTCAAGGCATAAGTCCTCTCCCTTTTCGTCTGATTTGGCGGCTGCAACAAAAGCAGTCCAGTCTCAAAGCAGCACCTTGTGCTGGATAGTGGTAGCTATCTCCTAGGCCTATGAGGTGTGCTGTGTGGCTTTACCTCTAGGGATTACAGCTCACTCCACTAGGTGTATCGCCTTGTCCAACACTCTGGCTAGGGGCGGTCACCCCTGGATCCCACTCCTGTGTCCTGGGTCTTACAGGGCTAATGATGCTCTGCTCCTGGCTCTTTTGTGCTCTTTCACAAACTCCAGGACAGACATCTCCCGGCGTTTGGCGGCATTGGTATTGGCGTTCCCATAGCATCAACCATGATGCAGAGTCGAGTTCCCTCAAAGGGAACTACACCAGGTTCTCTGAGAAGGGAATGAGATGCTGCGTCACTAGCCACACCCTGGGCACCCACTTGCGCTTCCTTCAGACAAGTAGAAGCTGGAGTAATGTGACGTAGATGCCCTTTTATGGTCTTGCTGGCGCGCTCCGCTTCATTACTTGACCTACCTGATCCAATAAATCGGTGTGATTTCACAAAGAGCTTTGGACACAACTTCAACATAGAAGCATTCCCATAGCGTTAGCCATAACAGAGCATCTCGTTCCCTTCTCAGGGAACCAGGTTACATATGTAACCTGGTGTAGAATCTTCAACTGATTATACAGGTATATTATATCAGGAGTGTATGGTTACAGCCTGGAAATGCTGCATATGCTGGAGATATAAATATATAAACCGGACATGAACAACAGAACAGCGGTGCTATTAATGTGAGCTATATGAGTAATATACAGTATTTATATCATAAAATGTATCTTAAGTGGAGAAAAAAAACACTTAGAAGCTGCAGTTAAACTAAATGTATAGATACAGGTATAAAAATCTAAACAAAATTACAACTATCACATATATTATAGCAGTTAGGCTGACTATAGAATATTTCTATATCACATATCATGTATTAGGAACAAATGAGGAACTAATTTCCATTTCCAGTATTGAGATTGAGGCTTTATGGCTGTTCAACACTGCAACAAGTAGCAACACAGTTAATAACAGAATTAGTGTTGAAGCTGTGTGATATAAGCAACGACAGGATATAATAAGCGCTTTGTTTCTTTATATAGCTGTACAAACCCATATGAGTATCGATTTCTCTGGAGTGTTAAGCCACGTTGATTGTTTATTCACCAGCTGCCCACTAATGCGCTTACTCATTAGATCCTTTTAATTCCTTTAGAAGAATGATTTTCTATTGGATCTCATTTCACTCTTTGCTCATGTAATACAATTAGCATCTTGCCGTTAATCATTAGAATTAACAAATTAAATATTAAGGTTTGAAAACATTAAGGTTAGGAACCCAGTCGGTAAGAGTCAGTGGGAGTAAAAGCTTTAACACCAATCTGGTTACAACAGTTTATGAATGAATATGAAGCATAATGTGTTTTCAATGTCATTAATTCATTCATTAATAAACACATCACTATCGGTCATTACTATACAGCATCTTCACACTGAAATCGTCTTCTGTTAATTGTATTTAGCTTTACTGAGAAGGGTGTCAGTTTCTAGCTGCAAAGTCTGGGGAAAAGTTTTTAATCATTTGATTGGTTCATTTGTTTGTAAAAAATATTTGTAATAAATAATATGCATTATATCTACTCAGCAGGTTTCCTTATTGCACATTCAACCTTTCCCTAATAAGAGATGGATTTGAACGCTTCTCCAGTCGCGTCTTGCTTCAGCATCCCGTTGCTCTGCACTTCTATTAGACGTCCCTGGAGACAGCATTGTATCTGCAAAAGTACAGCCGCGGCGTTTATGAAAATAAAAAGCCTGGCAGTTATCGAGGCGTTTGGCAGTTTCAATTAGACTTTATTTGCATTTTCTCCCCTTAAGTGTTTGTTATAATTGCCTACAGCTTTTCCAAACAAAAAAATGATGCACATTTTCTGCCAAATTGGATGACTTTGGGGGGAAATGAATGATAAGTTGGAGCAGTGTTGTATAAATGAACATTTTGTCTCATTTAATTGCTGATGGATCAGAATTTTTTCAGTTCTATTTAAAATATTTTGTATATATTCATGAAGCAGGAGCACGTAGCAGCGTCTGTCATTGACTTGGAATCTTTTACTTCCTTCTTCTTCGCCAGTCTTCAACCCATCAGATATTTACTAGACGCACTTGCCAAAATTCATCAGTCCTGACTGCTTTATGGTTGTTGTTTTTTTCTCCACAGTGTAGTACTGCAGAAAAAAATAGCGTCCAGCTTCTCGTTGTTGGCATCGCAGCATGTCGTTTTTGTGCTCAGTGTAGCCAGTGGAGTCTTTACTGTAATTGAACACTTACAGGAATGTGTAAAGTTTTGGAATCAAGAGTGTCATATGACCTAGCAACTCATGGATGGTGCTGTTCTAGGAAAATAATCAACAACATGCTGGTGTAATGAAACGTAGCTATAGTTAGTACAATTTGATTCTTTTCTCTTAAACAAAGTTTGTATTTTTATTGTTATTTTTAAAGTTGAGGAAAGTAAAGTTATCGCTATATAACTTGAAATGCCATATGTTTTATCAATTGCATATTCTAATGTGTCAGAAGGAATGTCTGGAAAATCAGCCACATGCAAAGAATGTGGAAAAACAATAAAGGATACTGTGACAACAACTTCAAACTTTATTAGACACCTGAGAATACATCCACAAAGGTTAGTCACATTAACTCATCGATATAGCTATAAAACTGTGCATGGCTGCTCGCTCCATTAGACTGCCATTGTCACCCTGTTAAAAACATGAGTGAAAATAAAGTCTTTAAATCTAGCTCTACGCTGATTTTTTTAGTATATAGAAAATGTGTGGCTTTTACTTAATATTTTTATGAGAGAGAGAGAGAGCGAAGATATTGTACAGTTTTCCCCCCATCTGAATACATCACAATCAGCATGCCTTCAATTTTATATTAACTTAAAAAAGTTGGAAACTTTTCGCATGCTTAAACACCTAGTTTATTCATTATATCGTCTAAACGATAAAATTCTTAAGCTTTTTTTTTGTTTTTCTTTTTTTTTTGTGTAAAGCTTGTTAAACGTTTACACTGTAGGCTAAATGAAAAATTCGCTTTAATCTCAAAATAAAGTTTGACTAGTTTGAACTCTGAATAAGAGTGTGCTTTTACGTGTTTTTGTATGTATATTATGTAGACAGGACACTAGAACCCTAGTAATATTCCTGATTTTCCAAAATAAGTTTTTTTATGCTAATCAAGGCTGCATTTATTTGATAAAAATACAGAAAAACAGTAAAATTGTGAAACATTATTACAATTTACGACAATGGATTTCTATTTTAATATACTTTTACAAGTAATTTATTTCTGTAATCAAAGCTGAATTTTCAGTATCATTACTCCAGTCTTAAGGGTCACATGATCATTCAGAAATCATTATAATATGCTAGTTTATTAACAACGTTGGAAATAGATTCTTTGATAAACTAAGCTGAAAAGACCAGCACCCATTCCAAATAGAAACCCTTTCCAACAAGTCTTTTATAGTAAGAAAGAAAGAAAGAAGAAAGAAATTCACCCCTGAAATTTTTGAACAGCAGTGTATATTGTCAGAAAAGATTTCTACCTCGAACAAATGCTGCTCCCCCAACCCTCTGTTTATCAAAGAATCCTTACAAAAAGTATCACAGGTTATTAAAAATATTAAGCAACAACAACTGTTTCTAACACTGATAACAGTTTTGTCTACGTAAAACAGCTTTGAAAAAAGGATATTTACAGGATTTTTAAATAGACTTTTTTTTTCTCAATAACGCATGAAATGACTCTAGACACAACTCAGACTCATGACTAGTGACTAAAGACTTGACTCAAACTCCAGCTGAAGGACTTCAGACTTGACTCAGACTTCAGATGAGAGACTTATGAACATCTCTGGTTCACACTACCTTTGAGTACACTATGCACTCGCTTCTGTGTCACTTTGATGAATAAAAGGACACCGAGCTTGCAGGAGGTTGGAGGTCAGAAGAAGCTGCAGGCACAAGTTGCACACACTTCTGTCTGAAAATAGAGATCTCAGACGACCAATTAGAGCTAAAAGCCCAGAGCATGGCAGAAGTCGGTTAAGCATGTAAGTGATCCGGTTGGATACCTGATGCGAAATGGAACGAGACGAAGATGAAGTGCACTGGTTTTATTGTGTTGCCTGTACACACTAGTTAACTCTACCTTAATCTACCAATCATGGACAGGGATGGTGATCATGTGATCAGGGATTGTGATCATGTGCTTTCTTTGACATGTGAATCCAACCTTTGTGTTCTTTCTAAGTAATACATGTGCACAAAGCAGTGGAGGAAAATCTATATTTATCTGCTATATTCTGCATAGTGTCACTGTGATTGACAGTACAGTCAGGGTGTATGCCCCACCCACCCAGGAAGCACAGCTCATTTTTCTGTCTTGATTCCTGGATTCTCAACGAGCATTCTTACGGAGCATTGGTGTTATTCTGAGTTAATGATCATGTGTTTATTTACTTTCTCCAAACTGTATGTTCAAATTAAGCCTCTCTATGTCTGTCGATTTATTTAAAGGAAATGCCACTATAAAGTAGAGAAGTGATGCTTAATTTATGCTTGGCTTGAGAGGACGTTTTGTTTTCTTTGTTTTCATTCAAAACCGCAAACAAAATGTCACATTTAACAGCAGACCAATGTCATGCTGCGATGGAGAAGGATTAAATCTCCGCCCAATCGCATCTCAATGCTACTACGAGAACATGAGCGTGTGACATGTCTTCTGTGTGATGGACAAACAATGCCAAGATCTCTGATCTGCTTTTACATTTCTTTCATGTGAAGTGAACAAAACCAAAAAAAACAAAGAAGAAAGCCTGACATAACTGACAAAGTTGTCGGCTCTGCTTTTACACCCAGCTGGACAATTATCTGCTTTTTCCATACAAAGCTAGTCTGACTTTGTGGCAGGGAAGCAAAATAGTAATTAATGCTGCCACAGACCAAATGGCTATTTGCTGATATTACAGCTGGTGCATTTAGAAAGCTCATTTGCATGCATGACGGCTGGTGCGAGCTCTTGAGCAAACATCAACCCCAATAAAATTTTATTACTCGGCTGGCGCTCGGATTGCTTCGAGCCGTGCCCCGTTACCCCATGGCAACATTAGCATAAAGACACAGCCCATTTCTCCGGCGTCCTCGTATTAAACATCCCACATTATGCCTTGGAACTTACACCTTGTGATAAATCTCTTCTTAATGCCGTTATTTGGCTGTAAAGCAAATTTGAAGATTTTTACCTCAAAAGAAATGTAGAAACAATTTTTGGTGAAATGTTTTAAAGACTTTAAAGGGAGGAAATACTTTGTAATTTTATCTGCATGTAAATCAGAGGGCATTCTGTAAAGAGTCTTTAACAGGAGCAAAAAAATGTTTGGTGGACAAAAAAAACGAATGCATTTAGTTTGAAAATGTCTTGATTCTTCTTCAAATGATTAAGTTTTGACATCAGAATGCTAAATCCAGTGAATCTGTTTATCGAAGAACAAACACTGGGAACTCCTTCCAAGAACATTAAATAAAATTTCCTTTGAGCACACATCGTCATATCAACAACCAATCAGATCTGAGCATTCAAACTCACCCGTTAAAGCGTTTGCACAAATTTCACCTGTAATTTCAAACAAAAGCGGTCAACAGATGGTGTTTTTTTCCTCCTCCTTCATCTGTTCAACGCTTCATCTGTTGAACGACTTTTAAATGTTTAATGAGTTTTGCAAAAATCCATTTCATATGTTTAGGTTTTAACAGTGATGAGAAAATTAGAAGGAAATGTCACCTGTGTCATCCATGTAAACAGTGGTGTATATGATAGACTGATTCACTTCCTAGGGAGCTAGGGAGATTGAGACACACCCTTATGAAACAAGTGTCATGTACATATACAAACTAATCAGGAGGTGACGTGAAACAGGTGGATACAATGAGGTAACAAAGCGTAATAAAACACAAACGAATCACACAAGAGGAAATCCTGAGGTTCATTTTTTTTTTGCAATGTGAGTGAGCTGTAACTTGCGGTTCAATCAGAGCTTTAAAGCAGGATTAGGATGGAGATATGATTAAGAAAATTTATCTTCAGCCTAAATATTTCTGGAACATTTGAGTACATTTTTCTTTGCTCTGAAAGCAAACTTTTACTCAACAATAACCATTCATAACTCAGTGTTAAATGCTAGCTTATTTCCAATTGAACAGCATGCCAGTTAACCTCAGAGAAGATCACAAGGCTTTAAACAGTTCGGAATCAAAAAGGGCTTTACTAGAAATGAGCCAGCAGTGTGGATATTCATGGCCGGGCTTCTCAATGCATTTCCTCTCACCCAAGCACTGCTGTTTCCTGTCAGCGCCTGTGATGGAGCCACCAGCGCATGACAGAGTTCATCATCCCCACTACACAGCCTAATCGTGTTCCTCAAATAGAACAATCCCTCCTCGCCAGTAACTTCTTTTTTATCAACCACCGGAGCAGTGTGAGCTTTTTTTTTTCTTTCTGCAACATCTTTGACCCTCGTGGAACTGTGCTGGTTTGGTCGTGTGTGTGTATATATATATTTATATTACATAATATATATATATATATATATTACACTATATTGCCAAAAGTTCTGGGACGCCTGCCTTTACATGCTGGTGAACTTTACTGACATCCTATTTTTAATCTGTAGGCACTGATGTTGGACAAGAAGGCCTAGCTCCAGTCTACTCTCTAATTCATCCCAAAGGTGTTCTATCGGGTTGAGGTCAGGACTCTGTGCAGTCTAGTCAAGTTCCTCCACACCAAACTCACTCATCCATGTCTTTATGGACCTTGCTTTCTGGACTGGTGCACAGTCATGTTGGAACAGGAAGGGGCCATCCCAAAAAGTTAGGAGCATGAAATAGTCCAAAATGTCCAAAAAGAATTCACTGGAACTAAGGGGCCAAGAGCAACCCCTGAAAAACAACCCCACACCATAATCCCCCCTCCACCAAACCTTACACTTGGCACAGTGCAGTCAGGCAAGTACCGTTCTCCTGGACACTGCCAAATCCAGACTTGTCTATCGGATTGCCAGACAGAGAAGCGTGATTCATCACTCCAGAGAACACGTCTCCACTGCTATAGAGTCCAGTGGCAGCATGCTTTACACTAGTGCATCCGATGCTTTGCATTGTACTTGTTGATGGAAGGCTTGGATGCAGCTGCTCGGCCATAAAAACCCATTCCATGAAACACTTTATGCACTGTTCTTGAGCTAATCTGAAGGCCACATGAAGTTTGGAGGTCTGTAGCTATGGACTCTGCAGAACGTTGGTGATTTCTGCGCAATGTGCACCTCAGCATGCGCTGACCCCGCTCTGTGATTTTACGTGGCCTACCATTTCAAGGCTGAGTTGCTGTTGTTCCCAATTGCTTCCACTTTGTTATAATACCACTAACAGTTGACTGTGGAATATTTAGTAGTGAGCAAATTTTATGAATGAACTTCATGAATGAATTGTACAGATGGCACTCTATCACAGTACCATGCTTCAAAAAAAAAGATAGATAGATAGATAGATAGATAGATAGATAGATAGATAGATAGATAGATAGATAGATAGATAGATAGATAGATAGATAGATAGATAGATAGATAGATAGATAGATAGATAGATAGATAGATAGATAGATAGATAGCTCATTTGAAGCAGTGATACATGCCCTCTCTTTTGCCCTTTTCTCCCCTACTTCACTGGGGTAAATAAATATCCCACAGTGCTCTATCCATGCAGTTTGTGTGATTTGTTAACGCTTTACTGCAAGCATCAAATGCCTCGGACAAACTGAATACTCCTCAGCTTTTCACACTCACTTTCATATATTTTTGAAATGCCAAAACAAATTGGAATTTCTCCTGCACAAAAAAGAAGAGATGTGTTTGTTGTGTCGGCAGAATGACTTTCGCTTCCCTCCACTTTTATAGAGAGTCAGCTTCGTTCAATAGAAAATGAAAATGAAGCTGTGCAAAGCGAGGAACGAGATTTTTTGTACAATCAAAAATATGCAGACAGCCTTGTGCACATATCTGAATCTCGGCCTTAAATTTGACTTTTTTTATGAAACAAACAAATGGAGAAAAAGAAACAATTTGTGTCATGAAAAATTTTTTTCTGACTATTTAACTACTCCTTTTTCATCTGTCTGTTTCAGGGTCCTGTGCTGTGTTCATTCAGGAGCCTGGTGAAATAGTGGTGGTGCCAGAATCTCTCTCTCTCTCTATCTCACACTCACACACACAGATGATAACTAACATATGTCAGCCAATCATGTTCTTAGTCTTGAAGTTAATTATCTGTGTGTGCATGCAGTTAATCAACCTTAACACCAAGAAAACAAATGACTGGCAGTTATCTCTTACATAAGCCTGTAAGGTGACTCCAGATGTACTAAAACTACTACTTCTTTCCATATATGTTCCATCACAAAGCCCTTACTCCAATAGCTATAAAGCAAAATGAACTGAATTTATTAAGAATTAATCAGTAAACAGGAAAATAAACTAGTGCAATACAGAGTAAACATATAAATAGAATGGGAGAAACAACTGATAGAAATAGAATGAAGATGGAATTACAGGTTCAGTATTGTGTGTGTGTGTGTGTGTGTGTGTGTGTACACACTTAAAGCATTTGATCGTGAAGAAGATCTCTACCTATTTCTAAATTTATGAAACTAACCCAATCAATTACATCAGGAAAATCTCAAACAAGTGTCACTGGTTTCTCTGATATTTGTCCTTCAGCAGTGTTTCATCATGGATAGTCTCTTTAATTGAGCCTCTAAGGGCTTCACTGCTCCATTTCACTCACTCTGCTATTTGAAGGCATCCCCTGAATTGGCCGTTTTATGGATCGCAAAATATATAAAGGTGCTGAGGGCCGAAATCCGACGCTTAACCAAGCAGTGATGTGTAGGATAAACACCTCTTCATTTCACCCAACGATCAATGGCAAGCTGAAGCAAAAAGAGCTGACACTGTGGGGGAAAATCACATCACAGTAAATCTTTACAGATTTCTATTGTTCCCCTTTTTTAAAATTAAATCTGTAACTGCTTTCTTCTATTCTTATCATTGGGGTAAAATTCTATATAATTAGACTTGTACCTTGTACTGTGCCTATAATTTGTACTGCTTTTGCAGTCCTTATTTTCTAGTCATTTTATTTTTTTTAATCTTTAGAAAAAAAGGTCTGCCTTTTTTGGTGCAACCTCATAGACAACGGTTTGGATATCACTGACTGGGAATCAATAGCTGTGTCCCAAATCATGTACTTGACTTGACACTACAGATTAACACAATGCACTATATACTCTATCGTCCAGTGTATGAACGTTAGAAGCATCGCATAATCCCAAATACCACACTAAAGGTTTTTTACTAAGCAATAGTATAACCTGTTTCCCAGTCAATGGCAAAATATTCCAAAACACACAATGATCGTTTCAGTAGCTTCAGCAGAATACACTGGATTCTTTAAATTACACAAAATGAGCTGATTTAAAAGCTGTTTATAAGACATCTCGTCCACCGGAGTGTCGTCGGCTATCTTGGAACTTTGTCTCATTCAGCATCAGCGCCTGGTAGCCCCATCTCTTTTCCGGTACGAGCATCAAGTGCATGAAGATTCCAACATGCCTCGCTTGAATAAATGCATCATCTGCATACTTGATGTGCATTTCTTCTTCTTCTTCCTGAGACGCACTGAATAGTTCCCCAGACAGAATGAGAGAACATTGCAAAAAAGATTTTGTGCAGATTATGAAGGACCCAACAAAAAAAAAAAAATCACAAAATACTGGAATACACTGAAATCATGGCAAAAGACCTTGGATATGTTTTCCATCTCCTGCGATTATCAATCACTTGGACTCAATGCAAATACCTACCTTTGTACATAGTTATCATTATTGATCTCTGCTCTAAGTTAAAACAAACTCCAGAGGTATCAGTCTGCATTTCTGGCTCGTGAGCACCAATGCTCCAGCCAAATGATCCAAAGCCGCTTACTAAGACAGAAGTAAAGATGTAGGCGATTCCAAGTCCATTAAAATGATTCATTATAGATGAAGGGGAGAACATTTGTTTTCATTCTTTACCCACTTATTTATGTATTTATTTATTTATTTTTAGCCAGGCCGTTGGCAGGAGACACAAATCATCGGGTTCTCCCTGGGCATAGCCATTAGCCTGACATTTAATCCCACACAGACTTCTGAAAAGTTGCATTCAAAGCTGCCAGCCAAGTCCTTGCTGAGGTAATGAAGTTAATGTATGTGTGGTGTCTTGATTCATCGCAGTCTGTCACTTCATTCCCACCGAGGACTGTCGAGCATGACCGCAACTAGAGACAGACAGTCTCCACTCTCTTTGTCTTTTTTCGCCCTGACAATCAAAACTCAGCCTGATTGGATACGACTTCAGCCTTGTTGCTTGTCCTTTGTCTTTCCCACACTTGTGTCCTGGAACTACTACGCTTTCTCATGATGAGCTTAATTACTACAGTACGTAGATGATTTTATTGCTTGTCACAGAGTGAAGTGCTGTGATCATCCAGGACTCAAGCCTTAACCACAATCTGCCTCAATCCATATAAAGTCTCATCTGAAGCTGTGTCATTGTTGTTTATTAGATCATAAGGTAGCCCCACCAGCCAAACCTCAGAAGAACAACCAGAGACTTTGCCTGAGAGGCTCCACCATCTCTCAGGGTAAGAAGTAGGTATACATCAAGACTCTTTTCTGTTCTGGCACCGAGGTGGTGGAATGAACTTCCCCTAGATGTCCGAACAGCTGACTCACTGGCTCTTCAAATGATGGGTAAAGAACTACCTCTTCCTGAAATACTTAATTTTGTTTTGCCCTGTTTGTTTAAAAAAATAAATAAATTGTTCTATAAATTCTCTCAAAAGAGTTTTAGTCTGATGGTATCCTAAATCTGTGACCCAGTGAACCAGTACATAGCACCTTTGTACATTGTGATGGATAAGGGCACCTGCCAAATGCTGTAAATGTAAATGCAAATGTAATGAGAAGTGGTGTAGAGAGATATGGTAGAGGCTAATAGTAAAAATCCAAGCAAGCAGAAAATAGCTTCCAGAAAAGGAAACATTAAAAAAAATCTCAATATTATGCTTAGGAAGAAAATCATATGGTTAAATAATCCTGAGGCAAAATCATATAAAGAGTCCAAGGTCAACAAATATAAAAACAATCATAAATATCAAAAGACACATCTCAGATCATAGTCAAGGATTTGGCAAGACTGGGAGAATCACGTTTGACCTGTCATAAGACCATTTGGTGACCATCTTTACCTTTTCTTATTTGCCTCAGAGCTAGGATGTATGCAAAGACGTAAATAGAATCTAGAAGTCCCAAATCGCGCTCTGACACTGGACAAGAAAACATTTTCAAGAATGTCTTGATCCAACCCAGGATCGGAAGAAGCAGGAGCATTGACTAGAACGTACGGCATCACTAGTTATTAGTAATAGATAATATTTAGGAAAGTCTTCAGTGAGTTACTTCTGTATGCTGCACATCCTGCTTGATTTGATTAGATTTGATTTAGCAGGCTATAAGGATTGTAATTAAAATAAACAACATTCATTCAACCATCTGAAAATTATACAATAAATAAATAAAACTCATTGGTAAATTTCAACATAGGGTATCCTCTTGGCTCTCAGCTATATGTTAAGAATTAATGTGTATGCATGACTTTTTATTTTATTTTCCCCCCTGAGGAAATGATGGCTGTGTGGAGCATGATTGGTCTTCACAGGAAGCCTTAAAGGCTAAAGGCTGAAATGTGTTACGATTAACCAGAGGTGGCAATTAACTGAACACAAGCTCCCTTAACGCAGCTTCCTTAACTCTCTGCTGTTGTTATAGGTATAGTTTCTAACTGCATTGTACTATTCCACCTCTCTGATTGAAGCCATCAGGGCTCATTAAGTGGCTTCTCATGACCACTTATATTTCATTTGGATGGAAAAGAGGCATAATTACTGCTAGTTGGGTGCAACTTAACCCAACATGGAAGTGATTCATCTCGCTCTGTAAGAATCTCCAGCTTGGAAACAGGGTGAAGGTACGTTGGAAAAATAAGTCACGTTTACTTCCCCAATTGCTCCACCTTGTCTCATCTTTACAGTTTGTAAAGACCCCAGGGACACTTGCAGGCTTTAAACCCAGAGCAGCCAGACTTGTGTTAAGGAACACTGCAGTCAGCTTTCTGCTGATGTAAACAGCAATTAAAAACCAGCAACCATTAATTCAGTTGGTTGGCCAGTGTGAAAGAGATCTATTGACTAGCTCTGTGCTAAATTTTCAATTTGGGCTCATTACGCTGAGGCATATTTGCGAACATGGCTGTAATCCTGATTGCTTAGAATGATTGAAGCACTGTCAAGCATGATGAAAGAAGGCTTAAAGGATTTTTTGGACTGGTGTTTGATTATTAAGGAATTTATTTATTATCTGTCCTCTCAAATGTCAAGAAAAAGATTGTTTTGGATTATATACATAACCACAGACACACCTAGGTGTTTTTACATCCTTTGTCATTCATCAAACCCCACTGCAGTGCTGATTATTCTCCCTGATTGGTCAAAATGTGCTGCTTACTGAAGCCCATATCAAATTCGATTTAGCTGCTAATGAAGTCTCTGGATCGGCTCCACTGCTTCTTCTCCCTGCTCGGCCCTTTACGCTTTTCTGACCTTCCATTCTAACTCTCTTACTTTCCCGTCTCTCTGGAGTAGACAGGATGTGCCAGCTGTTTGTTGGCTTTGATTTCAACTTGCCCCAGATATGCTCTCTAATGAGTCGAGTGCTCGATCAATAATTCAGCCGAGCGGGAATGAGAACCAGGGTGATCAGGGTGCTTAAAGAGAGACCTACATTTTGCCATCGTTTCTAGATTTTTTTTGTTGAGATAATAGACCTTCATCACTGCTATGTGTCAAGCTGAGATGAGATCCCTGCCTTAACTAATAATTTAATAGATTTTAATACTGTGGCACTAAAAATGTCATATGGATCTATAATAACAAAACACACCAAGGTTTCATGTCTCTTTGCATTCAAATAAGCTTGTTAGTGAATATATTAAAATTAAAATGAATGGATGATTGATGACTCCTTTCATAAATTGTAAATAAACTCCTTTGTTGTATAATCAATTATACCTATTTTTTTTTCCAATAACACATATAATCAAACAAAACTACAATATGACAAATCAAAACTGAGAAACTGATAAACAGATGGGTGGAAATCTGGTTTAATTCATTTCATTTTGAATGATTCTTAAAAAAATATTTCTTCATAAATCCCAATCCTATTTGTACTGTTAAATTCTTTCTCAGTAAATTAAACTCAGCCCACTGACGACACATCCTTTAGCATCGTGTCTAAAAATTCTATCAACTTGTGAAGTCTTGTAACACATTTATAATTTTACACGGTTTATTTAAAAAATAAAAAACAAGTTTTGCCACAGAAGCGAATTTGGTGTGCTCATTACCATTTTCCTAAATTACAATTATTTTGCTTTTAAAGTTTGTCACAGAGCTTCACTCCATAATTAAGTGTCTTCCTCTTAATCCTTATTTCTTATCTCTTCTTCCCAAAGCACATGTATTATCAAATTCACAAGACTAGAGTGCAGTGTAATAGCAATGAAACTGAGGAGTAAGTTCCAGCAGCTCCATTCCCGGACAAGTTGACCTCTGGCCTTCACTGTTTGCTAGAGTTGTTTCATTCCCTCCTTATAATAAGGGTCATGGCTGAGATCGACACCCTGAGGCTCTTGGCTCTCTAATAATTATGTTGTAAATCAGAAATGTGTTAAAACCACACGCTTCATGAGGGAATAATTAATAATCCAAGACAGAGGAGAAGATGCCACTGGATGGGGATTTGGGGTTTTCTCATCTCTGAGGAGACACTGTCTTCTGCACTGAATGAAAAGTGACATGAGGTGATTTATCAAACCTTCCCTCTTCCCTCTGGAGCTCTCTTCACAAAAACGGCATCCTTCTTTCATTCTCCAGACTGCTCTGTTAATTGAAAAAAGCTTTTATCCAGTGTGGCTTACTGTACAAGTGAGACAGAGTACAATCCTGGAGTTGAGAGGCTGATGGTTTAAGACCTTGGTTTAAAAGACCCAACAGCGGCTTTCTGTCGGTCTACAACCCTGTGCTTGAACCACTAATACTCCAGGGTGCCAATAAATACTGAGGAAGAATGGATGACTGCCCAATGCGAGGGCAAACAAACCAACAACAAACAAGCAAGTAAACAAACCAACCAACAAGCAAACAGACTAACCAAGCAACCATCCAACCAAGTTGTCACGACTCGCCCAAGATCCGACCGCGAGAGGGAGCTGTCGCCCGTGTTTTGAGCCACTTCCGGTTTCGGCGGGCTCAAATACAGGTGCGCACTTCCTGCTCATCGCGAGGTATTGTTTTCTCATGGGACGTACTGAGCGCTATCCTAGTGATATTTCTATTGGATTTCTGTGTATGACCTGGACTGGCTTTCGTTTCTTCTCTTGGATTTTCTATGACACTGTTTGGATTGTTTATTGGACTTTGTTCGTTTATTGGATTATGCTTTTGGATTACGCTTTCTGGTTTGACGTTTTGGATTACTGCTTTCCTGTTGCCGACTCTCTGCCTGTTTTTCTGGATTACACTTCTGCTCTTTCCCTATCGCCGACTCAGCGAATGGATCCGGCTTCTTCCGGCACTGGCGGTGCGCCATTACAGAATACCTCGCCACCCACGGATCCAGCAGAGCTGCGCGAGATCATTGTGCGACAGGATTCGCTCATCCGCGCCTTTCAGGCTCAGCTGGAAGCGCTAACTGTCCAGCTGAGCAGCGCGACCACTGCCGCGCCGCGGGAAACACCGATTGCTCGCAGTGAGTCACCCCGTTTAGCACTTCCAGAGAAATTCGATGGTTCTGCTGATCGCTGTCACGGGTTTCTCCGCCAATGTGAGGTGTTCTTTTCACACCAGCCAGGGATGTACCACGAAGATGGGACTAAATGTGCATTCTTGCTGTCCCTGCTTACGGGGAAAGCCCTCGAATGGGCTTCGGCGGTGTGGGACGCCGACCTACTGATACGGGCTTCCTACTCCCACTTTGAGGAAGGGACCCTGTGAGGTGTTTGGACATATCAGTCCAGCTGATGGAGATCCGTCAGGGTTCAGAGTCCGCCGCCGATTATGCCATCCGGTTCCGGACCCTAGCGGCACAGTCTGAATGGAAGCCACGTCCCTTTCCCAGTTTGTGGCCACCGCGATTCACCTTGACAACCTGCGGCGCCAACGCCGGACCGGGGCCTCCGACATGGCCTCAGCCCGTCCCCGCATCAGACTGGACTGCCCTGGGCGGGGTGAGAGGGACCCAGAACCCATGCAGCTGGGGAGATCTAGGTTGGCGGAGGAGGAACGTCGACCCCGTGGACCCCTGAGGCGGTGCTACAACCGCGGGTCCACCGGCCATCTAAGTCCCCGCTGTCCGGAGAGGGCCTCCGATACCCAGGTGGGTGACCGCTCACTACTACTTAGTCTCACCATTCCTGTGTCCCTGTTGTTTTCTGACCATTGTGTCCCTGTTCCAGCGTTAATTGACTCCGGGGCAGGTGTGAACTTGGCATCTCCACCTCCCCCTGTGTACCATCTTTAAGGATCACGGCCATTGACAGTCAGCCGATTGGAGATGGCTACCTCAGGTGCCAGACAGAGCTGCTGGGTTTCCAGGTGGGCCTCTTCCATCACGAGAGGCTGACCTTCTACATGACCTCCTCCCTGGCGAACCCTGTGATTCTGGGATTTCCGTGGCTAAGGCACCACGACCCTCAGATCTCTTGGCGCACGGGAGAACTGACACGCTGGCCACCTGCCTGCTTGAAGAACTGCCTGAGGAACCCAGTGTCCAGGTCCTGTGGGACGTGCAGCGTCGAGGAGGTAAACACCGGGGCTCACGTACGCCTTCCTCAGCCGTATGCAGACTTTGAAAGAGTGTTTAGTGAGGAGAGGGCATCGCGCCTGCCGGAGCATCAGGATTGGGACCGTGCCATTGACCTGCTGCCTAACACTTCTCTCCCCAAGGGCCGGATTTACCCACTGTCACTCCCTGAGTCCAAAGCTATGCAGAACTATATCGAGGGGGCCTTGGCAGTGGGCCACATCCGGCCGTCTATGTCACTGGCCGCCGCGGGGTTTTTCTTTGTTGAAAAGAAGGATGGGGGGCTCCGCCCGTGCATCGACTACCGGGGCCTGAACGCCATCACCGTCAGGTACCCTTACCCCCTGCCGCTAGTACCCGCAGCTGCATGGGGCCCGGGTGTTCACCAAACTCGACCTCCGGAGTGCCTACAACCTGGTCCGTATCCGGGAGGGCGACGAGTGGAAGACGGCGTTCCACACGATGCACGGGCACTATAAGTACTGCATGATGCCCTTTGGCCTCACCAACGCCCTGGCGGTATTCCAGGCACTCATTAACGGGGTGTTCCGGGACCTCCTGGGGAGGGGCATCACTGCTTATATTGATGACATTCTGGTGTATTCCACCTCCATGGAGGACCACGTACGCCAAGTCCGGGAGGTACTCACCAGGCTGCAGCGACATCATCTATTCGTGAAACTGGAGAAGTGCGAGTTCCACCGGACCACGGTAACCTTCCTGGGGTACGTAATCTCCCCTTGGGGAGTAGAGATGGACACTAACAACGTTCGGGCCATAACGGAGTGGCCTGCTCCAGCCACTATTCAAGAATTACAATGGTTCCTGGGCTTCGCCAACTTCTACCAGAGGTTTATCAGAAACTATAGTTCAGTGGCAGCTCCACTGATGTCCCTCCTGAGGGGGAAGCCCAAAAAACTGAACTGGACGGACCAGGCTCTGGCGGCCTTCCAGCAACTCAAGGACTGCTTCACCACGGCCCCCATCCTTTGCCACCCTGACCCCGACAGGCCATTCGTGGTAGAGGTGGATGCCTCCAGCAGTGGGCTTGGAGCTGTACTCTCCCAGCGACACGGCGACCCCGAGAAGGTACACCCCTGCGCCTTCTACTCCCGGAAGCCCACGACCGCGGAGGTCAACTACGATGTGGGCAACCGGGAGTTGTTGGCTATCAAGGCCGCGCTGGAGGAGTGGCGCCACTGGCTGGAGGGAGCATGCCACCCGTTCCAGGTTCTGACGGATCACCGTAATCTGGAGTACCTGCGCGGGGCCAAGCGCCTGAACCCCAGACAAGCCAGGTGGGCCCTGTTCTTCACCCGTTTCCAGTTTATGGTGTCCTACCGCCCAGGGTCCAAGAATGGCAAAGCGGATGCTCTGTCCCGGCAGTCTGAGGGGGCTGGCGACCCCGGACAACCCGAGCTCATCCTGCCAGCTACCGCTCCACTAGCACCGGTCCAGTGGGACCTCCTGGGCGAGATTCGGCGGGCCCACGCCGAGGAGCCGCCTCCTGCTGACTGTCCCCCACGCAGACTCTTCGTCCCTTCTCAGTTCCGGCCTCAGGTGATGTGGTGGGTATGTACACTAGGCACCCAGCTCGGGACATCCAGGTACCTGCCGATCTGCTCAGCTGGTCAGCCGCCAGTTCTGGTGGCCCTCCTTGGGCTCCGATGTTGAGGACTTCGTCCGACAATGTGTCACCTGTGCCCAGGTGCGGACTAGCCGTCAGCGTCCCGAGGGACTACTGGAGCCCCTCCCAGTTCCATGACGCCCCTGGTCGCACCTCTCCGTAGACTTCCTCATGGACCTGCCAGACTCAGGGGGCTTTACGGTGATCATGGTGCTGGTGGACCGCTTCTCTAAGGGGTGCAAGCTGGTTCCCCTCAAGGGATTACCCACAGCCATGCAAACGGCGGACGCCATGTTCGCCCATGTTTTTAGGAACTTTGGTCTCCCAGAGGACATTGTGTCGGACCGGGGCCCGCAATTCACCTCTCAGGTGTGGAGAGCGCTGTGCACGCAACTGGACATAGGGGTGAGCTTGAGCTTGAGTTACCACCCCCAATCTAACGGTCAGGCGGAGCGCCTCAACCAGGAGATAGGCCGCTTCCTGCAGAGTTACTGCAGCAGGGAGCAGCACAGATGGAGTGAGTTCCTACCCTGGGACGAGTACGCCCAAAACTCCCTCACGCACTCATCCACGGGGCACACGCCTTTTCAGTGTGTGCTGGGGTAGCAGCCCCCGCTGTTCCCTTGGTCGGGGGAACCCTCCAGCGTCCTGGCTGTGGAAGAGTGGTACAGACTCAGTCAGGAGGTCTGGGATAGGGCCCATGTGCGGCTGCAGAGGGCGGTGAGGAGGCAGAGGATCCAGGCCGACCGACATCATCGCCCGCACCCTGCCTACCAAGTCGGGCAGATGGTGTGGTTGTCCACTCAGAACCTCCGCCTCAAACTGCCCTGCCGGAAACTCAGCCCCAAGTTCATCGGTCCGTTCGAGATCATCCGCCAGGTGAATCCAGTGGCGTACCGGCTGCGGCTCCCGGCGTCTTATCACATCTGCCCCACCTTCCATGCTTCCCTTCTCAAGCCTGCGCATGCTGCCGCTGGGGAGTCGGTGGTCGGTGGGGACCCGCCGCCGCCCCTGGACATCGAGGGGTCGCCTGCTTACCAGGTGCGGTCGTGCCTCCAGTATCTCGTGGACTGGGAAGGGTATGGCCCCGAAGAACGGTCGTGGGTGGATGCCTCTGACATCTTGGATCCTTCGCTGATTGAGGACTTCCACCGCGACCACCCGACCAGGCCCGCCCCATGGCCCAGGGGGCGGCCCCGGCGCAGAACCCCCGGAGGTGTTCCTGGGGGGGGGCTCTGTCACGACTCGCTCAAGATCCGACCGCGAGAGGGAGCTGTCGCCCGTGTTTTGAGCCACTTCCGGTTTCGGCGGGCTCAAATACGGGTGCGCACTTCCTGCTCGTTGTGAGGTATTGTTTTCTCATGGGCCATACTGAGCACTATCCTAGTGATATTTCTATTGGATTTCTGTGTATGACCTGGACTGGCTTTCGTTTCTTCTCTTGGATTTTCTATGACACTGTTTGGATTGTTTATTGGACTTTGTTCGTTTATTGGATTATGCTTTTGGATTACGCTTTCTGGTTTGACGTTTTGGATCACTGCTTTCCCGTTGCCGACTCTCTGCCTGTTTTTCTAGATTACTATTCTGCTCTTTCCCTATCGCCGGCTCAGCAAATGGATCCGGCTTCTTCCGGCACTGGCGGCGCGCCATTACGCAAGTAAACAAACTAATAAACAACCAACCAAACCAACAAGCAAACCAAACAGTCAAGCAAGTACACAAATCAATAAACACCCCATACAACAAGCAAAGAAAAACAAACAAGCAAGTGAACAAACCAACCAATAAGCATATAAACAAGCAAGCCAACAAACCAAATCAATCAGACAAGCAAGTAAACAAACCAGCCAACAGGCAAGAAAAAAAAGCAAAGTTAATGTATCAACCAATAAGCAGACAAAAAAACAACAAACAAACAAACAAGCAAGTAAATAAACTAATCAACATAAAGCCAACAAGTACACCATACAACACAGCAACCAACCAAACAACAAGATAAATAAATTAATTTATTAAACAACAGAATTTTGGATAGAAAATTTATATTTTTATACATACAGTGTTCTTTCTTTCTTCTTTAAATATTTTGACATTTTCATACAAAATTTAAAAAAGACCTGCCTCACAGTACATAGAAACAGTACAGTTTCAAGTTGCTGCTTCTGAATGAGTCCATCAAAAAAACAAACAAAAAAAAAAAACAAGAAATAAACAAACAAAAACCCTACTTCAGTACTTCAGTGCAGGAAAAAAAAAATTCCTTCAGATGACGTTCACCTCTGTAGCCTTTTGGTGTGTATAATCAATTCTGAATAGAAGCATAATCAGTGTGTTTGTTATGTTCAGAAGACACTCTCTTTAATCACAGGTATTTTAAAAAGTGATTTTTAAATTCTGGTTCTGTAATTAGCAGCAAAGCCACAACTCCAATTAACCCTAATCAAAAGTCATTTCCATTAAAGCGGAAAGAAATAACCTGGCCTTTTTCCTGTGTTTGTTTTTGGATTGTTCTTTTATCTTCAAAGCAATTTCTGATCAATATTTTATTAGCAGGTAGTACGAGAGCAACCTCACAGCGCTAGCATTGTGTAGTCACTCTATTTGAAGCCGAATTCCTAGGGCTCATGCAGATTTTCCTTTGGTAAAAACCTGGTCAGCTTCCTCCAAGGCACACAGATCAGCATGCTTGACCCACCTCACCTTTTCCTAAGCTCACCTCAAATGTTTTGATTGATTTGTATGCTTTTTTTTCTTACAAATTCATCAATTATTCATGAAACATAGAAGAAACGAGTCTGAGAACCAGACTCAGGCCTTCTGCACAGACCTTGGGTTCTAAACCTAAACTTCTGTTGTTGCAAATTTCTGTTATTTCAAATTAATCATCACTTTCTGACCAATCAGTATCCTGAGTTTAAGGAGAGAAGCAGGTGAATGCATAGCTCTCAATCAAGTACGGACCACCAGTCACCTCTCTCTACCTCTCGAGACAGGAATGTTTCCTATGAGCATTAACAACAGTTTCAATTCAAATGTGCTAAACAAAAAAATTATTGAGCACTTTATCCTGGTCAGGATTATGGTGGTTTAGCCAATTTTCCCACCTGCAGGTTTGGGAGGCTGAAAGAATTCGGACCACTCTGAGGAACGAAAACACTGATAACTGCAAACAGACAGTAACCTGAGCTTCAGATAGATCTGGGAAGCCTGGAGGTGTGATGCAGCAACACTGTGCTTTGATCTCTATGCAATGATGAGAATTTGAAATTTGTAGGTAATCTTGTATTCAGGTGCTAGTGTGGATTTTGGGATGATGAAACCAAGCTACAGATTATAAATGTGAGGATAACTGTGCCATTACATAGAAAAACACTGTACAGGTGGCAGTAATTGCTGCTCTGATTCCAGTCTCCTCGAAGGTAATTGCATTTCTTCTACCTTTAATGCTGCAAGGAAATTTAAAAGCCGTGGGCTCTTTTAGCGTCTTTGGTAAAAATCCACCCACAGAGCAGATGGTGTAGCAGGTAAACATGCTTTGCTAAACCGACACTTTAGCAAGGCAGGGTCTAATGTGCTCTTTTAATAGCAGCAGAGAAGTAACATTGTGGTACAGGTCTCAGGTCTCAGTGGTGTCTAGCTTGTAGGGTATACTTCAAACATGTCGCTTATTCCTTCTGCCACATTTTCTATGCTAAATTAAGCTAGAGAAGAAGTTTGCAGGTAGAAAAATGCCTGCAAACATAACAAGGGATGAAAAATGTAAGAGCAGACAGTTTATCTGTAATGCACAGATGTATATTACAGCTGATTGTGTAGGTGTGTTAGATATGCCATGAGAGGCTGTTTGAATGGAATAGCAAGGCTAGTGATCAATCATTCCATGCATTACAATTTCTGTTCTTAATAGGAAACCGCCATGTAAATTGTCTAAATATGCAAGACAGCTGAGTGGAGGCCATTATGAAGTGGATAATGGCTATACTGGTCAATGATTAAAAAAAAGAGTGGTGTAGATACTGTGTTTCAGAAATGTGTGCCATGGTTAATGAGGTTTTTTGCATTTTTTTGCATCTGGTTTCATGTAAATGGGGACATATCCAGTGATACAACTAAATAGAGAATAATTAAACTTTATGCAAATATCTAGGGTTCTAGTGCACGTGACCCATGACAAAGAGCACACACTGCTTCTCCAAGGCAGATCAAACAAACCAATAAAAACCAACCAACCAAGAAACAGACAAACAACCAAACCAGCAAGCAGATAAACAAATAATCCAGTAAACAAACCAACAACCAGACAGCCAAACATGTAGATAAAACAATCCACCAACCAAGAAGCAAACAAACAATGTAGCAACAAACAAGCAAGTAAACAAACTAACCAAAACAGACAAACAAGCAAATAAATAAAACAATAAACCAATCAACCAAGAAACAAACAAGCAAACCAGCAAGCAGATAAACAAACAAACAAGTTAACAAACCAGCCAACAAGCAAACAAACAAGCAAACAAGTATATTAAACAATACACCAACCAAGAAGCAAAGAAACAAACCAGAAAGCAGACAAAGAAACCAACAAACAAGCAAGTAAACAAACTAACAAAAAAACAGACAAACGAGCAAGTGAATAAAATAATAAACTAACCAAACAAGAAGAAGACAAACAAACAAACCAGCCAACAAACCAACCAGTGAGCAAATAAACAAATAAGCAAGTAAACAAACCAACCAACCAAGAATCATGCAAACAAAACAAACAAGTAAACAAACATATCATGTGTTTTAAATTGCAATTTACAACCTCCTTGTTAGGTCTTGGTTCTACTAAAATTCAGAATCAATTGAATCCAATTGTTGATAGCAAATAAGATGGCATGGGTGCTAAAACATTTAGCCTAATCTTCTGTGCCAGTTTTCTTTTAAGCCATAGGCTATATTTATATACAGTACATCTGAAATTCATACACTGAAATATTGACTTTTGGATTTCGAGCCTTCATGCAGGAAACCTCTCAATAGAGATGGAGAAGAAAAGCAGTTGGTCTGTTGGTGAGAAAAAACTATTTGCCATCTACAACACCGGCACACTTCAGTTCATTAAAGGGAACATAATAAAGCTAATATTCAATAGAAATGTTCCGTTTTTGTTTCCCCTGCATGAATTAAAATCTGCATCTATTTGCATCCAGTAAAGTCAGCTTCATAACTGCCTCTCTGTTGCCTTTCATAAGTAATTACATTTTTAAGCAGCAGGAAAACTTAACCCATGCTGATTAGCGCTGAGGAAAGTGCCTTCAGTCTTTTTTGTTCCTTCTGCATAATAGAGTGCACATAGATTCATCACACCAGGAATAATAAGCAGGTAGAGATGATATTTACTCACAAAGTAGCCACACTTCACTATGCTTTACTATTTCTGCTGTGATAAAACATTATATATGATGGCTAGGTGAGGAATGTTTCCCAGGACTGACCTGATATATCTCCTCCTGCCATGATGGAAATATTCAAACCCTTTAGTTATCTCCTTTTAACTAGAACAACCTCCACCATCTTAATGGTGATTGGAGCAATTTTAGACTGTTCCTATTGCAGTTCGAATAGGTTAAGGTCCAGACAAAGCTGTTGTGTTAATTAAATAGGGTCGTTGAGTTATTGACCTGTTGCACCATCCAGCATCTATTAAAAATTAAATGGCAAATATTCTGAAAAATTGATGGCATGATGATGTACCCACCACCATGCTTTACAAAATTGTAATGTTTGTCTGATCTATGTACAGTTTTATCACACAAACTAATAATTTTGTAATGGACAACTTGCTTGTGTCCAAAACTTCCTGATTCTGATGAGCAGAATATGTTCTGGAGTTTCTTGCCTTTAAAGGAGTTCTAGCAGTTATAAAATATTAAAAACAATCATTTTACATGCTTGGACTATAAATGATTCATCATATTCAACAGAGACATGAAAAGTACAGCACTTTGTATGTTGTTATTATGTGTGTTTGAATATGATTATTATTCAGAAATTCATGTAAATGCAAAGGCATACAGTGAAATGGTCAGATATTTAACGTGAAATCCCAGTTGATTATTTAAAAAATTTTCCAAGCTGCTGTCTTATCTCACACCTTTTGCCTCCCACTCGGCGAGTTTTATTCGAGCATGATGACTGACGCTGCCTTAATATGAAGCAACACGGCTGTGTACATGCCACTGTACTTTATCTCTGGGAAAAAAGAAACCTGCATCACTTTCTTGTAAGTCATGGCACCTCTGGGTGTTTTTGAGCAAGGAGGAAGACATGCAGTTGCCATGACAATGGAGCTTTATTGTATAGAATGAATATATTGTCCACATCCAGAACTGGACTGCTGACCAAAAAGCAATAAAGGAAGGCTTGGAGAGTAAACACAACAAATGAGTTTTTTTTAACCTTAATACACTTACCTTGTCTTCACCTAGATAAGATTGTTGAATGTTTTGATCGAGTAGCTCTGTTCTCTGAGGAATCTTCTTCCCCAACATGTTCTGAAGGTGCATTTGATTCTGTGGCCCCTTGTGGAATAAGCACGAGAGGAGTTAGGCCTACAGGCATGCAGCATGTGGAGAAATTCGACTTTGCCGGATTAGAGGTATTGGGGATCCCACTAGGAAGAACTTTCATGTGAGTAAGCAGCCAGAAAGAATAAAGAATATGGATCACAGCAATCATTAATACATCCTTAGTAACTGTCTGGTCAGGCTTGCTTTAGTGAAGTTAAGCTATTAGGTTTTTGTATTTTTGGGGGAAAAGAGAACAAGGTACAAGCAAATATAAAAACCTAGGGAGCGAGATTCAACTGGTGAGAAAACAAACCATCCAATTGAACATCTGTTATTAGCTTCTCATTAGCACAATATCTCAAGAACCTTTGTAGGATTCATACAGGATCAGTCCCATCAATGATTAGATTTTGGAACAGGGTCACAACAAGGATGAACATCTAAAAGGACTCTAATTGTCAGGAGACACAGGCATCCCTGTCAGAGCTGTTTGTGTTGAATTCTACTTGTTGAGACCAATTATGAAGCGAAGTGATGTAGCTAAGGTTGAGGAGGTGTCAGAGCCAGAATTCTGACACTGTGCTGACATTTCTCTCAGGGTGTTTTGCAGCTTTTCCAAAGGGGCATAAAAGAAGGGTTCATATTTAATTCAAGAAAAGGAGAAAAAAACGCAACCCTTCAAGTTTAGGCCAAACCTTTTAAATCCAAATCACATATACCTATACTTGGAGCACTGGTGGCATTGAGATACACAATAACAAGAAACAGAGCTACATATTCAAGAAGTTAAATTCTTTGGGGGTGTTAGGAACCTGGGGTCTGTCAGTGGCCAAACTTGAACTCATGACCTTCTCACCAACATCCTCAACTTGGAACCACTGATCCACCACTCCAAATTCTATAGATATAGTTATGCTTACATTTTCGTAATAATGCTACCTAAACAGCGTCCCCTTTAATTAGGATTTAATTAATCAGCGACTCCTTTAGCACAATAAGAATTTTATTAAACGACAACTACTTTTCATACCTAATATTTTTTCACTCCAGGAATTCACACATCTCTTTATTTTACTTCTATTGAAAAACCCAACAAATTAGTTTCTCACTTTTATCCTCGAGTGAATATTCTAAAGATTTTTTCCATAGCAGTGTCATGGTTTTCACAGGTGTCATACGCATTATGTGGCATAAAAATTCTAAAATGCTTTAACTGAAGTGAGACACCCCTGGATGTCTGTTTTGGGATAAAATTGAACACATAGACAGTTAAAAACAAATTTAAGTAAGACGAGTGTGTGTAGGGATGAGAGTGTTATGAGCTGGAATACTTCCATTTTATTCCAGCTTTATTATACACTGTGTGTGTCTGTGTGAGAGCATACAGATGTTTTCTCTAGTCAGGATATCTATCATCACATCATCATACCTGTGTTGTTTTTTTTACCAAGACTCTCTTGAAAATTGAAGTTTACCTCCATAACCATAGACCATCGCCTATATAGAGTTTTTGTTTTTAATTTACATTTTTTTTTCCATATCTTCCCATCAATGGCTAATTTCCCCCGTGATGTCTTCTGCTCATCTGCTCACTCAAAGCCTCTTAAAAAAAAAAAAAAAAAAAAAAAAAAAAAAAAATATATATATATATATATATATTATTTTTTTTTTTTTACAAATATATACAAAAAAAAAATAATAATTTGCCTCTGACACTGTAATCTTCATGGCTTCTTCTGAAGATCTTTACTGAGAGAGTTGAAACATCTCACTGGACGATTAATGAAATGATTCAATGTGATGCCTTGATGAAGCTTCAGCACTGAACCCTTCACTTTAAATTCTCATCCTAATTCCAAAAAGCTGTTTCAAAGCTCTGCTATTGCTGGGAGAATACAAAAGTAGATATTTACCCCTAAGATAAGTTAGCTGTTCAGTGATGGAGTTGGCGAGAGCAGTAATGGTTCTCCTGGCAGTGGCATCCTTGTATTGGCTGGGAGACTCGCCATGAACAAGACTCTGACATGAGTTTGTGTAATTCTGACTGTCAGTGCTTCTAGGGCTCCAGTGGAATTAAATCCACTTAGGTATTAGATAATAGATTCAAACAAATGCATTGATATAAACCTGTGACATGCAGCTGCACTATTGATGGAGAAAATCAATCAATCTCCAGTCCCTCAGGAGTTTTTTTTTTTTTCAAAAATACACAATTTTATGGCTGTTTTTTTTTTTTTTCTGGGACAAAACAAAAAGCATAAAACCATAAAGTCAAGTGTATTTTGGACTGCAACTATTACAAAAGAAAGCCATAAAATCAAGTGTAAAAAACCCACCCACTTCATTATGCCTTTTTCTTTGGGTTTTTGGTGTTTTTTTATTAGTTTTTTTGCAAAAGACAAATCACTTGATTTTGTGGCTTATTTTTCAAACTTGTGCAGTTTTTGGTGCTTTTTGTTTCTTTGTGGATTATTTTTCTTTGGTAATTTTTCTGCTTTATACAAAATCCTCAGAGTTTTTGGTTCTTTTTTGTAAAAAAAAAACAAAAAAAAAACTAAACACCTGTTATTCTGCCTTTATTTCCCCCAAATGTGTGGAGATTTTGGGAATCAATGAAATTTAAAAAAAATCACAGGATTGTTCTTTTAAACCCCTACCAGTGAAGACAATTCACCAGTTCATTTACAAACCAGCAGGAATTCACAGCCAGGAATCCTCGGCTTGCTTCCCTTTTTTCAAGCAGGCAAATAAAACTTAAAAAATGTCTTAAAATGTGATCTCAGATGTGGATGTTTTATTCCTTTCTACCATTTTCAACACAATATTTTAATTCTTACTCAACAAAATATTTTGCTACTTTTTTCTTTGTAAAATGTTTTTTTTGGAAATCTACTTGAATTGGTGAAATTGCATAAAAAGCACGGGATTCTTCTTTTAAACTCCTACTGATGAAAACACATATGTAATAACTTTCTGTGAGAGCTGTACTAACGTTCCCCACATGAATGGACGAGGGTTTTGGTGGAATGTATTTTGTTATGATGTCACACGACAATTCTTCAGAAAATTTGCTACAATTTTGAAAAATTGCAAAATATTGTGATTTTTTTGTTCATTTCTGAGATTGCAAAATTATTTGAATGTAATTAATAAACATTGAGAGATACATTCAGTATACGGAAAGAAGGAAATAAATAAAATTAAGTGAAAAAACAAGGCTTCAGAATCTTCCTTAAAGGTGCAACTCAGGAATTTCTTGTCAAATAAACAGTTAGATATTCAGCACACCTGGAAGTGTATACAAAAAAACAAACAAACAAACAAAAAATAATAATAAAAGGCCATGTAAAGCAATCTCTATTCATTATGGCAATTCATCAAGTTAATAGAGTGTAGCTTGAATAAGTGCATGGAAATAAAAACGAGCGATGACTCCACATCATTAGGCACTTTAATATTTTCCGGCACACCAAAGAACTACAGCTGCCATTACGACAAGATATAAACCTTTCACGATGCCTCCGAATTACACCCTGAGCATAAAGCCTGATTTGTTACAGGCTGAAATCATTGTGTTAACAACATGAGCGCACATTAGGAATATAAAAGAGTGACAACAAAAACACACCGTGTTGTGAGCACTGCTAAAATCTCCACACTTTCGCAGATAAAGCTTTGGCGCTCGCCGTTGCTAGATGACCCTTTTTCTGAATCTTATGAGACTCCTGAGCTTCAATAGCGAGATGACTATCATCCCATATCTTTGTTATAATGTAGCAGCAGTTTTAATAGACTAAACTGATAAAAGCTTTTCTGTATTACTGCAGAAATGATGTTCAAACACAGCTAATGTGCAGGGTGGGTCTCCTAGCTGTGTGTTTTTACCTTGCAGATCATGTCCGGAGCAGAAACCTTCAGCAAAAAACAAAACAAAAACAATTGTAAACAAAAGTGTAAATTTAAAATTAGTTAGTTGTGGTGCCAAAAAAACAACCAGAGCTTAGCCATGCTAATACATTCATGCTAGCTATCTGTTCTGATTATAACATCACCAGCAGCACAGCAACTTCAGGACCAGTAGGACAGTTTTTTTCAACTTGTCTACAATTTAATAGACTGAAGACAGAAAACAAAGAAAAAAACTTTTTAAATCAAATCTGTTTGCTACTTAAATTGTGTAATTCTAAAACGCAATTAAAACGATCCAACTCCTATAACATTAGCTAGAGAACTAGCTGTTATGCTAGCCAACTAGTTCTGAAATCACAGCATGTTCAAGATGTATCAGAGAGATCATATTTAGAGTTGAACCGCCACTGCAAAGTTGGAAGTACGAGTGGGACATTTCTCAAAGTCGGGGGACGTGTCAGTAAGTAAACGACTGTAAATTTGTTGAAATTGAACGTTTCTTTATCTCAGAAGCTGATTTATGTGTTTGTTTTATGTAGCAACAAGCATTTTATTTTCAAACAGGATAGAATTGCTCAGTTATAATATAAGTTTGGCTTTATCAGTTGATTCCAAACATTAACATTAAAAAAAAAAAAAAGCAAAACAAGGCTGTTTTTTGTTCTTCATTTCCTAGAAGTTGTATTTTTCATAGGTTATTAAGAATAGCTACACCTCCTCCCTCCATTTAAACAATTAGCCAATTTTTGCTAAGCTAACCTACTTCTGGATGACAGCATATCTTTTCCCTTGATATCTTTTTCACTCGTTCTTCCTGCTGTGTCTTTTGTCTCTTTTGTACCTTTTTTGTTTCTAAACACAGTTTACTTCGACCCTCCACCACGCTCATGGCCCTTCTGCCATTCTGTTGGATCAGCGCCACTCTCGTTAGAAGCTCTCCCGTGGTGCTCAATACACAGGTATTCATGCTCTAAAACTCCCTGAGTGTTTTAATGTGTGGGATTGAAGCAGCTAAAGGAACACATGCTGGCTTTAAAAGTGTGGAGACGGTAATATAGAAGGTGAACAGTTCTAGAGAGGAAATGCAAAACAAAATTGCCAGGGAGACAGAAAAAATCTATTAGAAGCACTTACTGCTGTGCTGCTGAATTCTCGATTCTGATTGTTTGGATTGGTGAACACTAGGTTTATATGTATGTGAAAGGAGTCTCCAGTATCAGAAGTTTGTTTCTTTATTGAAAAGTGTTTTATCCCTTACATACACATTACAATGCAGGCTAGAAAACACAGAACAGCTTTTCACAGTCAATACTGTTAAAGTATACATCATTCCCTACAGACAGATCAATATTTTAGCCTGACATATAAATATATTCAAAAGACCTGTTTATTTCCAGGCGGACTTTGTCGCCATCTTGTACCTTTTTAGTTTTTAAAAATTTACTTCGACCCTCCACCACGCTCATGGCCCTTCTGCCATTCTGTTGGATCAGCGCCACTCTCGTTAGAAGCTCTCCCGTGGTGCTCAATACACAGGTATTCATGCTCTAAAACTCCCTGAGTGTTTTAATGTGTGGGATTGAAGCAGCTAAAGGAACACATGCTGGCTTTAAAAGTGTGGAGACGGTAATATAGAAGGTGAACAGTTCTAGAGAGGAAATGCAAAACAAAATTGCCAGGGAGACAGAAAAAATCTATTAGAAGCACTTACTGCTGTGCTGCTGAATTCTCGATTCTGATTGTTTGGATTGGTGAACACTAGGTTTATATGTATGTGAAAGGAGTCTCCAGTATCAGAAGTTTGTTTCTTTATTGAAAAGTGTTTTATCCCTTACATACACATTACAATGCAGGCTAGAAAACACAGAACAGCTTTTCACAGTCAATACTGTTAAAGTATACATCATTCCCTACAGACAGATCAATATTTTAGCCTGACATATAAATATATTCAAAAGACCTGCTTTAATTTCCAGGCGGACCTGTCGCCATCTTGAATCAATTAGTCTAGAAATTCCTGTCTTTATGGACATCTAAAGGGCCAATGGCGGGATAAGCGCTTTCATGCCGCTGCTTTTTTTCTCCTATCCGCTTTCACTTCTCTAGTCTAATCCCTCCGCTAAGCTGCAACGATCTCAAGGAGCGCCTGAAGTGTTCAATATGCACTCCATCCATTAGGAGCCCAAGTCGTCTACCTCACCGCCGACAGTGACGGGATTCAATTTCCACGGAAGTGACGGGCTTCTTCTGAGTGAATACAATAACACATTCGTAAGAAATGAATAATTAAAGACAGGAGGAAGAGGAGGAGGAGGAACTTAAGGAGGAAAATTCTATACAGGGAATAATATTCCATTTTTTTTTAACCTGGCAGTGCTTTGAGGAAAAAGTTTAAGGAGGCAGCATGGCGTTTACACCATCCTCGCTAGCTAGTGTGAAAATGGTATGTAAACACACAGTCTAGGTCTAAAATATCACAATCATCTGTTTACACACTTTTTTCATGGGAAGATTGCCTATACTATCCATTACAGAAAGGTTTCATTCTCGTCACGTTGGTAATGTTGCATCCAAATGTTTTTCTTTTTTCTTTTTTCCTACTGTATGTCTTCAATCACATTTTATTTTATCATGGGAATTCTACACATGAAGCATTTTGCAGCCCCTTCAGATGATTTTCTGCGTTTTATTCATTTTATGATTTTGCGATTAATATTTGAGATTTTTGCACTTTTATACAAAAACTTCTCAAACTGGCATAATTGCAAGCCCTTGATTATTCTGTTAAACTCCTACTATGTAAAGACAAGTACTCACATTCCACACACCTGAATGGTGATGTCACATGATCTGCGAAAAATCTGTGGAAATTCTCTGCCGAAAAATTGCAAGTTTCTCAACATATCAAAACATTTTTTTGTTCATTCCTGCAGGAAAAGTGAAATATAAGAAGCATTTCTTTCTTTTTTTCTTGCTTTTTAATGCTAATTCGTTAAAATCAACTCAATCCATGCTACAGACCTACTGACTGATTAGCTCATGAAAACACACACACACTATATATCATATATTCCACTGTCACGTTTCCGGTATACAGAGCATGATGAACCAGACCCAAACATGGGGATAGACAGCAGACAGGGGTTTATTCCAAATAATAAACATACATAGACAACATGAACGACGCCACATAAAGACGGAACATTAAGACAAAGACCAGCCCCGAACCCTGGCAAAAGGCCACTATAAATACTTAACATAATTACAAACAACATGAGGAACAGGTGAACATCAACCGGGACACATAAGAATAAGGTGGGGCTAAAACAAGCACATGACAAACATAAACAACAATACAACATAACCCCTGCTGGAACCCCCCCCTAGTGGTCCAACATAGGACCTGCCACCTGTAACATCTCCCCCCTCTCTACGGCCCGGCTCCCGACGCACCAAACCATAACCCTCCCCGAAAGTCTGGACGAACTGTGGGTCCCGAAAAGGAGCGAGGAGCATAGAGAGGCAAGTGGGGGGGAGCGAGGAGCAAAGGCGAGGCAAGTGGGGGGAAGCAAGGAACAAAGGCGAGGCAAGTGGGGGGAGCGAGGATCAAGGCGAGGCAAGTGGGGGGAGTGAGAAGCAGAAGCAAGACAAGTGGGGGGAGCACGGGACCCGACGGCAAGGCCAAAGTGTCCCAAGCGACGTCCACAACCGAGCAGAGGCGCCGAGCGACGTCCACCGCCGAGCAGCAGCACCGAGAGACATCCCCCCGCCGAGCAATCGCGCCGAGCGACGTCCACCGACGAACAGCAAAGCTGAGCGACGACGTTAGTCCAGCTGGGGCCGGAAACTCCCCAAGGGGCCGGAGGGCGGGAGACAGATCCATCCGATAACCTTCTCCGCCAACCAGAAGTAAGGCGGCGTCCCCCACGGAGAAACAAAGGTGGAGCGGCGTCCCTCACGGGAACAGGAGCAGAGCGATGGCCGGAACAAAAACCCAGAAATCCAGCCCGGAAACCTCCTCCGTTAACGAGAAGTGAGGCGGCGTCCCCCACAGAAAACCAGATGGTGGAGCGACGTCCCCCACGAGAACATGAGCGGAGCAAGGGCCAAAAAAAAAGGAAAAACCCCCCAAAATAAAAAAAAAAACAAAACAGGGAAAATTAAATCCTCGCATGGGCTATCCTGCTGGGTCTGTATGGTTTTGGTTGGTCTTTCTGTCACGTTTCCGGTATACAGAGCATGATGAACCAGACCCAAACGTGGGGATAGACAGCAGACAGGGGTTTATTCCAAATAATAAACATACATAGACAACATGAACGATGCCACATAAAGACGGAACATTAAGACGAAGACCAGCCCCGAACCCTGGCAAAAGGCCACTAAAAATGCTTAACATAATTACAATCAACATGAGGAACAGGTGAACATCAACCAGGACACATTAGGAATAAGGCGGGGCTAAAACAAGCACATGACAAACATAAACAACAATACAACATAACCCCTGCTGGAAACCCCCCCTAGTGGTCCAACATAGGACCTGCCACCCGTAACATCCACACATAATAATAATATTATAGAGTAAACATTGTTCCTGTCACGTACACGGTACCATTATTACTGCTACCCAGCAAACCTCAGCTCTGTAGCATAATTGCTCCTGTCACGTTGGCTCTATTAGCCCATCTGTCATGTTGCAACCTTGTTGTGGGACCACACAAAGTTGTTTTTCTGTTAGATGACAGAAACCTGGAGCTGTGTTCAAACAGCAAACTTGAGGGCAGCACAAAACGAACCTTCACAAGTGGCATGAGCAAGGGTTCAGCCGTGAGTGGTTGAAGTTCACATGGCATGTTAGCATGCTCCACAAAAAATACTGAGTCATGGGTGTGAAAGCACAGGTAAGGAGCACTGATTCACTACAAACAATTTCTTTTCCTGCAATTTAAATGTTCTGATTCATTTTTTTCAAATATTATTAGAATTTTTTTTAACAAATGATTCATAAGCTGTTTTATGTGATTCATTAATTTTCACATGATTTTTATTTATTTATTTATTACAAATGCTTGAGTTATTTTAGCTTGACAAATGATTAATTTATTTCTATGTTTTTCCCCTAATTTATTTACTTTCACATTTTATTATTTTTATTTTTTCATATGATTCATTTGCTATCTCATGACTCATTCATTCATTCATTCATTCATTGTCTTCCGCTTATCCGGAGCCGGGTCACGGGGGCAGCAGTCTAAGCAGGGATGCCCAGACTTCCCTCTCCCTAGACACTTCTTCCAGCTCTTCCGGAGGGTTCCTGAGGTGTTCCCAGGCCAGCCGAGAGACATAGTCTCTCCAGCGTGTCCTGGGTCTTCCCCGGGGTCTCTTCCCGGTGTGGCATGCCCGGAACACCTCCCAAGGAGACGTCCCGGAAGCATCCGAAACAGATGCCCGAGCCACCTCAACTGTCCCCTTTCGATGTGGAGGAGCAGCGGCTCTACTCCGAGCTCCTCCCGGGTGATAGAGCTCCTTACCCTATCTCTAAGGGAGCGCCCCACCACCCTATGGAGGAAGCTCATTTCGGCCACTTATATCCAGGATCTTATCCTTTCGGTCATGACCCAGAGCTCATGACGATAGGTGAGAGTAGGAACGTAGATCGACTGGTAAATTGAGAGCTCCGCCTTCCGGCTCAGCTCCTTCTTCACCACAACAGACCGGTACATAGACTGCATTACTGCTGCTGCTGCACCGATCCATCTGTCAATCTCACGATCCATCCTTCCCTCACTTGGAAACAAGACCCCGAGATACTTAAACTCCTCCACTTGAGGAAGGAACTCCCCTCCAACCTGGAGGGTGCAAGCCACCTTTTTCCGGTCGAAAACCATGGCCTCAGATTTGCAGGTGCTGACCCTCATCCCAGCCGCTTCACACTCAGCAGCAAAACGCCCCAGTGCATGATGTAAGTCCAGGCTTGAAGGAGCCAACAGGACAACATCATCTGCAAAAATCAGCGATAAAATCCTGTGGTCCCCAAACTGGACTCCCTCCAGCCCCTGGCTGCGCCTAGAAATTCTGTCCATAAAAACAATGAACAGAACCGGTGACAAAGGACAGCCCTGTTGGAGTCCACTATGCACTGGGAACAGATTTGACTTACAGCTGGCAATGTGAACCAAGCTCCTGCTCTGGTTATATAGAGACCAAACAGTCCTTAACAGAGGGCCATGGACCCCGTACTCCCAGAGCACCTCCCACAGAATGCCATGAGTGACACGGTTGAATGTCTTCTCCATGTCCACAAAACACATGTGGACTGGTTGGGCAAACTCCCACGAACCCTCGAGCACCCTGTGGAGGGTATAGAGCTGGTCCAGTGTTCCACAACCAGGACGAAAACCGCATTGCTCCTCCTGTATCCGAGGTTCGACTAATGGTCGGACTCTCCTCTCCAGTACTCTGGAATAGACTTTCCCTGGGAGGCTGAGGAGTGTGATCCCCCTATAGTTGGAACACACCCTCTGGTCCCCTTTCTTAAAAAGAGGAACCACCACCCCGGTTGCCCAGTCCAGAGGCACTGTCCCTGACTGCCACACTATGTTGCAGAGACGTGTCAGCCAAGACAGCCCCACAACATCCAGAGACTTAAGGTACTCAGGGCAAATCTCATCCACCCCCTGTGCCTTGCCACCAAGGAGCTTCTGAACTACCTCAGTGACGTCAGCTTGGGTGATGAATGAATCTACCTCTGAGTCCTCGGCCTCTGGTTCCTCTACAGAAGGCGTGTCAGTGAGATTGAGGGGATCCTCGAAGTTTTCCTTCCACCGTCCGACAATATCCGCAGTCGAGGCCAGCAACTCCCCACCTCCACTGTAAACAGTGTTGGCAGAGAGCTGCTTACCCCTTCTCAGGTGCCGAATGGTCTGCCAGAATTTCCCCGAGGCTGTCTGATAGTCCTTCTCCATGGCCTCACCAAACTCCTTCCAGACCCGAGTTTTTGCTTCCGAGACCACCCAGGCTGCAGTTCACTTGGCCTGCCGGTATGCCTCAGCTGTCTCCGGAGTCCCCCGAGCCAAGTAGGCTTGATAGGATTCCTTCTTCAGCTTGACGGCATCCCTTACTTCAGGGTCCACCACTGTTTTCAGGGATTGCCACCGCGACCGGCACCAGAGACCTTACGGCCACAGCTCCGGATGGCTGTGTCAACAATGGAGTTGGAAAACATGGTCCACTCAGACTCAATGTCCCCAACCTCCGTCGGGATCTGGTTGAAACTCTCCTGGAGGTGGGAGTTGAAGACCCGCTAACAGAGGGATCAGTAAGATGCTCCCAAAAGACCCTCACAATATGTTTGGGTCTGCCAAGTCTGTCCGGCATCCTCCTCCGTAAGTGGATCTAACTCACCACCAGGTGGTGATCGGTTGACAGCTCCACCCCTCTCTTCACCCGAGTGTCATGCGGCCAAAGGTCAGATGACACGACCACAAGGTCGATCATTGATCTCTGGCCTAGGGTGTCCTGGTACCACGTGTACTGATGGGCACCCTTATGCTTGAACATGGTGTTCGTTATGGATAGACTGTGACTAGCACAGAAGTCCAGAAACAGGACACCACTTAAGTTCAGATCAGGGGGTCGTTTGTCCCAATCGCGCCCCTCCAAGTATCACTGTCGTTGCTCACATGGGCGTTGAAGTCCCCCAGCAAAACTATGTAGTCCCCAGTCGGAGCACCTTTTAGAACCCCTTGCAGGGTCTCCAAGAAGGTTGGGTACTCCACACCACTGTTTGGCCCATAAGCCGAAACAACAGTGAGACACCTATCCCTGGCCCGAAGGTGCAGGGAAACAACCCTCTCGTTTACCGGGGAAAACTCCAACACATGGAGGCTGAGCTGGGGGGCTATAAGCAAGCCCACCCTAGCCCGACGCCTCTCAGTATGGGGCACTCCAGAGTACAAGAGGGTCCAACCTCTATCAAGGAGTTGGGTTCCAGAGCCCAGGCTGTGTGTGAAGGCAAGCCAGACTATCTCTAGCCGGTACCGCTCAACCTCCCTCACCAGCTCAGACTCCTTCCCCCGAGTGAGATGACATTTCATGTCCCAAAAGCCAGATTCTTCATCTAGGGTTTGGGTCGTCGGGGCCCCCGCCCATGACCACTACCCAAAACACACTGTACCGGATCTTTATGCTCCTTCCTGCAGGTGGTGGGCCTATGAGGTGGGCCTACGTCTTTTCTTCGGGCTGTGCCAGGCCAAGTCCCACAGACAAAGACTCGGCCACCAGGTGCCCCAACCCCAGGCCTGGGTCCAGGGTGGGGGCCTGGTGACGCCAGTCCGGGCGACGTAACTGTCCTTTCTTTTTCTTTCATAAAGGTTTTGAATCGCTCTTAGTCTGCCCTGTCACCTAGAAACTGTTTGCCTTTGGAAACCCTGCCAGGAGCACTAGGCCCCCGAAAACATGGCTCCTAGGTTCATTCGGGTACTCAAACCCCTCCACCACAATAAGGTGGCGGTTCAAGGAGGGGCTATCTCATGACTCTCATAATGTAATTCATTAATCTGGAATTTGTGATTGTGTTTTTTTTCCATGTTCATCTCTTTTGTAATGTGATTCCTTTTATTTTTTTATGTGATATTTATACACAATTCATTCATTTTCCAATGTGATTTTTACAAATGCTCTAGCTATTTTCTCACATGTTTTCACATAAGATTCATTTACATCCACACAGTTCATTCTATTTCATTTCATTTCTATTTGATTTCAGCATGATTCGCTTACAACCAAATGTCTTCATTTTTGTTTGGATCATTTATTTTTACATGGATCTAATTTTTCTCTCAGTTTTTTAGAGCATCTAAATGGGGAGGTTTTTTTTGTTTTTTGTATTTTTTTTCTTTGTTTAATAATTGTTTCACAGAAATCACAGTGGAACTGACAGCTGGGAAAATGAGCCACCAAGCCTATTTTTAACCGATTGTTTCACGTAAAAATTGTATGTCGGCTCGAGGAACTTCCAGTGATGCATGACGACGGAGAAACAATGTGCTGACAATCCCGCTACAAAGCCTGCTGTCTCGCTCTTTGCTCTCTAAGGCAGAGGAGCTCTGTTCAAACAGGGGAAAATGGCTTGTTATTCAGACAATACCAACACTGTGGGTATCTAACCCTTGCACACAAACGCACACACACACACACACAAACACACAGAGATGCAATGTGAGAATAGGGCAGAATACCTGAGGAAGGAACAAAAAAGGGACCACTGGCGTGGGAGCACAGAACCAATTACATCCAACAATAGAGACAAAACGTGGGCCTTGAAACAGTTCCACATCAGTGAAGAACTCAAAAATTACTGCTTACCTCACATGACACTCTAGCTGAATTGAACTTTTTAACAATGTTGCTCTATGAAACTCTTTTTTCCCTACCAATATTCAATTCTAATGCTGTTTACAAACAATTCAAAGGTCTTTACTTTTTTGAAATGTGATTCATTCATTTTTACACGATTTTTTTGTGTTCATTTCAAATGATTCATTTCAATTCATTTTCTCATGTTTTTTTTCCTTACACATCATTTATTTCTACACGATTCATTACACGAGATTCATTTATTTTTCTGATTCATTTATTTTCTTGTCATTTTATTTATTTTATATTTGATTTTACATATGACTCATTTCTTTTCAAATGTAAATTTTACAAATGATTCCTTTTTGTGATTAAAAATGTGATTAATTTATTTTCACGTGATGTATTTATTTAGTTTTTTGTTTGTTTGTTCCAAATGTTCATTTTTTTTTCTAATTCATTTAGTTTCTCTTCACCCACAATGAAAAACCATCATTTTATTTAAAAAATGAAAAAAAAGAGCTGTTACCATAGAAACGATAACATATTAGATCAAGCGCATGAACATCACCAGCATACTTTGAACTTCTACGTGATTCATAAAGGGATTAAATGATTATATCTGTTGTTAAAAATGCTGTTAAAATGAGATGAATTCATATATCTTCCTTATATTCTGGCTACCTTTTTTTTTACACATTGTGAAGTCTTGCCAACATTATTCCTCCAGCCCTATGCCTTTGTGTCTTATTTTCCTCAGGTTTTGGTTACCGATTGTTTGCCCATTTAAAAAAAAAATTCTGATTAAAGATATCATATTGTACCGTGCACTTCTTGCTGTGCAACTTTCTAGTGTTGTATGAAAATATTCAGGGTTATAACAGAGATATGATCTCTAATGTAGGCCAGATGATTATCAAAACTCCCAGCATTTTTAATAATAAAAAATCCCAACCTAAAAGAAAAAAACCTCATGCTTTAAATATAAAAAACATACTAAATAATACACCAATGGATAACATTTCCCTGAAAAAATAAAGCAAAAAAAAAAAATTTTAAAAAAGGGGAGAAGAAATTATTCATATATTTGTGTACAGCTAAAATAGAGGAAGCTTGACTTCAAGAATTGGAAACTTAACATCAATCTTCTCGGCATGTCCTCTTTTGGAGCGGTTTGATTTATTCATGTGTGTTTTGCGCTGAGCCTTGAGGGCTTTATGGGGGAAAGCAGGCCACCGTCATCCCCACTTCCCTTGCATTCTCGTTGCATCCCGCTTGCTGGTGTCAAATATTTGACCTTTTTTTTTTTTCAGAACGTTCTCCAGAATAATCCACAATTAAAAGGTAAAATGTGAAATGGAGCGCTGTCATGGCCACACTCAAGAATAAATCCGCCATAAATCTGTTTTCTTACAGAGCCTCTAGGAGACTGTACAGATTTTGTTTCTAGTGTTTAATGCTTTTTTTTTTTTTTAGAGATTGAAGCATGTTATTGTGGTTAGAGCAACCAACAAAGTCCTCTTGGTCGGCCGCTGTGTCTGAGACACAAAAAATGCGTCTGAGTGTCAAATGTGCGTCGCTACGGAACGTCGGACTGCAGCGGATGAGCGGGATCACATGCTGTTTGCACCTGGCTGTCACAATTACGACACTAATGACAGGCAGAGGATGTCACTGAGATGAGGACGGAAAACTCCTGCGAGCTTTCTTTTAGAAGGAAATCTGAAAAAACTCAAAACTGTGTGCTCTAATTATGCATGGATACAACTATATGGGATTTTTTTGGGTTCTTTTGGGGTTTGTGTTATCAATGACTTCGTGTGCTCTAACTTGTTCTGATCCACTGGACTGATTTTCTCAATCTTTACATACATTATAGTCAGGTCCAGAAGAATTTGGTTGGTAACACCATATTTGTCATTTTAGATTTGAATGAGTGTGTTTGATTGAAGTGTAGAGGTTTCATCTTAAATTCAAGAGAGTGAAAAATATTGCATAAACAATCATTTTTTCAGGCTAGACATACATGGATGCCTGGAACCCATGGACATCACCAAATACGAACTTGTCCACCCATGAGCTGCTTTGCCAGGCCTTTACTTTACTTGTTTTGGTGCTTTGGGTTTTGTCTTCAGTAAGTGCTCAGGTGGGTCTTCAGTAAGTGCTCAGGTGGGTCTGAGGTCAAGTGACTGACTCCATTAGACTGTTTTAGAACACTCTGTTACTTTACCTTAAGAAGCTTTTGGGTTGCTTTCATGGTATGCTTTGGGTCATGATCCATCTGGACTGTGTTTCAGTTTTGCAGCATTTGACAGAAACAGAAAGTATAGCAGTTCTACATGGTTCATCATGCTGCTTCTATCAGCAGTCACATCATCAATACACACCAGTGACCCGGTTCCATTAGCAGCCACACATGCCCATGCCACAACACCACCTCTGCCATGATTGACAGATGATGCAGTGTGTTTGTATCATGAATCCTTCCTTTCCTTCCTCATTCCATCATTATTCTACAAGCTCATATTGGTTCAGAACATTGTTGCAGAAGATTCATTAGATGTTTTCTAACAAAGTAATCTGGCATTTTTGTTCCTGATTGTTACCACTGGTTAGTTTTTCAAGGTTAACCTTCTGTATTTACATTCATGAAGGCTTTCCTTGATTGTAGGGTTTGAAAACAACACATCAACCTCAAAGTCTTCTTGACTTGGCTAGATGTCATGTAGGTTTTTTTTCATTCACTTTAGGTATCTTTGGCTGGACTTCCAGTGTCCCTGGTGTTGATTTGAGTTTCTTTCTCCCTGATAGGTCTGTTTTTAAATTCAGCCTAATGATGGCTTCCTTCGCTTTGGAACATCTTGAGAGGCAACCAAATCCAAGCTCAATACCAGGAATCAACTTCATTCTTTTTTCATAGAGGCCAAAAAAATTTTATTTGTTGTTAAAAATTTCTTGGATACAATTTGGTTTAATTGGTATGATTTCTCAGTCAATTTGGATCATTTGTTGTTGTTCTTTCGGCTGCTCCCTGTTCGGGGTTGCCACGGTGGATAATTTGATCCATGCGGTTTGATTTGGCATAGGTTTTACGCCAGATGCCATTCCTGATGCAACCCTGGTTTAGCGCCTTGCCTGGGAATCGAACCCAGGCTGTGGCAATGAGAGCACGGGACCACCAGGAGGCTGTGCAGTTTGGATATAATTTACTTTCAATAAAAACTTTCATTTGTTTGATTATCTGCTTCCACGTTTCTTATTTTCCTGGAGTTTAAACTGACTACAGTGTAAATTAGTTAACTGATGTATGATAAGAAATATTGAAATGTTGCTTCTGTTTTCTTCATGCCAGCAGCAGCAGCAGCATGTCTGTTTCTTGTGACATGCTCGTGTATGCTTTGATAGAGAGGAGAAAGCTACAGGGAGCAAGTCAGCAGAGGAAGGAAGCCAGAAAGACTCCTAGTCACACGCTTTATCGACATGTTGTAGTAACAAACCTGAGGAGAGCCTCTTAATCACAAAATCCAGCCTTGCCATAACAAGGTTACGTTATGTGTTTGTTTGTTACGTTATGTGCGTTTACATATAAGCGTGCACTAGACACCTCTTTTAAGATTTTAAGTTGCGACGGGAGGCTCTGCAAGAAAAAAAAATTATATAAGAAGTCAAATTTACGTTGAATAGAAATAGAAATGTTTTAATAAATAAATATAACTAAAATGAAACAAATACAAATCTATAAATAAATATCAATTTCTAAAAAATATCTATACATTAAGAAAATCTCTGAATTACTTTTAACATGTTCTATTTTTGAATAAGTAAGAGTAAATATAAAAGTGTGATATCTGTCAGGATCACGGGGTGCCAGGCAAGGGAAATCAGACCCAAGATGCAGGGATAGCCATGAAACAGGGGTTTTATTGTAAAGTAAACTCAAAACCAAAAAACCTTGAGACCAAAACAGGCAAACCATAAACACAGGAAAAATAACCTCCAAAACAAAACCTTGAGTACAGAAAAGGCACACCATTATGACGAGGACTCAGCAAATAATACAAGGAAGACAACCAATATATTTAGGGGAAATTATCAGTGAGACACGAGGGACAGGTGTACATAGGCAGGGCAAACATGAGGGAAAAAAAGGCACAAAACCAAAACAAAAGCACATGGCACAAACAAACCTAGTGGTCCAACAGGGCATAGCCACCCCATCCACGACAGACATTTTATCTTATCTTATCTTATCTTATCTTATCTTATCTTATCTTATCTTATCTTATCTAATCTAATAGCACAACCTGGATATCTAATCTAATATTCTTTTTCCAAGTGATCTGTTTTTCTGAGCATCTTGATGGTTTTTTGAAGCTTATTTTCCTGACACAGGCACTTTACACGCTTCGAGTCAACAAACAACAGCATGTAAGTGCACTAACAGGCTAGTTGAGAATCCACTAAAGCCAAATATAAAAGGACAGTAAAGTTCATGAAGTTGGATAGATGCTAGAGTGCTTGTGCTTATAGATGTCCTGATGAATGCTTAACAGGAAGTTAATGCCCTCAAAGTGGGGAAGAAGAGGACATCATTGAGGCTTTTAGATGCTTCTGATGACATATAGAGTGTTTTTATGCTTCATAAGCCATATTATGTAAACGACAGATGATCTAAATTGTGCGCTTGAGCTCATTTTCATCTTCAACCCTGATGGATGTCAGAGGGAGGGACAGGCCGTCCAATTAAAAAACTGCCATAGCAATAGGACGAGGACTATTTCTCTTCCTTGCTGATGGAGGTCTTAACAACAAGCTCCACAGGGGACAAACAAATGACTTTAGAGGTTTTCATCTAATTACCTCAATTTGACTGCATTCACTGCTAAATGAGGCTATCTGCAAAGTTCCTTTTTTATTTTTAACCCAAAATCAGGACCATGTCCAAACAGGCAATTGAGGTCTTCATTGGAGATTTATTTAGAAAGATATTTTGCACCAATTTGCAAGAAGGCTGAAGAGATTTGAAAAGAAACTGTGTCATGACAAGAGCACATTGCGTTTATAATCATTGCTTAGCGCCTGAAGAACCATCTGGCTGTGTGGCTTAGTGTTTTCCTGCTTTTTACCCCCACTTCAAGTCAGGAAATGCTTGTTAGCTGATTAGTCCATTTGTGGATTCTGAATCAAAATGGAATTTTGGTACTTTTGCTTTGTTTGCTGGTTTGGTTTTTGGAACTAAAAAGAAAGAATAAGAGAAAGTAAAAAATGGCTTCTGGTTGTGTAGTGCTGAAAACTATTTTGTAAAACTACTTCACTCAGAAAAATCATGACGAAAACAAACCTTGGCCAACGGGATGAAATTACAAAAATCACACAGAGTCGATGATGAATGATTCAATCATAATATAAGTGTCTTTTCTCTCTTTCTCTCTCTCACCTTCTTTTTTAAATCCAAATCCATAATGACATAAATTGGTTAAATTTTAAAGCTCACATCTACAAAAAAAAATTCAACCTGATTCATGTTCAAGAGCTGAATCACCTCTCCCCCAGAGCAGGGAATCTGTAGCTTTATTTAAAGCTGAGGGATATATCACACACCCAAGTGTTATTAGTTCCTATTGGATGTGGCAATTAAAAGCAGGTACAAAAATAAATTAATAAACAAATCATATGTGTAAATCAACATTTAGTACTAGATTTAAACAAAAAAACACACATACAGCTCCTTCATTTACATACCCTAATTACAATTCCTTTACTGCTGTATTTTTTGTCTGTCTGCCTGCATGATTAGACTCTGTTTTTACACTTGGGAAATGACATTTCCTACCACCCAGTTAAAAATGACAAAATGTTTTGACACCAATATTTTCATCGTTTACAGGAATTCCGTGACTGAATCGTTGTTTTGATTACGTCTGAAGCTGTGTTTTCCGAGCCGTTGTTGTGTCTATGAGCATATGCTCATGCAAACGGGTAATTTGATTCCGCTGTATGGAGAATACTAATACTGAGCCGTACATGCTACCTGTAAGTGCACCGATTCGTCTTGTGTGAAATAAGGTATGCAAGGCTTGACCGGCCACCATTTCAAGCCCCATTGAAACTCAATCTGTATTTCATCATTTTTCAATCAAACTGGAAAACTGCATATTAGCTTTTGTCACTTTTCATCAAATGCCTCAATTTTTTTTCTTTTTTTTCAGACATATCTTCAGAAAGTGCTGTCACAAATGGTTTGTTGTGACAAAATGCTTGGGAAACATGTCAGTCAGCATGTAATGATGTATATGCCTTATTCCCTTTTCTTTCTCTCATATTTCTTCTTTATTCCGCTGCAACGTGAGAATATGGCCTTAATACGTCACTCTGAATTAGCCACATGACTGTTAAAAGAAAGTCCTCGTGGTGGAACAGAGAAGAGGATGCCAGGATTCAAGCAGATGGATTTTAACTGCTTGTTTTGTAGCTTTTGAATGTTTCATACAAAGTAAAAATGCAGATAGTAATAATTTTGGTGTGCTTTTCTGTAGCTCAGGAGTGAATCTCATGAATTTTTTCCCCCCTCATTTAGCATTTTGATAATAGACAATGCTCACCAGTCCACCATTCCAACACACCAGTCCATAGTCCATCACACCAGTTCACAGTCCACCAGTCCAACTCACCTGACCACAGTCCACCAGTCCAACACACCAGTCCACCATACAAGTCCACAGTCAACCAGTCCAACACACCTGTCCACCAATCCAACACACCTGTCCACCAATCCAGCACACCAGTCAAACACACCTGTCCACCAATCTAACACACCGGTGTGAGATTAGACCCCCGCAGCTCTTCTATCAGACTGACCGTATGACATTGAGAGCAGCTAGACTGAATCTAATCTTTAAAGCAAATATATAGCAGAGCTCGTAATAGAAAAGCAGGCAGGGAGGAATGAACTAATCTATCGGCGTTTGCACGCTGAGTCGAGCCAAGACAAGCTGAGCCGAGACGGACGGTGTTCTGAAACAGACAGTAGACAAGCTTTTTAAGGGACTCAAAATGCTCGAGTGCAGCGTCACCATGCAACATAATGGCCGCTGATCAATATCTCTTTTCTCTCTGTTAATGGAAGCCCTTATATCATTCGCTATATAAAAAAAGAGAATGGGGCAGACGGTAATATGTGGTGGGTTAGAAGGATGGCGTCTGAGGAAGTTCATGTTTGTCTTGAACACAAAACATGACCTTAGAAAAACTCAGATACCTTAATCTAACATTTTATTTGGAACTCAAAGTCCTCAAAGTCCTCAAAGCGACAGTTCAGTTTCTCACGACGGATGGTGTTGTTCCAGAAAATAATCACAATGGCGGAAGGGTCAGATTCTCGTTAGCAATAATTGTGAGCTACTCCACTTTGTTTTGAAATATTTAACAGCTAAGATTTAAAGGCTCCTTAACAAACGCTCAACTCAGCATCCAATAAAGTGGTTTATCTGCTTCAGTAAAGCCCCCAGGAGTGCGGTGTGGGAATTCATAAATGCTTAATACTGACAAAAGAATTAAATCTCAACATAATCTTCAGATATTCTTTCATCTTGAGTAAGCACTTTATCCTGGTCAGGGTTGTGAATCCTGTGTGCCTGTCCTGGGAATGCTGGGCATGTGGAATGGAATGGGATGCCAATAAATCATAGGGAATCACACACACTCATTTAAATCTGGGGCAGTTTAGAGTCACCAGTCCAACTTTTGTAAACCGGACAACTTGGAATAAACCCAGACTCATCAAACCATCAACAGACCCAAGCTCAGGATCAAACCAGGAATACTAGAACTGTGATTTTCCCTCTTACACCTTTCCAGCATTCTGACTCATTCTTGCGTTATCATTCTTGATTATGGATCTGTCTTCTTAGATATTCCTGAGCTCAGATCCCTGCTTGGAAATTGACTATATATAACTGCATGTCTTATCTTTGCATCCTCTCCCATCTGTGGTCTGCTGTATGGATTTTCTCCCACAACATCTACTGCTTCTATAAAAGTTAATGACCTGGGGATGTCCAAAGGCATGCAAAGGATGACTGAACCCCTACTCAGGTCAGGAAGGGGAATCAGACACGCAAGTGTATGGATAGATATATATAGAGTATTGAATATAGTAGGCCTGTTTGGGAGATAACGTGTTGTGCTGCTGTTATTAATAGACGAGATGAAACTATTGTGTACAACAACATACTTAATGGTGTGATAAGACAATGGCACCAGGCTGCTTGGCAGATCCAGCAGGTTGTGGTGTACCTCCATAAAAAAAAATCAGTCATGGACTGAATTAAAAGTACGTAGTTAAGATTTCATAGCAATTCAATTCCACCTTCAGACATTTCCTCCTATTTGGTTGTGTCCATGTTGATGATTGAATGTCTTTGTCATGTCCCTCTCCATAGTGGTGGTTAATATGAAGCTCATATGAAAGTAGACACTCGGGACATTAAGTATTTTAGTGTTTCATAAGTATACTGCTCAAAAAAAATTAAAGGAACACTTTGAAAACACATCAGATCTCAATGGGGAAAAATATCATGCTGGATATCTATACCGATATGGACTGGGTAATGTGTTAGGAACAAAAGGATGCCACATCGTTTGATGGAAATGAAAATCATCAACCTACAGAGGGCTGAATTCAAAGACACCCCGAAAATCACAGTGAAAAAAATGATGCAGTAGGCTAGTCCATTTTGCTGAAATTTCATTGCAGCAACTCAAAATGGTACTCAGCAGTTTGTATGGCATTTACATTTACATTTCTGGCATTTGGCAGACGCTCTTATTCAGAGCGACGTACAAAAGTGCTTTATTTCTCACTCACTGAATACATTAACACTGCTTCAATAAGACACAACTTGGGATACCATTAGCCTAACACTGAGTTGGGTTTTTTTTTTTTTTTTTTGCAACATATTACGTAAACTGGAAAAATAAGAGCTAGTTTAAGTGCTTCAGGAAGAGGTAAGTCTTCAGTTGCCGTTTGAAAACAGTCAGAGACTCGGCCGTACGGATACCTAGGGGAAGTTCGTTCCACCACCTCGGTGCCAGAACAGAGAAGAGTCTAGATGTATACCTACCTTTTTCCCTGAGAGATGGTGGGACCAGTCGAGCAGTGTTAGTGGATCTGAGTAAGCGAGGTGCAGTGCGAGAAGTGACGAGAGCTTTGAGGTAAGATGGCGCTGGTCCATTCTTGGCTTTGTAGGCAAGCATTAGTGTTTTGAATCTGATGCGTGCAGCTACCAGAAGCCAGTGGAGGGTACGCAGCAGTGGGGTGGTGTGGGAGAACTTGGGCAAGTTGAAAACAAGTCGTGCAGCTGCATTTTGGATCATTTGCAGTGGGCGAATTGCGTTCAGAGGTAGACCTGCCAGAAGAGAGTTGCAGTAGTCCAATCTCGAGATGACCAGAGATTGAACAAGCACCTGAGTAGCCTGTGTGGATAGAAATGGCCGAATCCTTCTGATGTTGTACAGAAGAAACCGACATGAGCGTGTCACATTAGTGACATGGGAAGAAAAGGATAGTTGATTGTCCATGGTTACCCCAAGGTTGCTAGCAGAGGCTGTAGGGGAAATCATGGAGTTGCTCAGAGATATCGCGAGGTCTTGGGCTGGGGATGGATCACCTGGAATTATCAGCAGCTCGGTTTTGCTGGGATTGAGTTTCAGCTGATGAGCAGTCATCTAAGATGAAATGTCCGCCAGACACGCTGAGATCCGAGCAGAAGTCGTGGTATCTGAGGGAGGGAAGGAGAAGATAAGTTGTGTGTCATCAGCATAGCAGTGGTATGAAAAGCCATGTGAGGATATAACTTTGCCAAGAGAGTGAGTATAGAGGGAGAAAAGGAGAAGACCAAGCACTGAGCCTTGCGGGACACCAGTAGAGAGTCTGCGTGGAGCAGATGTCAATCCCTTCCATGTTACCTGATATGAGCGACCATCCAGGTAGGAAGCAAACCCTCACATGCTTGTATGCATGCCTGACAATGTCGGGGCATGCTCCTAATGAGATGACATTAGTGTCCTGGGGTATTTCCTCCAAGATCTGGACCAGGGCATCACTGAGCTCATGAATAGTCTGAGGTGCAACCTGGCTGCATCAGATGGACTGAAACATCAGCATAATGTTCTCCACGGCTTCTCCAGACCCTTTTACGTCTGTCACATGTGCTCAGGTTGAACCTGCTCTCATCTGTGAAAAGCACAGGATGCCAGTGGCAAATACCAGTCGAGCTCCACAGTGCCGGGCAGTAAGCACAGGACCCACTATAGGACATTGGGCCCTCAGGCCACCCTCATGAAATCTGTTTCTGATTGTTTGGTCAGAGACTTTCACACCAATGGCCTGCTGGAGGTCATTTTGTAGGGCTCTGGCAGTGCTCATCCTGTTCCTCCTTGCACAAAGGAGGAGATACCGGTCCTGCTGATGGGTTAAGGACCTTCTACGGCCCTGTCCAGCACTCCTAGAGTAACGACCTGTCTCCTGGATTCTCCTCCATGCCCTTGAGACTGTGTTGGGAGACACAGCAAACCTTCTGGCAATGGCATGTATTGATATGCCATTTTGGAGGAGTTGGACTGCCTGTGCAACCTCTGTAGGGTCCAGATATCACCTCATGCTACCAGTAGTGACACTGACCATAGCCAAATACAAAACGAGACAAATCAAAAAAACAAAAAAATGTCAGTGGCCTCCACCTGTAAAACTATTCTGTCATGGTTGGCTTGGTGAAGTTCCATGTTGGGCCACTAGGGGGTTTTGTTTCTCTGTGCCATGCATATTTTGTTTTGACATTTTAGCCCCGCCTGTTCCCACCTCTGTTCACCTGTCCCTTGTGTTCCTTTGATTATTTATGCTTATTTATATTGGTTGTTGTGCCTGTGTTTGTTGCTAGTCCTCGTCTTTAATGTGAGTCTTTGTGCTGTGTTTTGGTTTTTCCCTTCGTGTTCCTGAGAGTTTTTATTTTGGAATAAACCCCTGTTTTGCGTCTATCCCTGCGTATGGGTCTGCTCTTTCTCGCCTGGTACCACCGGTACATGACAGAAGGACTAGCCAAGCACATATGGATTTTTTTTTAGGTTTTTCATTTGTTGGGGACATCGCTCCGCTTTTGTTCCTGTGGGGGATGCCGCTCCACTTCCTGGTTTCTCGTGGAGGACGCCACCTCACTTCTCGTCGATGGAGGATGTTACCTACCTGATTTTGTTTTTCCCTCTTTTTCCGGTGCTTGCTCCGCTTTTGTTCCTGTGAGGGACGCCGCTCCACTTCCTGGTTTCTTGTGGAGGACGCCGCCTCACTTCTCGTCGGCGGAGGATGTTACCTACCTGATTTTTTTTTCTCTCTCTCCGTTGCTGGCTCCGCTTTTGTTCCTGTGGGAGACGCCGCTCCACTTCCTGATTTCTCATGGAGGATGGCGCATCACTTCTCGTCAGTGAAGGATGTTACCTACCTGATTTTTTTTCTCTCTCTGGTGTTCACTCTGTTTTGGTTCCTGTGGGGGATCCCTCCCTCCCTCCCTTTGGGGAGTCACTCTGGTCCGGCCGGGTTGTGGTCGTCGCTCAGCCTTCTCAGCTTGGTGTTGGACATTGCCAGGGCTTTTGCTCGGCTGTGGGCTTTTGCTCGGCTGTGGACGTTGCTCGGCCCTTCGGCTCGGCTTTTCGGCTCGGTGGTGGATGTTGCTTGGCCATTCGGCTCAGCAGTGGACGTCACTCGGCCCTTCTGCTTGGCAGTGGACATCGCTTGGCTCTTCTGCTCGGCGGTGGACGTCGCTTGGCTCTTCAGTTCGGCTGTGGATGTCGCTTGGTACTGTTTGGCTTTGCCGCCGTGTTCCTCACTTCCCCCTCATGCCTCGCTGTGTTCCTCGCTTCCCCCTCATGCCTCGCTGTGTTCCTCGCTTCCCCCTCATGCCTCGCAGTGTTCCTCGCTTCCCCCTCATGCCTCGCTGCGTTCCTCGCTTCCCCCTCATGCCTCGCTGTGTTCCTCGCTCCCCCCACTTGCCTCGCTGTGTTCCTCGCTCCCCCCACTTGCCTCGCTGTGTTCCTTGCTCCCCCAACTTGCCTCGTTTTGCTCCTCCCTCCCCCCTCACGCCTTGCTGTGGCCCTTGCTCTCCCCTTGGATCTCGCTGTGTTTGTTGTTCCTCCCTGGGTTTCGCCAGGACCCCCGCCCTTTTGGACTTTTGGGCGGGGTTAGGGGTTGGCACGTCGGGAGCTGCACCTAGAGGGGGGGTACTGTCATGGTTGGCTTGGTGAAGTTCCCTGTTGGGTACCTGTTAGTCCTCGTCTTTAATGTGAGTCTTTGTGCTGTGTTTTGGTTTTTCCCTTCGTGTTCCTGAGTGTTCTTATTTTGGAATAAACCCCTGTTTTGCGTCTATTCCTGCGTATGGGTCTGCTCTTTCTCACCTGGTACCACCGGTACGTGACACATTCCTGCTTTGGGGATCATCTCATTGTTGCCCATCTAGTGCACCAAAATTGCTATGACTGATTAACAACCCCTCTGCTACTTAACTGACCAAATCAACATCCCAGGAATTTAATTGACTTGATGCTATACTCTGATTAAAAGGTGTTCCTTTAATTTTTTTTGAGCAGTGTATTTCTGTTTTTCCCTAGCCTACTATGGGCAATATGTTCATTGAAAGGTTTTTTTTTTTTTTTTTTTTTTTTTTAAATTTTACTTAAATGTTTGTATCTTCAAAGTAAATGATATCAAACCTATTTCTGCTCTCTGAGATGCTCCAAGTGCTAAAAATTTTTTCAAGGTAACAGAGATAAAAATAAATGTCTCACACCAACAGTCTTGACCCATTTTATATCAAAAGCCAGAAAGTCATTCATTTGTCAAAAGTCAAAGTCAATGATTGAAAATGTCCTAAAAGTTGATTGCCAACTAGTTTACTGTTAAAATGCATTTTCTATCCCTGTCTTTTTAAGGCTGTAAGGTATGAACAACACACCTGTGATTTTAATAACCTGACTCCAAATATGTGTAAATATTCATGCATGTTAATGGATATATTTTACAGAGGAGATGAGGAGGTGATGGGCAATTTTGGAGTTAAGGAAAGGAACCTAGATGGACAGATGGTAGTGGACTTTGCTAAGAGGATGGACATGGCTGTGGTTAACACTTATTTTCAGAAGAGGGAGGAGAATAGAGTGACTTACAAGAGTGGAGGCAGGAGAACACAGGTACACTACATCCTATGTAGAAGAGGCAATCTGAAAGAGATTAGTGACTGTAAAGTGGTAGTGGGAGTGGGTCTGTAAGAAGAAGAGGTCAAAGATAGAGAAGAAAACCAAGTGGTGGAAGCTGAAAAAGGAGGAATGTTGTGAGGAATTTAGACAGAAGTTGAGGCAGGCTCTGGGTGGTCAGGTAGTGCTACCAGATGACTGGGAATCTACAGCAGAAGTGATCAGGGAGACAAGAAGAAAGGTGCTGGGTATGTCATCTGGAAGGAGGAAAGAAGATGTGGAATGAGGAAGTTCAGGACAGTATCCTGAGGAAGAGGTTAGCCAAGAAGTGGGACATGGACAGGACAGAAGAGAACAGACAGGAATACAAGGAGTTACAGCGCAGAGTGAGGAGGGAGGTGTCTAAGGCCAAGCAGAAGGCATATGATGAGTTGTACACTAGGTTAGACACTAGAGAAGGAGAGAAGGACCTGTACAGGTTAGCTAAGCAGAGGGATCAAGATGGGAAGGATGTGCAGCAAGTTAGAGTTATTAAGGATAGAGATGGAAGGGTGCTCACAAGTGAGGAGAGTGTACAGAGGAGATGGAAGGAGTACTTTGAGGAGCTGATGAATGAGGAAAATGAGATGGAAAAAAGAGTAGACGTGGTGAACTTTGTGGAACAGAAAGTAGATAAGATTAGAAAGAATGAAGTCAGGAAGGCTTTGAAGAGGATGAAAAATGGAAAGGCAGTTGGTCCTGACGACATCCCGGTGGAGGTCTGGAAGTGTCTAGGAGAGGCAGCAGTGGAATTTTTAAATAGTTTGTTCAACAGGGTTTTAGAGAGTGAGAGGATGCCTGAGGAATGGAGAAGAAGTGTGTTAGTGCCGATCTTTAAGAATAAGGGTGACGTGCAGAGTTGCAGCAACTATAGGGGGATAAAGTTGATGAGCCATACAATAAAGCTATGGGAAAGAGTAGTAGAAGCTAGGTTAAGGAAGGTAGTGGACATTTGTGAGCAGCAGTATGGCTTCATGCCCAGAAAGAGCACAACAGATGCAATTTTTGCTCTGAGAATTTTCATAGGGAAGTATAGGGATGGTCAGAGGGTCTGTTTGTAGACTTGGAGAAAGCGTATAACAGGGTGCCAAGAGAAGAGCTGTGGTACTGTATGAGGAAGTCAGGGGTAGCAGAGAAGTATGTAAGAGTGGTGCAGGACATGTATGAGAGGAGCAGGACAGTGGTGAGGTGTGCTGTAGGTCAGACAGAGGAGTTCAAAGTGGAGGTGGGACTGCATCAGGGATTGGCTCTGAGCCCCTTCCTGTTTGCTATAGTGATGGACCAGTTGTCAGAGGAGGTCAGACAGGAGTCTCCTTGGACAATGATGTTTGCAGATGACATTGTGATCTGTAGTGAGAGCAGGGAGCAGGTGGAGGAAAACCTGGAGAGGTTTGCACTGGAGAGAAGAGGAATGAAAGTCAGTCGTAGTAAGACTGAGTACATGTGTGTGAATGAAAGGGAGGGAAGTGGAACAGTAAGGTTACAGGGTGAAGAGGTGAAGAAGGTACAGGAGTTTAAGTACTTGGGGTCAACAGTCCAGAGTAATGGAGAGTGTGGGAAAGAGGTAAAGAAGCGAGTGCAGGCAGGTTGGAATGGGTGGAGAAAGATGTCGGGAGTTCTGTGTGATCAGAAAATATCAGCGAGAATCAAGGGGAAGGTGTACAGGACAATGGTGAGACCGGCCATGCTGTATGGTTTAGAGACAGTGTCACTGAGGAAGAGACCGGAGTCAGAGCTAGAGGTAGCAGAGCTGAAAATTTTGAGGTTCTCTTTGGGATTGACAAGATTGGACAGGATTAGGAACGAGTACATCAGAGGGACAGCTCATGTTGGATGTTTGGGGGGCAAAGTTAGGGAGGCCAGATTAAGATGGTTTGGACATGTTCAGAGGAGGGAGAGTGAGTACATTGGTAGGAGAATGTTGGACATGGAGCTGCCAGGCAGGAGGCAAAGAGGAAGGCCAAAAAGGAGGTATATAGATGGAATTAATGAGGATATGAAGCTAGTGGGTGCAACTGTTGAGGATGCAGAAGATAGGGATAGGTGGAGAGAGATGATTCGCTGTGGCGACCCCTGAAGGGAAAAGCTGAAAGAAGAAGAAGAAGTTAATGGATATATTTTGCTGACTCGAAATACATGGTGGTCAGATAAAAACAGTAAACAGTGTTATTCCTTTAAAGAAATGACCAGTGGGACTCGGTTTATAATTAACACCGATTTTAAAGGATATTAATGCATCAAGCAGAAATCTGGAGCGAGCAGGAACTCTCGTCCATGTCACCGTGGCCTAAATTTTGCTCTTTCTGTCTCGGGGTTTACCTGGAAGCAGGTTCATCCTGGTATGAGGAATGGATGCACATGTACAGCAGGAGCAGTGGAGATCATTCATCAGGGACCCTGGACACCATGTGAGGACAAAGGAGGCATTTATCTCCCCTAGAATGACACACAAAAAAAGGTCCATCACTCCTGAGGCATGTGCTGTGCTCTCGTTCTCGAGTCATATTCCTCTGTGTCTAATTAAGCGGTGCTGCCTTAACCATTTCTGAAGTGAAAAAAAAATAGGGGTGTCTTTAAATTTAGTGGGAATCACAGCAAGCCTTTTTCAGAAAAAAGCATTTGGGGATTTATCCAAAATACACACTTTGTGAGAGAGAGTACATTTTATTCAATGGCTTTAGAAAGAAAGCAGGAAGTAAGCAGGCTGAAGCTAAAGGTTTGTTCTTTGAGCTCAGATAGATTTCAGTGTTGATGTGTGTGAGGTGTCACACTGATGCTTTCTGACAAGCTTCATTCCACCAGAGAGAAGACAACATCATGCATCATGTGGACGCCGCTGCCCCAACGCCTGCCTCAGGCTTTTCTTCCTGACTGGATTATATGAGAAAAACAGGAAGCTAAAAATAATGAGAAGTAGAAAAATGACATGTTGCAGCTATGTGATATTCCACACTGGCAGCAAGGAGGAAGTTCCGGGAAGATCCGGGCCTGGATGTTAATCTTCTGACCAATCAGAATCCAGAACAGCATTAAGCTGTATTCAGAAGATTATCTAACTCTTTTGTTTTATCACTGTTTTGAAAGAACTGACATGTGGAAAGTTCCTGACAGTCGCTAAGATGAATCAGACTCAGCTTTTTTCTCCTACACTGCAGTAGGAAGAGGAAGTGCGATGCTCAGATCAGATGCTCTGATCTTTACCACATTCATCCATAAGGCCTTGGAATTGGAATTGAAACCTGGTTTAGCCAAGCATCCCGAACTTCTGCAAGTTGTATACGAGGGAAAAGAGGGTTGAGGAGACTCATTATTGGGGATCTGTGAGGACAATGCAGAGAGCAAACTTTTTCAGTTCACAGCATGTCTTTGAGCCTCGATGAGATCTTAACTGAGACACTTTGAAGGTGAAGCTGAAAGAGTTGAATTAGATTTAAGATTTAAATCAAGATCTGGATTCGGTCAGCAGCTCAGGCAGAAGTTTATAACAATATCAATATTGATGAATATGTCATAAATTCCATGGCAAAGTCTTGTGCACAGGAACCAGTTCGACTGGAATATAGTTAAAAATAATTGTTGATATAGTGAGTGTTAAGGTGAGGTTTATTTCACACTGAGGGAAGGAGTCTACAGTGCCAGGGCTTTAAAACTGGACATTTTTTCACCACTGGAAAGTCTTCAGGACAGAAACATGACATGCTACAGAAAAAAAAACAAGAAGCCGGTGAGAGAATGAGTTTTCATTAAACTTACGGTGGGCAAGATCCCCTGTAGGACCACTAGGGGGCCTTCAGCAGGGGTTGTGTTTGTTTGGTCATGTGTTCGTTTTAGCCACGCCTCTTCCTAATGTGTTTCCGCCTTTGTTCACCTGTTACTAATGTGTCAATAATTATGTTCCTTATTTATAGTGGCCGTCTGTCTGAGTTAGTTGTTAGTCCTTGTCTTTATGTACTGTCCGTGTGAATATGTGTTCTTTATTTGAATAAACCCCTGTCTGTTGTCTATCTCCGCGTTGGGCCTGAATTACCATGCTCCGTAACCCGGAAGGTGTGACAGAAGGACTAGCCAAAACAGTACAGACCCAACGCAGAAACGCCGAGGCGAGGATTTTTAGTTTTTTGTCTTTTTCTGATTTTACCGGGATTATCGCTCTGCTTCTGTTCCTGTGAGGGACATTGCTCCACCCTCGCTTCTCCGTGGGGAACGCCGCCTCACTTCTGTCGGCGGAGGATATTCCCAGGCTGTATTTTTTTTCTTTTTGCTGGTACTCGCTCCGCTTCTGTTTCTGTGAGGGATGTCGCTTCACTTCCGTTTCTCTGTGGAGGACGTCGCCTCACTTCCGTCGGCGGAGGAGATTACCGGCCTGTATTTTTCTTTCTCTCTCCTTTTTGCCGGTACTCGCTCCGCTTCTGTTCCTGTGGGGGACGTTGCTTCACTTCCGTTTCTCCGTGGAGGACGTTGTCTCACTTCAGTTGGCGGAGGAGATTACCGGCCATACCTCCCTCCCTCCCTCCCCTCGGGGGTTTTTGGCCCAGCCAGGCTGAGGTTGTCGCTCGGCTCTACTACGCGGCGGTGGACATCGCTCGGCTCTGCTGCTCGGCGGTGGACGTCTCTCGGCGCTTCTGCTCGGCTGTGGATGTCGTTTGGGACCCTTTGGCCTTACCGCCGTGCCCATCGCTCCCCCCACTTACCTCGCCTTGCTCCTCGCTCCCCCCACTTGCCTCACCTTGTTCCTCGCTCCCACCCCTTGTTGCCTCTCCGTGTTCCTCGCTCCTCTCCGGGGTTTTACTGGACCGAAAACTCTTCTGGACTATGGGGAGAGGTTGGCGTGTCGGGAGCCACGCCGTGGGGTGGGGGGGGGTACTGTTATGGTGGGCAAGATCCCCTGTAGGACCACTAGGGTCCCTTCAGCAGGGGTTGTGTTTGTTTGGTCATGTGTTCGTTTTAGCCACGCCTCTTCCTAATGTGTTTCCGCCTTTGTTCATCTGTTCCTAATGTGTCAATAATTATGTTCCTTATTTATAGTGACCGTCTGTCTGAGTTAGTTGCTAGTCCTCGTCTTTATGTACTGTCCGTGTGAATATGTGTTCTTTATTTGAATAAACCCCTGTCGTCTATCTCCGCGTTGGGTCTGAATTACCATGCTCCGTAACCCGGAAGTTGTGACATTCATAACATAAGCAACTTTTTCATTATTTTTTCTTTAAATGTTAAATGCAAATAGAAATTGATATAAAGTACAGAATAAGGGTCTTCGTCTTCCTACGAATTCCTATTAGCCCCTGCATGTCACACACAAGCTGTTCTTGATGTCCAGTATGTTTGTATAGCCATAGTCTTGTTCACTGCTTGCAGGTTTTTTTTTTTTATACCTTTTTGCACTTTTCACAGTAAACGTCATCCAGTTTCACTTGCTATCATGACATCTAACAATGTTACAAGTCAAAATAATCTGCTATAAACCATGCAAAAAGCAGGTATTAAATTTGTTTCCGTGAACTTGTTGCTAAAACAAGTATAAATTTTTAGTTTATTTAAAATTCTCTTGACATTACCTTTCTCAAAATGAGAGGTTGTGTTCGTTTTGTCTTTCTTTTATTGTAAAGTAAGCAGTTATGATGGCTTTCAGGGATTTGTGGTAAGTAAATCAGGAGAAAAAGGCAGACTGTTCAGACAGTTAAAGAAAAAGGAGGCGCTATGGAAGAGTGGACTGTTTTATTATTTTTAACTCGTGTCACACTAGAGTTTTGCCTTGCTGATTTTTTACTGTTGCTTTGTACAAATTTAAAAAATATATATAATTAGCCATCTCAACCACAGGAAAAAGATCTTTGCTAGTGAAATTCTGTTTTTTTTCTCTTTGCAAGTTTTTTACTGGAATGTCGGCACCTCTGAATCTGAAACCGCAACCAAAAGTAATTACTTACCATTTAACATAAAAAAAACAACAGGCTACAGCAAGACTGCCCTAAAACCAACCTAGAGGTTAGCAGTGTATAATAAACCCACATGTCCACCATAAACACTATAAAACACAAACACTCTTTTTATAACAACAATGCGGTTGTTTTTTTCTTATAAGTGTTATTCAGAAATGAGCTTTTTTTTAAGTGTGATTAAATGTGAACATCTGTCAAACAGCTGTCTTCTCACTGCAGCTGATGGGTTACACTGCTATGCTAAACTTGAGATGTCCTGAAGATGTCAAAAAGCTTTACGTCTAACACTGCAGACTCCTTCAATAAATGTTCAGTAAGCCTTCCACAAATTAACGTCTGTTCATTTTTCTTTCCTAAAACAGAATCCTTTTGAAAACCGTCTAATCCATGAATAGCATCGACTATGAACACTTACACCCTGTGCCATTTGTTGCTATAGAAACAACAATTAAGCCTGTGAATACAAGAGTATTAAAATAGACATTAGCACTTCTACAGCATCTTGTGTAATTACTACGTTCTAAATCAGACATGGAGGTGAGCTATGTAGTTTGGATAGTCAACATGTCTGATCTTGCCTTCCTCACCCACTTGTTGAAAATGGAAAAGGTCCTCTGCCTCTTGGAATCTAGTGCTGATGTGTTGAAGTGATTAACAAATGTGTATTCAAGGCCATTAGTTTAATTAGGATTTCGGAAAGTCCCTGAGGAGAAAGAAAAGGGGTCCTGAGTGGGATCCAACCAGACAGAGAGAGAGAGAGAGAGAGAGAGAGAGATGCTAATTACAGAACTGGAAGTGTCTAGGGATAGGATAACACATCCCTGAGCTCAATAGTGTTCCCTTCACACACACACACACACACACACACACACACACACATTGAAGTTGACTCTAAGCATACCTAGCATAAACAACCATGTTTTCTTTTTCCGTACTAGGAAAGCCGATTATAAAAAGATGCCACATGTTAAATATCCTCGCTGTTCCTGGTTCATAACAACCCTTGAAGTTTTTCCCTCTTGTGACTCCCACCGGAATCCTAGGCATCGCTCTTCTTTACACAGCATTATTGTCACTGTATGGATTGTACAAGCGTTACACAATGCCACTCTGTGTACCAAAATAAATGCTGGAAAAAAGTACTCTAGCTTCTTTTGTGGTAAAAATAAACGGGATTAAATTAGACACATAAGTCATGATGTTAGATGAGTTAGAGTCAAAAAAATACCATTCACCTAAGGAAGCTATGAATATTTGGGATTTCATGACTACAACCATTTGTTTAGTTCCCTCAAATTTTGGCCTATTATACTGAGCGTTGTAGAGCAGTGCTGGGAAACAGATAACTGATTTAATGAATTCCCACTACAACCAGTGTCATATAAAATGAATACAGATCTTAGATCAGCATAGGACCATTTCTTATGTGTTCCTTATATGCCATTTTAATATGGAAAGCCTAAGACCCTGGAATCATAGGACCTTGGGAACATGGAAAACTTTCTCATGTGTTCATGATGTACCATATAAATCCTGGGAACACTGGACACAGGACACTGGTAACGTAGGATCCTGGACGAGAAGGACCTTGGGAGCATAGGACCCTTGGGAGCATAGGACTCTGAGAACATAGGACCTTGTGAACAAGAGACTCTTGCAAAAAAAGGACTTAGTGATCATAGGATTTTGGGAACGGGAGGATCATGGCATCATCAGACCTTGGGAACATACTACTCTGGAAACAAATGCACCTTGGGAACACAGGACCCAGGAAAGATATGACCTTAAGAACATAGGACCTAGGGAAGAGGCAGATCTTGGAAAAAGGACCCAGTGACTGTAGGACCTTGGGAACAAGAGGATCTTGGCATCCTTAGACCTTGGTAATATACAACCCTGGGAACATACTTCCTTGGAAACAGTTAGACATTGGGAACTCAGGGAACACAGGACCTTGGGAACACAGGAGTCAGTAATGATAGTACCTTAGAGACTAAGGATCTTAAGCACAGAGGACCTTGGGAAGTGGAGGTTATTGAGAAAAAAGACACAGTGACCATAGGAGCTTGGAAACAGGAGTATCTTGGTATCATTAGACACTGGGAACATATGACCCTGGGAATATACTACCATGGAAACATAAGTACCCTGGGAACAATAATAATTATAATAATAATGCATTAATATTCAGTTTCACCCCTAATATACTCTATTTAGCTTTTGAATTAGCCTCTAATCCCTCAGTGGTATGAATCCTTCCAGAATATTCCAGGACTGTAAGTTACTCTAGACAAGTCTACCAGAGGACTAAATAGGTTTACGCAAATAAAATAATAATAAAAAATAGAACATAAAGAGAAAATAACAGACATGGATTAGACATCTAAATAATTACATAACAAATCATTATAATAATAATTAAATTTGAAATGCAGGAAATGAGTGTGAACAGGGTTTTATTTATTTATTTATTTATTTATTTTTTGCTGATTTATATAATCATTTAGCTTTTAAATAAATAAAAAATTTGCATAGAAAATAAATAAATACAATTGTATTGGCAGAAAGACTTTGTCACGTTTCCGGTAAGACGAACCAGACCCAAACACGGGGATAGACGGCAGACAGGGGTTTATTTTGAAATCATAAACATCACCACATAAAGACGAGGACTAGCAAAGCAACATAAGCACAGATACCACTATAAATAAGGAACATAATTAGAGGGCACATTAGGAACAGGTGAGTCGAGGCGGGAACACATTAGGATAGGGTGGAGCTAGGACAAACACATGGCAAATACAAACAAAACACACACAACAAAACACAACCCCTGCTGAAGGCTCCCTAGTGGTCCTACGGGGGACTCGCCACCCGTAACAGACTTCAAGGACTGTCTATTGATTTACTAAAGTATACGTCTTTTATTTTGGTAATATTTGCACAAAAAAAGAAAATGAACTTGGTTTTCTTCTGCTGCTTCCTTGAGGAAAGCTCAGAATATTTTTAAGGGGTGAGTGTTCACAGAACAGTAAAAGCTTTATTAAATGAAACTAAAACCAACAAAAAGTCTCTTTTTTTAATAGCTTAAGTTGTGGGGAAAAAGGATGTTTTAAGCACGAGATGTTAAATAGATTCTGATCTTAATTCAAATAAATATTATTATTATAATATAATAAATGTAATATTATTACATTTAGTTCTGTGGTGCTGTATACAAAAGGCCAGACGTGTTGTTTATTTGAAGAGTGGTGGATTAATGAAACAGTACAGTTTAGCAATTTATACAAAACTTTTTCTACAATGACTTTTACCTTGACTTTATGTCCATATATTAATTATGAATGTGATATCAGCATGACATGTACCACATGGCAGATTGAAAGCTACACTTTGAACTTATTCTTTAAAGCTTCACAGGATATTCATCCCTTTAATTTTTCTCTTGAAAAAGAAAAATTTTTGTAAATAGACATCTGAATAATTTTACCCCCCATTTTTTTAATGATATTAGACTTTTTTAGTAGGTCTGCTGTACGCCAGCGATGTCAGCTAAAGGGGTGAAGGAAATGAAGATTTGTATTTTTTTTAATTTTCCGCCAAATGACTGCCGATTTGTACGTTGTTTAGCCAAATGACAGTGGATTTGTACGTTCTGTATACTTTCCTGAAGTTCAATCGCACAAAATGTGTTTACCTTCAGTAATCATACACCCTGAAGACAAAGTATGCTTAAATATACTTAGCCAGTCCCATCATCAATCCTGAATGACACATAAATCTAAAGATCTCATGAATGCGAATGAGATGCTAAGTTTCTTCTCTCCAGTCCTCAAGTCGCAGTCAGGAAACATCTCACATACCTTTATGCGGCAGACATCTTGTTAAAGAAAAGCAATATCTTGGGCGAAAGGTTTTGATTTCCTGACACTTCCGAGGTAGACGTGCCTGGATATGACACTCGCCCTTTTGAATATGTTGATAAACTCAAAAGAGAGAAAAAAGGCAGATGCTAAAAGGCCGGCATCTCTCTGACATGTGCTAATGAGAGCTCTGTCTTGGGCTGTGAAGCTAGTTAGTGTCAAAAAAACTTGATTTTATGTGTAATGCGTTCGTTATAATATGGTATGGGTTCCATAGTAACGGCTCATTCAGAGTGCACTGTCTGCTTGTGGAATTATCAATATGGTGAGGTTTTCTTGAAACATTTATGGAAGGAGTCTCCAGTGACAGAGGTCTTCATTTTAAAGAATGAGACAAAAATAGAAAGTGAGGAAATGTATGTTTATAGCTAGTATAATGTACGTGAGAAGAGGAGCTAGTTTACAAGGAAAATAATCTACTTCAGGAATTTGTATTCCTTACTTAACGTCTTGGCATCCAATAAAGCATAGTGAATAAAACATGCTGGGTTCGTGACCTGGTTGTAGTATGCCAAGCGCCCAAGGCTCTGCGCGGTGTTAGCATGGTGCGGGAGGTAAATGGAATTTATGCAGAGAGACGCATTAGCTGCCAAAAGCGAGTGGACGCGCACTTAATATCTCCAGCTGGAGGTGGACAATCTCATTCCTCTCACTCCCAGGTTGCAACTCTTAGCTCTGCCTTCATCTGAGAATAGATTTCGCTCGTCTCTGAGCTGCTGGAGGATGTCACGCCATGCCAGCAACCTCAGCCTACACGTCTCTCTGGCTTTACAATGGATGTCTGAAAAATCATGAGCTCAAGCACCAAATCTCAGGTCAACTCGAGTAGCCGGATTTTTCCTTGCTTTCTAAAAGACTACTTTTTATAATGTACTTTATTAATATTCACCCATTTTCTCTGATAGGAAAAAAACGGATCTCGTGTGTAATTACGAGGAAACTGACAGCTCACAGACATTTACTCTTAGGAGATTGATTGAGTTGATTGCCTCCTTTGGAGATTTCCTCGTTCTGTATCTCAAGTAGTCTAGTGCTTTTATTTCAGTGACAACACCTTCATCCAGGGCCTCAGTGGTTTCTATTTGTGCTAAATGCGGTATTCAGAGCTGCATTAAATCTTTCAGCTCGTCGGGAAAGAGCTTACTTTAAATTGTATCTTCATCACAGATGTCTGGCACTGTTGATTAAGTTGAGTAAAAAATTGTGAATTACATTGTACTTATTTATTAATTTTTTCATTCAGATTATAAACAAAGATTAATTCACTCGCATTTTTGGAAGGAGTCTCCAGTGTCAGTGCTTTGTAACAGTTTTGCTGTGAGGGAAACTCTTCAGAATTTCTCAGTAACATGATACATGAAAACATGATAAAACTTTTTTTTTAAGTTTTTAAAAAGTTATTTAATATTTAATATTATTATTGTGTAATTATATAGGTAGCAAAAACATCTTTCTTTCCTCATGGTCTTTCCTCAGCCTCACACTGAAGGGAAACATGTTTATTTCATTGTGTGTGGTGAGCTGGCAGCGAAGTAGAGTTCAGCTGTCAGAAGTGATGGAGGGATTCACTAAAAGAGATGCCAGGAGGATCTCCTGAAGGACTTTATTCCACATGTCGCTGATGAGCTCGCTCGCGTCTTGTTTACACCACCACACACCTGGCTTGGTGATTACATTACCGCTTTATGAGACTGTTTCGGTGTCGTTAATAAGCACGCCGGTCATCGCTTTATTGTTTGTGAATGTTCCTAGGTAAATGACTAACTGAAATCTAGTAAAAATTGCTGTGATTTGTTTGTTCTTTCATGTTCCTCTGAGATCAGACGGCATGGTGAGCTGACGGAGCTAAAAGAGCCTTGAAGAAATTGAAGGTAATGTTGTTAAAAACTCCAGCAAGACTTCGAGATTGTGTTTCCCGATCCAGACCACAGGGAATCTCGGATGACCTCGTGCCTGGGAGAGGGTCACAGCTAGACGCCCTGGAACATCTGTCTTAATTGCTAGAGTTGGCTGGTGTGGCGCAGGATACCCAGGTTTAGCTTTTCATAACAGGCTCAGGAGTTCAAGATGGTTTTCTGTTTGGGTTTGAGAGACAGACTCGGAGATGAGAAAGTGGAAACTCAGAGCTGTGTTTAGAGTTTCAGGATTAAAATCCATAACATAAAGATCAGCATTTGGGAAATTGAGTAAAAAAACAAACAAACAAGCCTGTTAGAGAACATAGCTGTGATGTATATGTACAGAAGCACAATTCTCAATTCTGATTGGTCAGAAATCGCTGATTAATTTCCTATAAAAGCAGACAGTCGTGCAGATGTGAACTGAGTGTTTATCGTAATGAACTCGTATCATGTTACTGATTCTATAATACCAGCTGATTCACAGGGGATTCCATAAGTATTTGATCCCAACCAGCACCCCAACTCCAACCCCACCCCCTGCCTCGAACATTTCCATATTTTGGTAGTGTTGCAACATGGAACAGAAATGGACTTCATTGGAGTAATTTGAAATTCTATGTCCTAAAAAATTTTCCCATAATATTTAAGTAAATGTATGTCCCATAATATTAAAGTAAAAGTTTACACAATTATTTACAAAATAATTTACAAGTACAAGTTGTGACAAGTGGCTGCGTAAGAAGTCACGTGACTAGCCGAATGTAGACGTGTCGCATGATCTCAAATAATGTAATGTAATAAATAATAAAATCAATAATAAATGATAATAAATAGCATGTTCAAGATCATACCTTAACAACAAAGCAGCAAAAAGGTCAAAAAGTTCTCAAAGCAAGTCCTGGATTGAATTATCCAGATAAAAAATTATTAATCAGGATACAATAAATCTTTTTTTTAAAAAAAAAAAAAAAAAAGGTCAAAAGAATTCACTTGACTCGGTGGCCTGAGAAGCCACCAAGAGGCTGAGTGTAATGCTTAACATGATGCTACCACCATCATGCTTGTCAGAGTGATGATGAAAGTGATTTTTCCTCCTCTTCTTCACTAATAATAGGATGCTTTGTTTAGATCCGTGATGTATCACAGAATCCCAATGAAGTCTTTTTCACTTCCAGGTTGTAACACGACAAAATGTGCATGGTAAAAACATATGCAAGCCACTCTATTTTTTCTACTCTTTACTAATCAACATATCGTATAAAAGCGTGATCAATACAGAGACGGAAATGTGGTGGTTTTAATTTAAAAAAATTTTGAGTTCCTTCTGATGTTCAGTAAAGGAACTGAGTTTCTTTTGCACGGGAGAGAGAGAAAGAGGGAGGGAGGGAGGGAGAGAGAGAGAGAGAGAGAGAGAGAGAGAGAGAGAGAGAGAGAGAGCACTGTCATGGTTAATAAGACATCTTATTTCCAGCTGGTTGTTTAGAGACAGGGAGAAAATTGATTACACATTTTTTTGACTACAACTAATCTGAAATGGAATTAAAGTTATAAGCTAAGACGTGAGCTCGCTCAGGGCTCATTCAGGATGTGCTTGCTACTGGGAGTTGTGCTGACTTGGCGAGTTTGTGGGATCGTAATGTGACGTCTCTGCTGTGATCTTTGTTGAGCATATGATTAGAAGGTGTCTGGGGCTTACAGGAAACCCAATCGATTGATACAGGGATTACATATCAGTACTGGCGCTCAGTGTTTATCGGCTTGTCATGTTGAGAGATGATGATACTCGAGGTGCCTTGACTTTAGATCGAGAAATTAGATGGTGAAGAGGGGAAGGGATCAGATGTAATAGGTTTTTTTTAAATACTTGGTACAGATCAATAGAATAATGATGGGGTGATTATTTTATCTGATTTAAGTGAGTTCTTCACTTTTTTGACTGATATGTTATTATTTAAAGAATAACCCAGTGTTGCTACAGAAAAATAATCAGTTAAAAGATTTTTTTATCCATTTAGAGTTACATTTTATAGCTCCATCCTTCATTAAATGCTGACAGAAAAGGTCACAGTTTTAATGCTTACATGTGATTTATGTAGCACATATGACTTCCTGTTGCTATGGCAACAATAACATATTTGAGCGAGTGGATTAACAGAACTGACCCATTTCCTGTCTGACAACATCCCTGACATCTTGTGTGTGTGTTAGTGTGGAAGTGCCATTTTCAAATTTTTCAAACCCCCCACTTTTAGTCAGAATTTGTCCTGGCCTGACCCCCTGAAGCGAGGCCTCGTATATAAAAGCAGTCTATTTTGATTGTGCTTGCACACGGTATTTAGCTGAACCACATAATTCTGCTCTGATTGCCAAAGAGCAAGGCTCAAGGTTGGGCCACTTAGCATAATTAGCAAGTACTTTATGACAAACGCACTCAATCGCGGCTCGGAAAAACATTCCAATTAACGTGAAGTATGTGAGAAGCCCTTTTTTACTGTAGGTCAACAAACTGACTGGTCGCGTATTTGTCATCATTTGAAACCCTCAGATACGGGATAATAATAGGATTTATAGCGGGAAGTTTAAACCAGAACAACTCGGTATTAATCTTCTCAAATTGAGAAATGAAATTAATGAAATTTCTGAGTAGCCCTGGCTTCTTGAACATCTTGAACAGGTCAGCTTTCCGAAGCTTCTGTATAAATGTCATTTCAGTGATCGCTCGAGTCTCCGTGACTCAGAGTGATGGGTCACATATGAACACTGCACTGCATTCTAGAACTTTGAGTCCAAGGTGTTCAGCACCATAATCACTTCTATCTATGGGGTGGAGTTTTCTTTTAATTATTCTGAAATGAATCTAAGTGGAGAATCTGAGGAGCCAAAGACTGGTTAGAATGAATATCCGGGGAGGGAGGGAGGGAGGGAGGGAGGGAGGGAGGGAAGGAAGGAAGGAAGGAAGGAAGGAAGGAAGGAAGGAAGAAAGAAAGAAAGAAAATGTTTAGAACTAGATATAGTTGTGTCAAGAAAGAAAGAAAGAAAGAAAGAAAATGTTTAGAACTAGATATAGTTGTGTCAAGAAAGAAAGAAAGAAAGAAAGAAAGAAAGAAAGAAAGAAAGAAAGAAAGAAAGTGTAACGGCGGGCCGCCGGAGGCGGAAGTGGCCGGATCCATTCGCCGAGCTGGCGACGGGACACAGACAGTACGGGAAATCGGGGACAGAAAAGTGGGTCGATACCGGGAAGGCAATAATCCAAGCGACAGTACAAAAGGGGTAATCCAATAGCGAAAGTCCGAAAACAGTCCGAGGTCAATAATCCAACAATCGAAACATCCGGGGCAAAACGAAAGCAGTAACAATAAACAATCCAGGTCATACACGGTAATCCAATCAGAAATAGCAGTACGCCAACGCTCGGTAAATCCCATAAGAAATATTACTTCGCGCCGGCCAGGAAGTGCGCACCCTTTTTAAATCCCCCCGTGAACCGGAAGCGGCTTCAAAACACGGGCGAGGGCTCCCTCTCGCGGTCACCTCTAGCGCGAGTCGTGACAGAGCCCCCCCCTCTAGGAACACCTCCCGGGGTTCTCCGCCGAGGACGCCCTCTAGGACGCGGTGCGGGCCTGGTCGGATGGTCGCGGTGGAAATCCTCCACGAGCGACGGATCCAGGATGTCGGCGGCCTCCACCCACGAACGTTCCTCGGGGCCGTACCCCTCCCAGTCCACGAGGTACTGAAGACGGGACCGAACCCGCCTGGAGTTCAGCAGGGACCGTACCCGGTACGCTGGGAACCCCTCGATGTCCAGAGGCGGCGGCGGCTCCTCACAGACCCCTGTCTCCCCGGCGGAGTGTGCTGGCTTAAGGAGGGAAACGTGGAAGGTGGGGCATATACGGTAGGATGTCGGGAGCCGAAGTCGGTACGCCACAGGATTCACCTGACGGACAATCTCAAAAGGACCGACGAACTTAGGGTTGAGTTTCCGGCAGGGCAGCTTCAGATGCAGGTTCCGTGTTGACAGCCACACCTTCTGTCCCACCCGGTAGGCGGGGTGCGGCCGACGGCGTCGGTCAGCCTGAATCCTCTGTCTCCTCACTGCCCTTTGTAGGCGCACGTGGGCTCGTTCCCACACCTCCTGACTTAGCCGATACCACTCCTCCACAGCCGGAACATCGGACGGCTCCCCCGACCAGGGGAACAGTGGTGGTTGATACCCCAATACGCATTGAAACGGCGTCAGACCCGTGGAGGAGCGGATGAGAGAGTTCTGGGCATATTCGGCCCACGGCAGGAATTCACTCCATCGGCGTTGTTCCCGGCTACAGTATGTCCTGAGGAAACGACCGATCTCCTGATTCAGGCGCTCCGCCTGCCCGTTCGACTGGGGGTGGTAGCCTGAACTCAAGCTAACCCCAATGCCCAATCTAGCACACAGCGACCCCCACACCCGGGAGGTAAACTGCGGGCCCCGATCCGAAACAATGTCCTCAGGCAGCCCAAAGTTGCGAAACACGTGATGAAACATGGCCTCCGCAGACTGCAAGGCCGTGGGTAAACCCTTGAGGGAGATCAGTTTACACCCCTTCGAGAAACGATCTACCACCACCATCACCGTCGTGAAACCTCCGGAGTCTGGCAGGTCGGTCAGGAAGTCCACCGACAGGTGCGACCAGGGCCGTCGAGGGATCGAAAGGGGTTCCAGCAGCCCCTCCGGAAGTAAACGACTGGTCCGCGCCTGGGCGCACGTGGGGCACGACCTGACATACTCCTCCACGTCGGAGCCCAGGGAGGGCCACCAGAACCGGTTGCAGACGAGTTGGGTAGATCGGCGAATGCCTGGGTGTCCGGAGCTGGGGGCCTCGTGCACCCACTGCATAACCTGTTGTCGGAAGTGTAGGGGCACGAAGAGTTTGGTAGATGGACAGCCGGCAGGGGGCGGTTCGTCGGTGTGGGCCCGTCGAATCTCCTCGATGAGGTTCCATTGCACCGGCGCCAGAATCGCTGTAGCCGGCAAGATGACATCCGGCTGAGTCGGCTCGTCGTCCGCCTCGAACTGTCTGGACAACGCATCTGCCTTGCCGTTCTTAGACCCGGGACGGTATGTTACAGTAAATGCAAAGCGAGTGAAGAAGATGGCCCACCTAGCTTGTCGAGGGTTCAGTCGCTTGGCTCCCCGAAGATACTCTAGGTTGCGGTGGTCTGTGAGCACCTGAAAAGGATGGCGCGCTCCCTCCAGCCAGTGGCGCCACTCCTCCAACGCTGCTTTGATGGCGAGCAATTCCCGGTTGCCTACATCGTAGTTCACCTCTGCGCTCGTCAGCTTCCTGGAATAAAAAGCACAGGGGTGAAGCTTACCGGGTTCGCCGTGTCGCTGGGATAGCACCGCCCCGAGTCCACTGCTGGATGCATCCACCTCCACCACGAACGGCAGGTCCGGGTCTGGGTGTCGCAAGATAGGAGCAGTGGTGAAACAGTTCTTCAGCTGCTGGAAGGCCGACCGGGCCGGGTCAGTCCAGGTCAGCTTCTTGGGCTTACCCCTGAGTAGCGACGTCAACGGGCCGGCCACCGAACTGTAATTCCGGATGAACCTCCGGTAAAAGTTGGCGAAGCCCAGGAAGCGCTGTAGCTCTCGCACCGAGTTGGGGGCAGGCCACTCCGTCACCGCCTGGACTTTAACCACATCCATCTCTACTCCATGTCGGGAGATCACATACCCCAGGAATGTCACTGTGGGTCGATGAAACTCACATTTCTCCAGCTTCGCATATAGGTGGTGCTGCTGCAGTCTACCCAGCACCTCCCGAACCAAACGCACATGCTCCTCCATAGAAGAAGAGTACACCAGTATGTCATCAATGTAAGCGATGACCCCTTTCCCCAGTAGGTCCTGGAAAACCCCGTTAATGAGGGCCTGGAACACTGCTGGGGCATTAGTGAGGCCGAATGGCATCACACAATATTCGTAGTGGCCACTAGTAGTGTGAAAAGCGGTCTTCCACTCATCCCCCTCACGGATACGCACCAGGTTGTAGGCACTCCTGAGGTCTAGTTTGGTGAATACCCTAGCACCCCGTAGTTGCTCCAGCGCAGCGGGTACCAGGGGCAAAGGGTAGGGGTAGCGAACGGTAATGGCGTTCAACCCCCTGTAGTCGATACAGGGCCGGAGACCCCCATCCTTTTTCCCGACGAAGAAGAAGCCTGCTGCCGCGGGTGAGGTGGATGGTCGAATGTGCCCCGCGTCCAGGGCGGTCTCGATATACTCCTCCATGGCTTTAGACTCAGGAAGAGAAAGAGGGTAGACCCGCCCCTTCGGGAGAGATGTGTTGGGCAGCAGGTCTATAGCACAATCCCAGACCTGATGTGTCGGCAGGCGTGCCGCCCTCTCCTCACTAAAAACCTCCATGAAATCAGTGTACTGGTGCGGGAGATGTCCGTGTGCTGCCGAAGTCATGTTGTCCACACGGGAAGTCCCGCAGGGCCTAGGCACCGGGTCCCGTAGGCACCCCTTGAGGCAGGCAGGCGACCAGCGGGCTAGCTCCCCCGAGCGCCAGGAGATTTGGGGGTCGTGGTGCCTCAGCCACGGGAAGCCCAGGATTACTGGGTTCGCCGGTGATGCGGTGACGTAAAAGGCCAACAGTTCGTGGTGGAAGAGCCCTACTCGGAAGTCCACGAGCTCCGTCTGACGTGTTAGGTAGCCCTCCCCAATGGGCTGACTGTCGATGGCCGTGATCCTCAATGATGGCACGCAAGGGAAGGTGGGGATCCCGAGTTCCTCCACCAACGCCCTGTCGATGAGGTTCACGGCTGCTCCAGAGTCAATTAACGCTGTAACAGAAAACCAGCGATCAGAGCAACGGAGAGACACTGGCACCGTCAGGCTAAAAAACAGGGAACTGCCACCCACCTGGGCTGATGAGGGTCTTTCTGGGCACCGGGAACTCAAATGTCCGGAGGCCCCGCAGTTGTAGCACAACCGCATCTGACCGCGAGGCCGGTGTCCCTGGGCAGCCAACCTGGATCTCCCCAGTTGCATGGGCTCCGGAGCCTCCTCCCGACGTTCAGGGTAATCCGGGCGTACTCTGGGGCGAGCAGAGGCAGAGGCTTGGGTCCCCGTGCGGTGTTGGCGCTGCAGATTGTCCAGTCTGATGGACGTCGCCACAAACTGGGACAGGGAGGTCGCCTCCGTATGGCAAGCTAGCTCAGCCTGGAGCCCGGGGTTTAGACCGGCGCGGTACACGGCCCAGAGTGCCGCGTCATTCCAGCCAGACTGGGCCGCCAGAGTGCGGAACCTGATGGCATAGTCCGCTGCGGTCTCAGAGCCCTGGCGCAGCTCCATGAGTTGGAGGGAAATGTCCTTGCCGCCCGCAGGATATTCAAAAACCTCCCTAATCATCCCAGCGAAGTAGGCAAAAGATATTTTTACCTGCGGGTCAGCGTCCCAGATGGCCGACGCCCATTCAAGAGCCCTATCAGTCATAAGCGAGAGCAAAAAGGCACATTTTGTCCCCTCTTCACGATACATCCCCGGCTGATGCGAAAAGAAAACCTCGCACTGACGTAAGAAACCGCGACAACGGTCAGCAGACCCATCAAACTTTTCTGGCAACGCCAGCCGGGGTGACTCACCGCGTGCAGATGGTGGATCAATGGGTGCCGCGATACTCGCGCCGCTGAGCTGGGCTTGCAGCGCCGTCACCTGATCCTGATAGGAGCGAATGATCGCTCCTTGCCGCACGATGATATCGCGCAGCTCCGCTGGATCCGTGATAGGCGAAGTAATCTGTAACGGCGGGCCGCCGGAGGCGGAAGTGGCCGGATCCATTCGCCGAGCTGGCGACGGGACACAGACAGTACGGGAAATCGGGGACAGAAAAGTGGGTCGATACCGGGAAGGCAATAATCCAAGCGACAGTACAAAAGGGGTAATCCAATAGCGAAAGTCCGAAAACAGTCCGAGGTCAATAATCCAACAATCGAAACATCCGGGGCAAAACGAAAGCAGTAACAATAAACAATCCAGGTCATACACGGTAATCCAATCAGAAATAGCAGTACGCCAACGCTCGGTAAATCCCATAAGAAATATTACTTCGCGCCGGCCAGGAAGTGCGCACCCTTTTTAAATCCCCCCGTGAACCGGAAGCGGCTTCAAAACACGGGCGAGGGCTCCCTCTCGCGGTCACCTCTAGCGCGAGTCGTGACAGAAAGAAAGAAAGAAAATGTTTAGAACTAGATATAATTGTGTCAAGAAAGAAAGAAAGAAAGAAAGAAAGAAAATGTTTAGAACTAGATATAGTTGTGTCAAGAAAGAAAGAAAGAAAATGTTTAGAACTAGATATAGTTGTGTCAAGAAAGAAAGAATGAAAGAAAGAAAATGTTTAGAACTAGATATAGTTGTGTCAAGAAAGAAAGAAAGAAAGAAAATGTTTAGAATTAGATATAGTTGTGTCAAGAAAGAAAGAAAGAAAGAAAATGTTTAGAATTAGATATAGTTGTGTCAAGAAAGAAAGAAAGAAAGAAAATGTTTAGAATTAGATATAGTTGTGTCAAGAAAGAAAGAAAGAAAGAAAGAAAGAAAGAAAGAAAGAAAGAAAGAAATCATATTGTAGAGATGTTTGTAATCCAATGCTGACCCAGTGCTGAGTTGGTTCTCTTTGATGACGCTGTTGTTACTTGTGTGGTGTTTTTGCATTACCTGCATTACACTTACAAACCCAAGCTCCACCTGGATCAGATGCACAATCAGCCTGGACTGATGAGAATAATGCATTGGATGTAATGTGCCTTGCTAGATCACCATCAAGAAAAAAAAGCTGCATGAAATAAAGCTGCTCATCACCTCTGTGTTCCAGGAAGGAGGCCTTTTTCTCCTCGTTTGCAAATAAACCCTTTTCCGAATAAACGCCACTCCACCAACACACACCCACACACCTATCCATAAAAGCCCTCAGGATGCAATCGGATGTGTGTTTGTGGGAGATAAAGACTCACTCGCCACAGATCATGAGCTGAGAGGTATGAACACTGGCATGGGCTGACAGAGAGAGAGAGAGAGAGGGAGAGAAACAAAGCAAAAGCAAGAGAGAGAGAGAGAAACCGAGAAATGGAAACAAAGCAAAAGCAAAAGAGAGAGAGAGAGAGAGAGAGAGAGAGAGAGAGAGAGAGATGGAGAGCTTGCTTTGTACCATTTATTACTTTTCCCTTTAAGTGTAAATCTGCAGCATTATAAGTGACTTATGGTTACTGAGATTGTCAGAATGTAGAGCACGCTCAAGGGGAGACAAAACACTTTGTTTCCGACATCAAATTATTTTGTATTTGGAAAACTCCAAATGAGAATGCGTTGCTTCACTCATCTGAAAACACATTTGTAATGCAGTGGAATCGCTAAACAGCAGCTCGGCTTCAGCACCGATTGCCTCCCGCTTCCTTTGATGTGAGGAGATTCTAACCAAACTATCCTAACCTCAGCTGGAACAAAGGTCTCATCACTTATGGTGTGGACGTTAACTCGGATTTGTGTTTGACTACAGCATGAATAGTTTTTATTAAAGCTGCTACATTAAAGGTGCGGCCTCGGATTTCGTCTGCAGACTGATTAGAGTTAATCTGCTGAGCACCGCGCGGGCGCTAAGAGTAGTCTAATTTTCAAGACGGCCATTATCAAGCTTTTGATGCGGCAAACTAATAAGCCTGTGTGAGCATTAATGGCAAGCTGACACTGCTAAAATGAGCAATTTACACTCGCACAGGGGCAGCAGAATCAAGTCATGTGGCAAAGACAAAGCAGAAGGAAAGACAGGAAGGACTGGTTAACTTCTCGTGGGATTGGGCCTCGATTCCATTTGGTCGTTGGATAGGAGTTTTGGGTGGGAGGAGCCTACTCATAGTCAGCTGTCAATCAAAGTGACAAAATTAGCCAATCAGGGATGTATGTGAAGTCATGTAAGCAGAAGATAGGAAGCTTGTTTGAGCCTTGAGAGCTGGTGTGTGATAGGAAGCGGTAATTCACCAAATATAGGAGGAAAAACTGTGGAAATTTGTGGAATCATTTATCCAATCTGCAATAATATTTCTCATTTTCGGATATCCTCATGACAACACTTTCAGAAATAAACATCACTTCCTCTTCCAGTCATGCTGTTACAGGAAACGAATCAGCGATTCATGGGGGTGATGAAGCGGAGTTACTTTTACCACCTCAAAATTAAATATTTTCCTGAAATGGAGTAAGAATTTCATTCCACGTGTCACATTTCACTTGCCAACAATGACATTTCTCATTCCTAAAAATAAGAAATAAAAAAATAATAAAAATGCACAATGTTTCTGTTTATACATTTAGTGTTACATTGTTGTGTCAAGGAATGTCTTTAAGACTTCAGTTATGACTTACACTATTTTCCTCTTTTAATGCTGATTAGGCATCTACAGCCATTGCAAATGACATGTCTCTGCTCACACGTGCGGCTATTTGGCTTCGACTCACAGGATAAAGCTTTAACTCAGTTAAAATATTGCGCCCACACAGCGCTGTGTTTGTTTAACTGACATCTGGGTAAAAAGTAACGGCGTGATTCATTAGCATTTGTGACTCATTTCAGAGTGGCGTGTGTAAACGTTACAGTGAGGTGTTTTTGTCAGGCCTGATTTGCAAAATTATAGCCCTGGGAGAACTGAATTGTTATATAAGTATTTATGCCTAATAAAAAAGGACAAAGGGAAAAAAACAGCTTGTATATCACCTGTATTGTGCAGATTTTGACTTTAGTTGTTGTATAAATCCCTTTCCAGTACACGATCCATCTGTCCACTTTGGGACCATTGTTCTTGAAGTACCTCAGCTTGAGCTCTACACTCGATTCTCCAGTGAGGCGAAGTGGTTTATTCCCATATGGAAATATAGCAATCATTCCAACACCTCACCAAGAAAGACATCATTCAATAGCTTTATTTAATAAGCTCTGACAATGGAGACTCCTTCCTTTCCAGAAAATTTCCTAACATATGCAGCAAGTCCCCTGAATGAGCTGTTACCAAAGAAACAATCAATGCATGTAAAACTGTGATTTAGATGTCACACCTTCTGACCAATCAGAATCGAGAACTCAGCAGCACTGTGGTGTAACCATTAGTTTCCATTCACCTGTTGCTTGAACATCAGGAATCTTTATTCTGGTATTAGGTCACTTGTTTTTTTGAATACCGAGGCGAGCCAAGACGATGCTGCTTGGGTTGTAACTGTATTAAACAAGCGTACTGTACATTCATCAACTACAGAACTTAATTGCTTAAGCTAATGAGACTAAACATTTGCCCATTGCAGCATGTCACCCTTCTGCATACACACAGCGCATGCTGAGATCCAGATTATTTATAGACACTTTAATGTTGAGAGGCTGAACAAAGAGTTCTCACAGGGTTGGGGAAATGCCACGTTTCATTTTTCACCCTCGAATCAGGACAAAACATCCCATCACCTGCACATCAGGGAACTAAAATGCTCTTGATCCATATTGTCAGTCGCTGACAGGATCCCTGCTGCGTCGAAAAAAGCAGCCGAAACATCAGAGGGCCAGGAGGGAGCAGTGTCCATAATGCCAGCTCGGGGGAACTTTCTCAAATACACAGCGGAAGGTCTGTTAGAGAGCCATAAAAGGGCTTAAAAAAAAGAAGCAGAAATACAAAAAGAAAGCTGTTAGAGCCTAGAAGTTAAAAAAGACAGGAATCATCCAAGTTTGGACTTTTGAGACAGACCACAGGCAACACATCACACCACAGTTCCCCTCTGCATGGCATCATCTGGCCTTTCGCAATTACACCAAGAAAGCTTTATTTCTTCCAAGAGAGCTGGAAGTCCTTGGTCAGCCGTCATTGCACAGATTCTTAATCACCAGCCTTGAGTAAATGTTGCACGGTCCAAAAATATTTTAATGACCTGCTTTGTGCCTACGAAGCTCACAAGGGGGAGAATAGGTAGTTAATTGAAGTGTCACTCAGTGCTGCATCATCCTCATTCCTGCAGGAACGATCTGCTCAAATTTGTGCTTTCCAAAGTAAGACAGAGAGAAGATGCTGAGGCAACAACAAAGAGAACAGAGAGAAGATTACATGCTGTAATGAGAGAAGGAAGGATGACAACACTGCGTTCTGCTTTTATAGGAAAATAATCAGCAAGAGGGTGATGTGATGAAGGTAGAGTTACTGTAACTGCAGGTTCTGAATTGACTACTCAGTAGTGTCATGTGTCGGTAACTTAGGTGTCAATAGTCTGGGTGTCAGTAGTTGAGGTGTCAGGGGTTGATGTGTCAGTAACTGAGATTTCGATAATAGAAATATCAGTAGTCAAAGCATCAGTAGTTGAGAGTAGTTGAGGTGTGGATAGTCTGTAGTTGGGGTAAGTAGCTGAGGTGTCAGTAATCAATGTATCTGTAGTCAAGGTGTCAGTAGGTGATGTGACAGAAGTAGTCAGGTATAGATAGTTGAGATGTGGGTAGGAGATTTGTCTGTAGTTGGAGTGTCAGTGAGTTTCAGTAATCAAGATGCTAGAAGCTGAGGTGCCAGCAGTCAAGGTGTCAGCAGTAATCAGGTATCAGTAGTTGAGGTGTGGATAAGTGAGTTGTCTGTTGCCGGGGTCAGTAGTTCAGGTGTCAGGAACTGAGGTCTCAGTAATTAAGGTATCTGTAGTCGAGGTGCCATTTGTCATGGTGTCAGTAGGTGCCATGTCAGTAGTAATAATTTATCAATAGACAAGGTGTGCGCAGGTGAATTGTCTGTAGTCGTGGTGTCAGTGGGTCATGTGTCAGTAATCAAGGTGTCAGTAGTCGAGGTGTTTGTGGTCACAATGCCAGTAATCAAGGTGTCAGTTAGTTGAGGTGTCAGTAATCGAAGTGTCAGTAGCTAAGGTGTCAGTGGCTGAGGTGTCAATAGTTTTCAGTATTTCAGAGGACTTTTAGATTTGTATGCACAGCATTATAACAACTTCATGGCATACCAGCTGATACATTTCAATATAATGTGGACATTCCATACAAAAATAAATCTCAGTTTTATTTAATTTATTGAGAAATAATTTGGACAAGTCATATTTGATTTTAATGCACAGTGAATCATAAAATATAGACGTATAATGTAAAACTGAAGGAGAGGTTGAAAAGTTACAATTTCATTCTCACATGAAAAGAAATCTAATATTGGAGTGTGTTACAGAGCCTTAATGCAAGATTTAATATCACCTGAGTGAGTCGCCTTAATAATTAAAGATGGCGTCAGTTCAGATTTTTATCATTTGTCATTGTGATAGATTGCATTTGACTTGAGAAAATGTCTTAGTGTTTTTGTCTTTTGACTTTGATTGCACCATGCAGCACGATCATTTCTGAATTCCTATTCACTTCTTATAGCTTCTATTGTGTAGACTATAGTATATAGTAGACTATAGAGTATAGACTAATGCATTTGTTTGCACTCTTCACTCTTGACCATATTAATCACCATTTTCCCTGTAGGTATATACGTGCTATATGTCCAGTTAGTCCTCAAGATGACATGATTACTGCAAAGTAAACATTGTTACCTATTATCCTCCTTGCTTTTGTGTCAGTAGTAGTGAGGTGACAGTAGTCGAGGCATCAGTAGCTGAGATATGAGTAGTAGTGAGGTGTCAGTAGCTGAGGTGTCAGTGGTCAAGGTGTGAGTGGACATGTCAGTAGAAGTGAGATGTCAGTAGTCAAGCTGTCCGTGCCTGAGGTGTCAGTAGTAGTGAGATTTTAGTAGTAGTGAGTTGTCAGTAGCGAGGTGTCAGTAGCTGAGGTGTTAGTAGATGAGGTGTCACTAGCTGAGTTGTGAGAAGTCAAGGTGTCAGTAGTAGTGAGTTGTCAGTAGTCCTGGGCCTAAAAGTATACACATTATATATTTCTGGACCAGTTATTCATCAACACAACATTCTTACAGCAAAATAAACATTACCCATAATCCTGATTGTTTTTCCAACTTCCATAAAGAATATTGTAATTTATTTCTGAGAGCTGAAAATCTGCGAGCTGTTTGCATAAATTAACCCATCTGCAATCAGAAACGATTCCATCATTTTGTGAACATCCTCATGATGTTTTTAACCCTGTCCACTTGCTTTTGTGCAACTCTCCACAGACTCCACTCTGCTGTTAGTCGAATGCAAGGAACATGACTCTGGATGGTTCTTCAGTCAGAGGGAATTTCGACTGATATCGTTCCACACATGCACTGTGGCCGAGAAAATACATATTTATGAATGCTGAGAAGTCTTCTTGAGTCATACGAGTACCCAGCTCACTCTTTAGAAATGAAAAAGTTCTTTATAACACTGTCTTCTTTTCTGATCAGTGTTGCACAACAGAAACTCGGCTTGTTATAAAAATGAAAAATGATGAAACATTATTACAGTATGATGCATACAAGTCAAAAAAGTTACACCACAGCACTGCTGAATTCTGCATCCTGGTTGGTTAGAAGGTGTTGATGAATTTTCTAAAACAGCAGGTCCGATGGTAGTGCCGATATCATACCTACCCAAAAAAATTATGTATGGAGACGTTTATTTAACATGTATGGAAGCTGTAATTAAGTCTTCATAGGAGTTTCGAGGTTATGCTTCTTTGTGGTTTCTCTGTAACCAGACAAGATAAGTTTTTTTTTATTTTATTAACTTCAAGGTAGAGAAAATAAATGAGGCTGTTGAGTGGACGGATGTTTATAGCTGCTATAATGTGAGTCATAAATTGTTCGTAATACTTTGTAGTCTTTGGAAATTGCTGTGTTGTAAGAGGAATAAAACATTTCAGGATGTGCTGTTACAGGAAAATTATTCAACTCCAGGGTAGTAACAGTAACTCTGCTCCATCATACCAACCTGTTGTGGATTAGTTTCCAACAACAACACACCGCAACATAGCTGTTTCATCAGCTATGATTCATACAATATGAGCACTATACTGTTCTAGATTAGAATTATTTATATATTTTTGTTGATCTTTGTTTGAAATTAAAACCTGCCAGATTGATTTGTCTATACATTTAATATTATACATTTTATTGATGTTTTATTCATAAATGTTGAAGGCAGAATCTCCAGATGTTTCCGGCACAATCACGGGGATTTGAAAAAAAAAAAAAGCTGGAGACAACTCTGGAGGAGTTTCACTGGATCATGCATATCCATCCAAAAAGAGGAGTGGGGGCTAGACTACAGAGCAAAGGATGTGTCGAAAGTACATTTTCCACTCAGTTGATTAAACTGGAGTCATTTGCCTCAGGTATAAAAGCGGGTGTAAATTAGCAACGTGTGTTTCAGTCTGTCACATTCACACACAGGCTTAAATTAATAAATTGTACTATTGAACAGCAGACAAAAATGTGATAAAGTATTATATATATATATATATATATATATATATATATATATATATATATATATATATATATATATATATATATACACACACATATACATATATATATATATATCTCAGGGCCATGCACAGACCTTTTGAGGGGCATGTGCTGAAACTGAAAAAGGGCACTCCCCCCTTCCAAATAAATAACACAAAATAATAGTCTCAAAAGCTTTATATTTGTTCACTATTAGGTTATGAGCGCTCAGTTTTTCTTGTTGTAAAATACGTTTGGCCAAAATCTAAATTTATAAAAGATGTAATGCTACTGTATGCACAGGCTATTTAAGGCTATTTGTAGGCTATTGGCTATGACTAACTTAGAAGGCAAATGCTAGCCCCCTCTCTCTCTCCGCCGCCGGTCCGGTCTCAGACATCAAATGCATAAAATATGAGCCTTTATAGACATACTAGTGTTTCTTTCGTAAAGACAACGTTGTACTTATTCAAACAACAAGATATTTATTTACCGTTGCAAGACGTTCAGCTGCTCTGCTGTTTGACAGTTTGAGCTCTTTTTAATACCTTTAATTGGCTAAATATAATTGTAAAACAGACGGACAGACGTAAAGGGTGAGCAATAGCATTGATTTATTGAAGAGAAGAAAAAAAACACCTCCAAAATAAGGGCACTTCGGAGTGTTCGGAGCACAAGAACAAAAAGGGCATGTGCTCTGCACAGGTTGAGCCCTACCTGTGCACGTGCCTGAAGCTCGTGAATTAGTCGGTTCATTGACTCGGGACTTCGAGTCGGCTCTTTTGGCTGAACTGGAGAGCCGTTTGTAAAATGAACAGTAGAACGCAGTCGGTAATCATTTGGAACACACGGAATGAAACGGTGGAAAAGTTGAAGCTGGGGGTGAAGGTGGTGATGGAACACTAGAGCTCTTAAATGACACTTAAGAACAATTTGTTAAAAGTGGCTTTTAGTGTGTTAGTGCATGCTTTAGTGGCATGGCGCTGTTTTAAGCAGTTAACCCATCACTGTTCGTTTTGAGGGGAAAAATAAAAACTAAAACAGAATGGGTTTTGGGGGAGGGGCTGCGTGCGCACGCGCACTCTCCTCCCTGCGCCCCAACTCCATTCAGGTCCAGCGCATCAACTTAAGTGTGGAGCCCCGCGCGCGCCACCTCTCTCTCTCTCTCTCTCTCTCTCTCTCTCTCTCTCTCTCTCTCTCTCTCTCTCTCTCTTCCACCCTCTCCTCCAGCACTCGCGCGCTCCTCGCCTCTCCTCTCCTTCGCCGTGCATGAGCATCGTCCGTCTTTCTCATCAGAGCGCGCGGCCAGAGGAAGCGAGAGTGACGGAGCGCGTGGGGCGCACCGGGGCTGCGTGACACACTGCAAAACCCGCACAACACAACCGTGATTTCTACTGGAAAAAGAGAGAGACAGTGAACACACACGCTGGCGTGATACTGGACAAGTTTTTTTTTATTCTAACAAAGCAGTCCGAAAGCGGAAACTCAACTCCGAGCTCGCGAGTCCGCGTTTGCTCGCGCTTCATTTCCAGAAGAAGAGATGTTCTCTCCGTTCGCGCGCATTCTCCTGCGTGTCCTCTGCCTTACAGGATTCGGTATGTGCACGCACACTTTATTTTTCATTTAGAATGTAATCCCTAGCTCTAATTTGTCTTGTTTTGTTTTTGTTGGTTGGTTTTTGGATGGGTTTGAGCTTGATGTCTTTTGCCGGCGCGAGAGCTTTCCCGTGTTATCATCTCCGTGTCAAAGGGAAAGTACCTTGCTGTGGAAAGCATAAAGAGTTCTCGGGCTTGTTTGCAATGCCGCAGAATTCAAATAATAGCTTAAATTTGTACTTTTGGGTCATTTTTATTTATTTTTTTCCCTGGAGGAAACATCCGTGCTTATTACACATCACATCGAGATCATGCTGAAGTGTCCATTAGATCCAGCCTCAGATGTAAGTGTAATATACCTCTTGTTTACCCACAGCTCGTCAGGTTTCAATGTAATTTGTAATGTATTTCATGCATGAGATCCATAATCATATAGAGATTTATACAGCACTGCTGCCTCTTATCTCCAGAGTCCCTGGCTGCATCTATCGGGTTTGATTTCTGTGCATCTTCTCCTCATGCCGGTTTCCTGCAGGTTCTCCGGTTTCCTCTAGCCTTCCCAAAAACGTCCAGGTAGGCCAGATTAGCTGTGCTGGATTGCCCTTAGGCGTGTGTCAGAGTGTGCTCTGTGCCCCAATTCCCCTGCTTTGTGCCCAGTTTTCCTGGGATAGGCTCCGGATCCACCGGGTCAGGATAAAGCATGCTGAGGAAATGAACGCAATCCGGATCTCATCTTACATCATCTGTGAAGTTGGAGGAATCAGTATCACAGACAGATTTGTTAAGCGTTATTTCCAACTTTCCTTTCTGATAAATGACGTGTGACTTTTTGATTTGTTTTATTTCTTGGGGGTCACATCAGACCCACATCTAGGGTTAAAAAGTTAATTAGTTCAGTTCTATATTAGGTTTCGAGACAACTACATGAAACACACACACACACAAGCATTTTATTTGAGAGGAATCCAGACACTCATTAGGCACTTTTGACACTTACATAGAACAAAAGCAACTGTTTTGTCACACCAATTTGCAATAAAATACGTCAAATCCAAGACCTTTAGACGTGTATCTACTTCATATCTGCTTCTGATTTAAGCTGATATTCTATTGTGCACACACACACATTCAGGTTAGTTTGCCTTGTTTGAACAAGGCCAACCTGAATGTCTCAGTGATGCTTACTAGTTTGTAACTTACTCACATGTAGAAGTTTCTAGAATGTGGCTAAATCTGGATTATTTCTCTTTCTGAGTCCAAACATCCTGCTGTTTTTTTTATATACATATATCTCAATTAAATGATCTTAATTTAAATTTTCCTCTCAGCAGTACCTTTGGTGCTATTTGTTGATTTTTTTCTCTCTGTTTGTGCTACAGGAGAAGCGATATGCAGCTGAGCAAACCCAATTAAACTGGAAACACGTTAGAAAATCCTCATTTGAATCTGACACGTACAATAAAGCTTTTAACGCCGTCGCTGTTCAGGGCCGCACAGGAGCTCTAGATTGAATCTCCAGAGAGCGCTTTTATTACGAATTTTACGAGTGTGTGTGTGTGTGTGTGTGTGTGTGAGGATGTTCAGGCTAACTGTAGAGGGTTTATTTCCCTCTTTCGAGTCTTGAGATGGAGTGTGTTTGGGATGGGACCCAAATGAGTGCTTTGGTCAGAATCGTGTGATGAGGAAATGTGCAGGTCAGGAGCACAAGAGATGGAGTTTGAAATTATTATATATAATTTTTTTTTTTTTTTTTTTAAATATGCTGTATTCCATATGCATTATCTATTAAGTATCTTTCCCAAGGAGTCTCGAATAGTCCTGTAAAGAAAAAAAAGCACCTTAATTGGCTTCCACACTTCTTTTTAATACTTTCCTGTGAAACTAATTTACAGTCACTTTTTGATTTCACATAATTGTGTTTTGATATTTTGCATATACACACACAAACACACACACACACACATACATTTTCCTCACACCTTTGTGACAGACATTTCCCAAGGCTCTTCACTGCTTTGTTTCACTCAACCATTCGTCATCTTGGTGCAAAACTGAATAAAACAACAGACATGGTTCTTTCTAGGAGTAAAAATATAAAGCAGTGATCAGAAATTAGTCACATTTGACAGCTTTTTCTTGTACTTCCAGTTTCCTTCAGCTCTGAGCGCTTAAAGTTAGTTATTCTTTATGAAAACATGCTTGTTAAATGCACCTCATAAAGTAACAGTCATCACTTGCTTTGCTGTAGCTAGTGTGCTGACTAGCTTGCTAACTAGCTAGCAGAATTAAAAAAAGCAAAACAATAAGGACACAATTTTAGAGTAGCCAAAAGTGATATTTTTTAACTGTTCATATGTTTTTTGGTTCTGGTTCAATTTCTCAACAGATCCAGTTGATTCTGCCGGCTTTAAGGAGCGCTAGCATGTCACTGCAGCTAAGCTAAGGGCTTACAAGCTGACAAGATGAAGTTATGCTCACAAATAGGAATATGTTCTGATAATATTTACCATATTTCTTACTATAATTAAATAAAACAGTTGGCCTTACTGCTAATTCAGTTTTCACTGAGAAAATCCAGTGTCCACTTAAACTCTGAGTTCAGGAAGTTATATTGAACCAAAATGGCCGCTTAGCATCAACAGTGAACGTTATACAGTACTTCTTATCTATTATCTAGTTATTACTGTGTACAGACATGGACGCTACATTTCACTTTTGTAAGGAAAAACTAGCCAGAGGACAGTTAGCTGACTAGCTTGTTGCTAGCAATAGACATTGAGGTGGCCATGTTTTTTTCTTTCAAATTTGAAGTAATTCAAATACAAACAACACGTCTTAATTGTATGGAAAATACTAGCATTTTCTTTAATGATCTAATTGCTTTAGAGATGGATCTTCCCTAATGGAATTGAGGTCTTGCTGATCTTCTGAATAAAAGTGAACTTTGCTTTGTTTGTAAAAAAAAAAAAGTTAAAAAAAATTAAATAAACATATTAGCACTTAATGTTTTTCAGTTATCCAATCTTTGTATTAAAACGCTCTTGCTAAATTCACCTCACACTAAATTCACAAAGTTAAGCTTGCATGCGGACTAGCCTGCTAACTAGTGAGCCGAATCAAAATAGCCAGGAAGTGAAGTTAGAGCACAAATTTAGACGTGTCTGAAAAGCAGGAGGGATTTTTTTTTCTTCACTTTGAGTTGAAAACTATGTAATTACAAGTTTCAAGGTTACCTGGAAACTACCAAGCAAAGCAGCGGGACTCTTTTCAGGGGTTATGTGAAAAGACTCTTGGTCAAGATGTTTCTTTAAGAAGCTGTAGAACCTTCTGGAAATGTGGATGTTTTATGGATGATTTAATTTCTTGTGATATGTTTATTCAAGTTTGCAATATGCAGGAGTTATGGCAGATCCTGTTCCCATCCCTTTCTCCCTTCTCTCCGAACTCTTTCGTTTGACATGATAGTGCACGGAAGGCGCTAGCATCTCACACACTCCGGCAACTAGCAGTCTTTTTACTGCAGCCATTGTGGGAACTCTTTAAAAAGTCCTGCATGCAACCCGGGCACTTAGAGGCATTATGGGGAGCTATCAGGTGCGCCTGGCTGAATGGTCTGTGTCTCTACAAGCCTCCTGGGATGGATTTTTGTTCCCCCTCCCTTTCTAGCTCGGCAGATCCTTGTGTTACAGACAAAGGGCTGGGTTTATTTAGCATCTGCTGACAGCACAATGTGAGCTCTGTGGCTGGAGAAACATAAGCACAGGACTTGTTTGTGGGATCCGACACATCTTCCACAGACCACATCCTCCATCCGCCATCCTCCATCCCCTGTCCTCCATTCTCTATCCTCTATACTCCATTCTCCATCCTCTATCCTCCATTCTCTATCCTCCATCCTTTATCCTCTATCCTCCATTCTCCATCCTCTGACCTCCATCCTCCATTCTTCATCCCCTATCCTCTATCCTTTATCCACCATCCTTAATCCTCCATCCTCTATCCTCCATTCTCCATCCTCTGCCCTACATTATACATCCTCTATCCTCCATACTCTATCCTCCATCTGAGGCTTTTATCCATGAGAGGTCTTGCGAGTGCAGAAACCATTTTTTTATGAAAATGGAAGGATTTTTACTGATAAAGATTTCACTCTCTGTGGACCACATGATGCTCTCACAATCATGATCCACAATCACAACTTGATGTCCTCTCTCTCTCTCAGTCTCTTACTCAGACTCTCCCTCTCTCTCTCTCTTTTACTTCCTGTCTCTATTTCTCTCACACACTCCGTCTCACACTTTCTCTCTCTTTGTCTGTCTCTCTCACTCACTCAGTCTCTCTTACTCAGAATTTCTCTCTCTCTCTCTCTCTGTCACACACTTTCTCTCACTTTCTTCCTGACACTCTTTCTCTCACACACTCAGTCTCCCTCTTTTTCTTCCTCCTCTCTCTCTCTCTCTCTCTCTCTCTCTCTCTCTTTTTTTTGTCTATATTGGATTTCTTGGCATCTTCCTCTACAGCTCTCTGATTGCTGCTGAGTTCCTGAAGGGATCGTGTTAACTGCTTAAGTGTCAGGAAGAAAAGAAAAAAAAGAGAGAGAGAGTGCCAGCGTTGACAGCAATGCTTCTCCGCTTCGCTATTCAGTTCCCCAGCCCACGCACCAAAAAATGCTGGCAATCAGATGATGTCAGCGTCCCGGCTGACAATTAAAGCAGGCGTTTATCTGGACACGTTGTGCAGCTCTGGAGCCGGAGCAGTTCCTCCTGCTGAGTCTGATCATTCCGAGTCACTTTTGTTAGGAATTTGCTAAAAAGTGTGACGTTATTATTTTGTAATGATAGAATGCATAGAAGCACAGTTCATTTAGTCATTACTACGAAATAGTAGAAGAGGAGTCACTGTTACCACAGTGACAACTTAGTATTAATAATATATACTGCAGCAGTTCTTTTTTGCAATTCAATGTATAGTTACAGTTAATGTTTAGGAACTTCAGATAAACTCTTCTGCCCTGAGGTGCTGATATCGGAACTGGAGACTCCTTCCATAAATTTTAAAATTCTTCTTAAGCAAAACGTCACCATAGCAATGGCGATTCATTAAGTAAATTTCTGATTGCGCTTAATCTCATCCGCGTTACAGTCGCTTGTCCTGATGATGATGATGGTGATGTGTTTGCGTTCTCTACTGAACACCATACTGAAGTTAGCAGGTTTTCAGTCTATGGTTTTCCAGTCACCGCGATATTATGCTCCTTATCTGCCATACAGGATCTCTCTTTCTCTCTCTTTCTCTGTGTTTGTGGTTGTGTAATTTGATCCCAGCCCAGACCGATTAGTCCATAAATAAGTCAGGAGCAAATAATAACGGAGGAGCAGGAGATATAGGGGCTGCTCTGCGCAATCGGCGCACCATCTGAATCATTGCGAGTGCATCTCTGCTGATTACGGTGTGGGATAAATGGCCTCCGGATTGACATGCAACACAAATAAAACCAGCAATACCAGCCATGCAGCAAAGACTATTAACATCTGAGAGGCAAGTCTGATAATGGGAGTCGCTCTGTACGATTCCTCAAAGCTTTCCATTTGTGTAATCACGCTGCAGCTCTGCAGACCGGCACTGGGGTGCAATATGAGGCCTTCACTTTTTTTTTCCTTTTTATTTTTCATATTTAACAAAATCTTCTTTCTTTGTTTCCTCTATCCAAACCTTTCCATTTTTCTCCCAGACTCGTTTGAGCCTTTGTGTATTTGTCGACTCTTTTCTCCGCACACAGTAATTCGATTGTTCACTTGCTGGAGGGAGTAGTTTCAGGAAACATCGGAATGACTTTATTCCGAGGGTTTCACGCTCTATATTGCGACCATGAATCACTGAGACGCCTCCACATATTTGTCCAGCGCCGATTGTGAGCGCTTGTTATACGGTCTTTCCTGGCAGGGGTTGAGAGAGTAAATAAGCTGGTAAACGTGCTGACAGCCTTGTTAAATTCTGCACAGAATGAGGCGAGGAAGACATATTTTGCGTTGCGGGATGGGAGGCACTGTGAAGGATTTGGCTGCTGATCTGATAAGGGCTTCGGTGTCTCTGGGAATTGTGTGACAGAGCGCAGAATTATGGCCAGATTGACTTGCCTGGGTCTCTTTCTGGATTTGAACGGAGACTGATCATGTGATGCAGGAGAAATGAGTACAGCTATGGTGGCATTTCGAGGGGGAAAAGGTGATGCTGCAGCATCAAGTGCAAGCACCGGACTGGCTTTATTGAGATTGTTATAAATCAGTCATAACAAGCAAACAATCCAAGTCTCATATCACCATAAACATATTTCTTTATCTGACGCATTAATGTTTGCAAAAAAGAAAGAAGAAAACTCTGAGAAACATGCCATATCATGATGGAAAAGCAAAAGCTACAACCATGGGACCTTGTAATAATTGTTCTCTGCATGCAGCTTTGCACTGCACTGATCTTGGGGAAAAAGTCATTTCTCTAAAGGACATCTTTAATAATGTTCCTGCAGCAAAAAAAGGTTTAGCTTTCAAAAAAACGGAACAGTCTGAAATTAGCCAGGGCCACAGAGGTCACATAAAATTGCCAGAAGTTATGAGGTTTTCTCCTTAAAAACAACTTCTCCCTTAAAATCAGACATGGATTTAAAAAATCCTGTGCTGTTATTTAACCGAACATCTCAGAGAGTATCAGTACTCATTACCTGAGACGATCGTTTTTAATTTCCTGCACAAAAATAACTTTCTGATCCAGATGTAATCATTGAGGAATAAAGCAGCGTGTGTCATGCTAGTCTGGGGAAAACATCAACAGTGGGGTGGTGTGATAAAGATGACATAATTTGACAATCCCAAAGTTCGTTATTTAACGAGAACAGCTTAATTTTACAGTTTTTTTGATCATCAAACCCCTATTTAAAGTTTTTTTTTAAATGTAGCACTCTGATTTACTTTTAAATATTTTTAGGAAACAATACATAGAAATATTGTGATATTTTTATCATGTTGTTTATCATGTTTTTCATCCTGTATGAATGTTGTTCTGGCACTTTACTAAGAAACACACTGAAAATTACACTACTCATGCCAAAATGTGGAAAAAAGAAAATGTCAAAAAATTTTCCGAACAGTCAACAAGTTGGACATAATAGATTCTAGCCATGCTGAATGATAAAACGAGACATAAACAAAAAATTAAATGAAACAAAACCCCAACATCAATCCGTAATTTTAAACCTAACCTTTAACCTAACCTCAAACCCTAAACCTAACCCTAACCTCAACCGCAAACCCCGTAAAGCTAATTCACCTAGCCCCTAACCTCAACTGCTAAACCTAACCCCTAAATTTAAAGCTAATCCTTAAACTCTAACCCCTGAACTGTAAACCTAACCCTTAACCCTAAAATTAAACCTTGCCGCTCACCTTAACCTCAACCACTAATCCTAACCCCTAAAATTAAACCTAACCCTTCAACTTAATCCTAAACCCTAACTTCTAATCCCTAACCCTAAACCTAATTCTACCCTCTTAACTTAAACCTAACCCCAACACTATATCTTAAAACTAACCCTAAGCTGAGTCCTCTGAATCCCAACCACCAGCCAAAAACCCAACCCTTAACCCTAAACCCATAAATCTAAACCCAAAACTTATAACCCTAACCTAAGTTCATGATACACATAAAACATAAAACATTAACTTATTACAGTGTGTTGAATATTTAATCCCCTCATCCATACTGAAGTCTGGATATGTTCGCCATTGTCCACCACACCTTTATCGTCATCATTATCACCATCATCGTGTTGCTCGTTTAAAAGCATGTTGTTCTGCCTGAACTTCCTCTCCACCCATGAATGACACCATCTGTACATTGACAGGAACTTGCTTTCAGTGTCTACGCAAATTGCCGTGGCACTATAAATTTAATCCTGGCACACTTAGAATTCAATCAGCTGCATCCATCGCACCACAAATCACACCCGAGTCTAGCCACATCCGTTTTCCACACACTCTCTTGGCTAGGCCCCAAATCTAAATGGTCCAGTTGAGCTTGCACGACCATATGAGTCAAATGCAAAGGCTTTTACGCCAGGACCCGTTCACTCGGGATGAATGATGCATCCTGAAAAACGAAAAAGATCCCAGCAGTTGTCAGAGATGGATGATTTGATAAACATCTCATTAAATCTCCCATATACACATATATACAGGAGTGCTTGATTTGATTTGATTCCCAAGTCTGGATCGGATTGTAGCTCACCATTTATTGGAGAATATAAAAGTGCGCCTCGAGTTTTTCTTGAGTCATCTGTCGTAATCCAAGATCATGTGTTCCATGAGCACGCTGATCACAAGCCTGCTGATTAGCAACAAAGTTCACTGCCTCCTTTTTTTAAATAAGAAACAAGGCACCGGGGACTGAATTGTGGCATCACCTCCGATTCCTGCCATTAAGCCATCAGTCATCAGGAGTCAATCTGTGCTAAGTTTGCGTGTGAGTTAATTAGCTTGCTAATTCTTCAGCAATTTTAGCTGCATGGAAGGGAAAGTGGAGAAGTGCATGACTAAGTCAGCAACAAGTCAATTTGCACGAAGGAAAAACAAGGTTTCTACATCAATCATGGAGTCATTTTTAATTTTCTAATTCAGTAACGAATATATTGTATGTGAAGGTACATCCTCAAGCAGCCTCTGGCTTCAGAACTGCCCCCAGGGTTGGCATTTTTTATGCTTCTCTGATGATCAGTTAAGTAGGCATTATTTGTCACTTATACATTACAACACAGTGAAATTCTTTCTTCACGTAACCCATCCTTGGAGGATTGGGGTCAGAGCACATGGTCATCCATGATGCAGTTCCCCTGGAGCAGGGGGATTGGGAACCTTGCTCAAGCATCCGACGATAGCAGCTTGGCAATGTTGGGCCTTGAACCCCAATCTGCTGATCAGAGCCTTAACCACTTGAGCTATCACCACCCCCAGTTAATGAGCCGTGCGCTACAGCGGGATTTAATATTTCCTAACATGGAGCCTTTAATTACAGAATGCATCGATTCCTCTATTAAACCTGAATGTGGTCAGTAGATAGCAAGCACACTTCTCCTGCTCTCTTCACTGCTGCCCTGACTTGTTCTTCTGGCCCCTAAGGGTCTTTTACTCACTACTTTACTTTCTGAATTTGTTTGAAGGTATGTTGCACTGAGCTATGTGATGGAGAAAGGCAAGAGTTTTGTGTTAGAGTGCCTCAGGGTTCTTCCACATGATTCTCATGGCACTGCTTTCAACCCATTATGCCTGGGGTTATTGAGAGGGATGAGAGTCTGTGAAGGTGGTGGTGGTGGTGGTCTCACTTACTTACTTACTTACTAAACCATACACATACGAATACACATTCATCTGTAATATATGTAATCCATCAAACCAATAATATATTACATAAGTACCTCCATAAATTTTATTATTTTCCTTTCAGTACTTTTCTATTTCTGAAATAAAACCCAGATGCTACACAGAGACGCAGGTTCAGTAAATTCACACCGCTGTGCACCAACATCCCTAATGGAAATCAGGTGCAAATTATCATCTCTGACTTGAGAACAGCAGAGTGAAAGGTGATAAAGAGATGCTATCACTGAACACGGTCATCTTTTTTAGGCTGAATCATCATGTGATTACAGCTTACAATCCAAACGTGAGAATAAAAGCCTAGAGCTGCATGCTAACTCTTCCAGAAGGAATCAGGCCTGGTGATAACTGTGACAGAGTTTTGTTTCTGGTGTCCTCTATGTGGAAAACAACCAGTCGGTAATCATAATTAAGCCAAGAGAATGAAGAAATCCTGTAGCTCTTGTACGTAATAAACAACTGTTTCCATTCTGAGATAAACCTCCATCTCAGTGAACATCGGATATTTTAGCGAGTAGACAGTGAGAATAGGGGCAAATTTTGCCTGTCAGAGAACATGAATCGTTTTTTTCTGAGAACAAATCGGTCCATCCAGGGATTCATCTGTCATCTCCGATTCTTTGAACAGAAAACCTTGAACTCTTGGCGGACCATGGCAAGTGCTGGAATGAGAAGGTCATTGTCGCAGCCTCTGGGAAGGTTGCTTTGGAGCCTGCTGAAAGACCCCTGGATATCACAAGGTCTCTGCCACACTCTTTGACATTGTCTGGAGACTCTGGGACACGAAGGCCAATAACAAACTTAGGGCACTTTTAGAGTGCAGCTGATGGGAAGGAGAATGTGAAGGTCTAGGTTTAGCAAAGAAATTGCTACTATCATTTATGATTATCTAATACATCTTTGTACCTGACCTCGAATGGAGTGATCAGATCAACAAAGGCAACACTTGACTTTTTTTGAGGCAACATTAGACCTGACAAGACATTCAAACATGAAGCGATATGATGTGACAGAGTGACTTTGACATATGCTTCCTTTGACATCGCTGACAGACTGTGTCTTCAAGCAATATATGTGGTGAGAACTTCCACCTCCACCTCCAATAGGAATCATGCTGAATTCCTGATTCTTGAAACTATTCTTCTTGTGCAGCAGTTTGACTGGTGATGCATTTGGCAGAACGAAGCTCCGAGCTCAGGGAGACTTAATTAACTCTGCTCTGTCAGTGGCACTGCTCTTTGTTTAACCTTCCCACCCATGAAGATTCCAGCCCTCACTTTCACAGTCGGCCTGAGAGGATGTCTTCATCTTTGAATTACAGGGAAGCAGGGCGTTCATTAGCTTCATACATTCTGTGAGTCGGTGCCAAGACGGTGCTACTCTCATGACAAACCGGAGCTGGAGCAGATTTTCTCTCTGCACTTGACCAGGCATGTTTCACTGACACACTCAAAAGAGGAATTCCCTGTAAAAGCCTGATGATTAAGGGTGTGTGTGTGTGGCTTGCCTTTAGTAACACGACTTAAAAAATATGAAATGCAAGATTATACATTTCTGTCTTATTATTTTACCAGAATGTTCAATCTAAGTGAAGAATATAGCACAAAAATATTTTCCATTAGAACACTAATACTCAGATAAATTTAGGGTATTTGGCAGCCATTTGTAAGGCAAACAGGGATTTTTTTTTTTAAATGGCTAATATGGAAAGTTCTCAACAAGGATCACCTGTTGGATGGAAAATCTGGTTATATTTGGTCTGAAATTCATTTAATAGTTTCAAGGAATGTTCATGATCTAGAGCTCTTAAATTTTTTTCAACCAAATGGAAAAAACAAACCTACTAATATTTCCACAAACCAGCATCTACTTGATTATTTGGTTGAACCACTCATGAAGCATTTTTCCCCCAGGGTTTGAAGGACGTCTGATTTAATTCATCACTTAAATACCAGGATTTCTATTTATCATTAATTTTCCAATCATGAAACTTCACTTGAACTTGTACTGGACTTTGATATATGATAGAAGAAAGTTTTCAGTCTACAAGAAAGAAATCTTTTTCTATTTTTTGTCAAACTCAGGATCTGGAAAGCAAAAGTCCTCCAAATTTAAGAGATTTGTGTTTGTACTGTTCTAAGGTAAAGGTTCCCGCCCTTGAAATCCCTGGGAATGGAGGAATGTGTTGAATCAGGTGTGTTAAATGAGGTAGAAAGATAAACAGTGCAGAGAGCACTGAAGCCCTCAAGGTCTGGAGACTGACACTTGGTTGTTGTAGCACTTGACCATTAATTCTAATTTTACATTTTTTCAGTTTGTTACTGGGCCAGAATTAAGTTCTGTCAAATATAAGTTGTTTTTAGGCCATGCGGAGGTTCAGCTTGAGCTGCCTTCAAAAAGAAATCACATTGTTCAGGGATCGGTGGAGCATGATACCAGTAAGCTGATGATGTTCTAGGCCTGTGAAGCTTTTCTCAGAATGGTTTCAAGTCCAGCTTGTTATAGACCTAAGGCAAGGTGTCTCAAATCCTTTGCAAAGACCAGGTATGATATTTTTCTGGTTCTGTTCCTACTGACTGAAGATGATAGAAGACAGCAGGACCTGAAGTTGTCAGATACACTTCCTGTTTCTCTAGATCATCTCCAGAACCAGTAGCTCTCCCGCATTGTCACATCATAGCCGAGCTGGGAATACGCCAGTGTATTGAATGAGTGGGCTGCGAGTTATGCCTCTGTTATTTCCTCCACATGCCACCAGCTGGAGAAGAAAGGCCCTTTCATATGGCCGTGTTAGCCATGTTGGACAAGCACTGATTTGAACTTTGGCTTTTGCTGCCAGGCAACAGAAGCAAGTCAGCAAAACTGTGGCTAAACATGGCCAAGAGGAGGCTGTGTGGTGCATGAAAATGAGTGTCTTTTGTAGTTCAGGGATTTTAATTTGCTCAGGTTGCTCTAATTTTTAAAAAAAAAAAAATTTTATTCAGATGTTTGTTTATTCGTCTCTATTTATGCAAATAAGTCTTAATCAATAAAGTATTGGCCTGATTTTTGGCAGTGTTGTCAGAAAAGAGGAAATATGGTTGGACGAATCAGTCAGTAGAGCAAAAGCATCTGTAGGGCTGCGGTGCTGCTTGACCTTTTTCTTGACCTTTTAGAATATTACAGGTTCATAACAACAGTTCTATTGATTATTATTTACTTTAATAAATTAAGTAGTTTATTATTAAATTATTATTTAATTTAATGTTATTTTACTTTGTTTTATTTTATTAATTGACCTTTCAGTATTATTACAGGTTCATAACAACAATCATCATTAAAAACCCTGAATTATTTTGCTGTTACAATAAATCCATACTAAATATAACAAAAAAGTTTTAATAAAACAAAAAACCAGAATTTTCACATGAATCACAATTTAAAAATGTAAAATTACTAATTTTGAAAATCTGATGTTGTTTTGGAATCTGCACATAAAGACAGTTGTTGATCTACCGGATCTCTTGATATCTTAGGATGGTAGAGAAAATACAATACGGAAAAAAAACCAAAAAAACAGAAACATTGTTACGGGTAGCAGGGCTGAGGGTGACCACTAGGGGGCCCTCAGTAGGGGTTGTAATGTCATGTCTGTTTATGTTTATGTTTTGGCCATGTGTGTGTTTTAGCCCCGCCCTAGCCTAATGTGTGTTCCGTCCCCAATGTATCATGATTGTTCCCTGATTATGTTTTCCTATTTATAGTCCTGTCTTTGTCTGTTTTAGTTGCTAGTCTTCGTTTGTATGTAGGCCAGTGTGGTGTCGCGGTTTTTGTTATGTTCATGTCTCGTGGTTCATGTTAATAAACCCCTTTATGTTTCACGGAAGCTTCGCGTTGGGTCTGTTAATATCCAGCCGGACACCGCCGGCCGTAACAGAAAGACTAGCCCAAACCGAACAGATCCAGCGCGAAGCTTTAGCGAGAAGGTTAGTTTTTTCGTTTCCGGGGTTTTATTGTTTTGCCTGGTGTTTCGTTTTGCGCTCCGGGTCGGAGTGTGTTTCGGGGGGGTTTTTTGTTGATTCCGCCCCTCTCTCCGCCCGCGGTTAGGGACAGGAGGAGGGTGTCGGCAAAAAATTTACATTTTTGGAAGAAATTTTTTTTGTCTCGTTCATGTTTCGTGGGGGGCGTCGCCTCACGATGTAGCTTCCGTGAGGGGCGTGCCCCCATTTTTAGAGTCTCGTCCATGTTCTCGTGGGGGGCGTCGCCTCACGATGTAGCTTCCGTGAGGGGCGTACCCCCATTTTTATCCAGGGAAAGAGTTCCGGCCAAGGGCCGGCGTTTCAATTTTTTTTTCCGGCTCTCGCTCTGCTTAGGTTCCGGTGGGGGGCGTCACCCCACGATGTAGCTTCCGTGGGGGGCGTTGCCCCAATGTTCGCCAGCAGAGGAGAGTTCCGGTCAGGGCCCCGGACCTTGAACCTTTTTTTTGTTTTTTGTTTTGACTGCTCCGACTCTCGCTCCGCCCATGTTCCTGTGGGGGGCGTCGCCCCATGATGTAGCTTCCGTGGGGGCGCTGCCCCACCTGTTGCCAGCGGAGGAGAGTTTCGGCAGCACCTTGCTCCCGCCCGCCCGCCCCTTGGGGAGTTCCAGACCTCAGCGAGACGGACATCGTCGCCCCGGAGCCGTCGTTCGTCGGTGGACATCGTTCGGTGCGAGTGCTCGGCGGTGGACGTCGCTCGAAGCTGCTGCTCGGCGGTGGACGTCGCTTGGTCCTGCGGCTCGGCTGTGGACGTCATTCGGCTCTGCGGCTCGGCTGTGGACGCCATTCGGCTCTGCGGCTCGGCTGTGGACCTCGTTCGGCGCCTCCGCTCGGCTGTGGACGTCGCGTCGGACCCTTTGGCCTTGCCGTCGGGTCCTTTGCTCCCCCCACTTGTCTCGCTCCTGCTTCTCACTCCCCCCACTTGCCTCGCCTTGATCCTCGTTCCCCCCACTTGCCTCGCCTTGATCCTCGTTCCCCCCACTTGCCTCGCCTTGATCCTCGTTCCCCCCACTTGCCTCGCCTTGATCCTCGCTTCCCCCCACTCGCCTTGCTTTTGCTTCTCGCTCTCCCCCCCCCCCAAGTGCCTTGCCCTGCTCCTCGCTCCCCCCACCGGCCTCTCTACGTTCCTAGCTCCTCCCCAGGACCCATCGCTGGACCGGACTTTTTGGGAGGGGCTAGGGTTTGGCGCGTCGGGAGCCGCGCCTTTGAGAGGGGGGAGATGTTACGGGTAGCAGGGCTGAGGGTGACCACTAGGGGGCCCTCAGTAGGGGTTGTAATGTCATGTCTGTTTATGTTTATGTTTTGGCCATGTGTGTGTTTTAGCCCCGCCCTAGCCTAATGTGTGTTCCTTCCCCTGTGCACCTGTCCCCAATGTATCATGATTGTTCCCTGATTATGTTTTCCTATTTATAGTCCTGTCTTTGTCTGTTTTAGTTGCTAGTCTTCGTTTGTATGTAGGCCAGTGTGGTGTCGCGGTTTTTGTTATGTTCATGTCTCGTGGTTCATGTTAATAAACCCCTTTATGTTTCACGGAAGCTTCGCGTTGGGTCTGTTAATATCCAGCCGGACACCGCCGGCCGTAACAAACATGCAGTTGTCAAGCCCTAAGGCAGATAAAAAAATTTAAGAAATACAAAAGCATGCTTGCAGCATTTCTTTCTTTCTTTCTTTCTTTACTTTTGGCAGTTTGGATTGTGAAATTTAGCTCAGTCCAGTTCAGAGCAGAGGTTGTGTTTTGTTCCAGATGTTTGTTTGGGCAAATGTTGGTCATAAAGCTAGCACTCAGTTGAAAAAAGCAAAACAAAAAGAATGTAGTGTAGTGTAGAGCACCAGGGCTGTTGATCTGTTAAACCCTTTTGTAAAGGTGTATGTGTGTATATATATATATATATATATATATATATATAGTGTGTGTGTACATGTTAGCCCACAATGAATCGAGAAAACAAGGCATTATACATAATTCACACTGAATATGATGCAACAGTGGGAAAGACTCAAAAGGCAGAAAGACTAAAAATCCCAGAGATCCTGATTTTATACAGTATTGCTCCATTCACAGATTGCAAAAAGTCACTGATTCAGTTCCTTTTGACATTTCTATTCTCTTGTCTGCTGTATCCTATGCTCAAGATCCCGTCTTTGGCCAGTCAGAGATCAGATTGATGAAGTGTTACGGCAACAAATGAATAATTTATTGCTGGAAAAAGCAGAAGCTTTTATATATATATATATATATATATATATATAAAAAACTGGATCTGATGAGATTATTAGCGTAGGTCAAAGCAGCTTGTCCGATGCTGAATTTTCTAATCTTGTCCCTTCCACATCTTTGTATCCCAGTGACCGACTGGAATCCGGCTTCAGGCAACATTCAGCAAATTCTTTTTTAAGCCTTTCAATACGATCCATATGCTCAAGCTATTCTAATATGTCCCTCTGTGATGAAGACCTGCTTACAGATGTCTTCATTTAGCCAGCATGCCTCCACTTCTGCTAAACAATGTACTAATTGCTAATAAATAGAACACCTGGGGATAATAATTAGCGATTAATACTACGTAGCTAATATGTTAGCTGTTTCTTAATTATTTTTTGACTGCTTTCAGAATTTTTTTTAAAAACATTTCAACTAAAAAAACAACCAAGAGTTTGTTGGCTTTACGTTAACAAACAATTGGAAAAAATTTGAAGAAATTTTAGAATCAGAGTCAAATGAATACTTTTGGTTCATTTGTTTTTTGAGTCAGTTCAGATTGAAATGTTTCTTAAACTGTCACATATAGGCATGCAGAGATCACGAAGCTTACAGTTTGCCTCGGGGTTAAGTTTAACAAATCGCATATACAAAATCATTGCAGCCCAAAACACACTGATTTGAACACACTGATTGAATCAAAGAAATTGCGATTCAAAGTGGAATCATATTTCATTGGATTTCACTTGAAAGTGGACCATCTCTCAGAGGCCTTAGATCTGAATGTAATCCTTGTGTTCTACCAACACCAGAGAACAGCCGAGAACCCACCAGGGTTCTGTTCAAACAGACTATATATGTAGAAAGAAACCTCTGTGAATCATTTACAGAGTCAATTAAATGAGCCATTGAGTTTTGCTTTTCTAGAATTCATATCGTTTTCCACCAGCTGTAGAAGAAACCTCCAAAACTTTCCACTTAAAGCCAGTCACTGCCGCTCATTTTTGGGTTCTTTCTCATGGAAATCCTCTCACCCTCATTAGCTGTGCTCCTATTCTCTTCAACATTGTGCCAGTCTCTTGAGCTGGAGACATCGAGTTCCTTTTTTGCGCACCTTTTGATGTCTTTGGCGTGCCGTCGGCTGCTTTTATGTCCGTCTAGCCTGCATAAGTAAGTGTCCTTCTTTCAATAAATCTCCAAGCTGTCCTAGTTTGTTCGGCCTAATGAGCAGCCTCTTCATGTTCTCATTTCCATCTGATTAGGTTACACGCCAAGCCCGGATTTGTGACATGAGGCCCTTCTTTTGATTTCTCTTTAGCAATTTTTCGTCCGTCGGATATGTTAATACATTAGAAAGCACAGAACAATTAAGTCACATGTCTTTAAAGTTATCGGGTGATGCTTGTGTATTGCTGTTGGAGATTTGATGGGGATTTAAGATGCTGGATGAAGGCAAGTGAGACATCAATCACATCACAAGTCATGTTTATGAGGGGAGATGAAGTCGGTCTCTGCGTGCTACATAAATGACTATATATAGTCATGTGAAAAAATTAGGACACCCCACTGAATATTCAGTTCTTTATTAAGAAATATCTACATGTCAATTTCTGATCTTGTTTTAATTTGTACCTGTAGATGAAAGTGATTTAATTGCATGTAAACAACAAAATATCACTTTCTTTTCACTTATTAAACAAAAGAAATAAACAAAAATGAGTATTTCACCTGAGGAAAAAGTTTCTTGTAGCCATCTACTGGTTTCTGACACTGACTGGAAGAACGTTTCCCCCACTCCTCAATGCAGAATTCTTTCAGCTGTGTGATGTTTTGGGAGTTTATTGCATGCACAGTCCATTTCAAATCACCCTACAGGATCTCAATAGGACTTAGATCTGGGCTTTGACTTAGACATTCCAGAATTCTCTATTTTTTACTTTTCAGTCAGTCCTTGGTGGACTTACTGGTATGTTTGGTGTCATTGTCCTGAGCAGCTGCATCACTGCCTGGTTTCGGGAATTGCACCGTCTCGGATCACAAGACCCTGCAGCGGATAGTGAAGATAGCTGAAAAGATCATTGGAGTCTCTCCCCTCCATCACAGACATGTACACCACATGCTGCATCTGCAAAGCCAAAAGCATTGTGGACGACCCCACACACCCCTCACACACACTCTTCTCCCTCCTGCCGTCTGGAAAGAGGTACCAAAGAATTCAGGCCCTCACAACCAGACTTCCCTCAAGCCATCAGGCTCCTCAACATCCAGAACTGAAACTATACCAACTCTCTCTCTCTCTCTCTCTCTCTCTCTCTCTCTCCACACACACACACACACACACAAACATACTCACCTGTGTGAACAGACTCACAATATAATGGTTACTACTTATTTGCACTACTTCAACCGCTGCCACCACATTTTTTTGCACAATCCACATTGTCATGCTGCTATATATATATACACACAGGTGCATCTCAATAAATTAGAATGTTGTGGAAAAGTTCATTTATTTCAGTAATTCAACTCAAATTGTGAAACTTGTGTATTAAATAAATTCAGTGCACACAGACGGAAGTAGTTTAAGTCTTTGGTTCTTTTAATTGTGATGATTTTGGCTCACATTTAACAAAAACCCACCAATTCACCAATCTCAACAAATTAGAATATGGTGACATGCCAATCAGCTAATCAAGTCAAAAGACCTGCAAAGGTTTCCTGAGCCTTCAAAATGGTCTCTCAGTTTGGTTCACTAGGCTACACAATCATGGGGAAGACTGCTGATCTGACAGTTGTCCAGAAGACAATCATTGACACCCTTCACAAGGAGGGTAAGCCACAAACATTCATTGCCAAAGAAGCTGGCTGTTCGCAGAGTTCTGTATCCAAGCATGTTAACAGAAAGTTGAGTGGAAGGAAAAAGTGTGGAAGAAAAAGATGCACAACCAACCGAGAGAACCGCAGCCTTATGAGGATTGTCAAGCAAAATCGATTCAAGAATTTGAGTGAACTTCACAAGGAATGGACTGAAGCTGGGGTCAAGGCATCAAGAGACACCACACACAGACATGTCAAGGAATTTGGCTACAGTTGTTGTATTCCTCTTGTTAAGCCACTCCTGAACCATAGACAACGTCAGAGGCGTCTTACCTGGGCTAAGGAGAAGAAGAACTGGACTGTTGCCCAGTGGTCCAAAGTCCTCTTTTCAGATGAGAGCAAGTTTTGTATTTCATTTGGAAACCAAGGTCCTAGAGTCTGGAGGAAGGGTGGAGAAGCTCATAGCCCAAGTTGCTTGAAGTCCAGTGTTAAGTTTCCACAGTCTGTGATGATTTGGGGTGCAACGTCATCTGCTGGTGTTGGTCCATTGTGTTTTTTGAAAACCAAAGTCACTACACCCGTTTACCAAGAAATTTTGGAGCACTTCATGCTTCCTTCTGCTGACCAGCTTTTTGAAGATGCTGATTTCATTTTCCAGCAGGATTTGGCACCTGCCCACACTGCCAAAAGCACCAAAAGTTGGTTAAATGACCATGGTGTTGGTGTGCTTGACTGGCCAGCAAACTCACCAGACCTGAACCCCATAGAGAATCTATGGGGTATTGTCAAGAGGAAAATGAGAAACAAGAAACCAAAAAATGCAGATGAGCTGAAGGCCACTGCAGAAGAAACCTGGGCTTCCTTACCACCTCAGCAGTGCCACAAACTGATGCCACCTCCATGCCATGCCAAATTAAGGCAGTAATTAAAGCAAAAGGAGCCCCTACCAAGTATTGAGTACACGTATAGTAAATGAACATACTTTCCAGAAGGCCAACAATTTACTAAAAATGTTTTTTTTTATTGGTCTTATGAAGTATTCTAATTTGTCGAGATAGTGAATTGGTGGGTTTATGTTAAATGTGTATTTAACAAAATTAAATCATCACAATTAAAAGAACCAAAGACTTAAACTACTTCAGTCTGTGTGCACTGAATTTATTTAATACACGAGTTTCACAATTTGAGTTGAATTACTGAAATAAATGAACTTTTCCACGACATTCTAATTTATTGAGGTGCACCTGTGTGTGTGTATATGTGTATATATATATATATATATATATATATATATATATATATATATATATATATACACACATATACACACGTTTACAAACATATATTTAATTAGATACCTGGTTTTTAGAGTTTCTCAAGTTTGCACATCACATTCCATTTTGTTTCATTGCACATCTTTTTTCGCCGCTATGTGTTCTGTTTTTGCACTGGTTGCACATGTTGCACTTTATGTGGCTAGGACAAGCTTCTTTCCTAGCTCTGTGTTGTTGTTTCTGTTTGTAGGTATATGTTGTATGTTGTTTATGTAGCACCAGGGTTCTGGAGAAACGCTGTTTCATTTCACTATGCACTTCATCAGCTATATGTGGTTGAAATGACAATAAAAGCTTCTTGACTTATGGTGTCCAATTAATTACATTTTAGACTCATCTGTCCGAAGCACATTATTCCAGAAGTCTTGGCCTTTGTCTCTGTGTTCTTTGGGAAACTTCAGTCTTGCCCTCATGTTTTTTTAGACAGCAAAGGTTTCCTTCTTGCTCACCTCCAATAATAATTAAAGTTGTGTACTTTCTTTCTGATTGTAGACTCATGCACTTTGGCATAAACTTCAGCAAAAGCTTATTTTAACGTTTTTGGAGACGTCTTTAAGCATCTTGCGGTCTGCTCTTGAGGTAAATTTGCTTGGATGGCCTGACCTGGCCATGTTCCAGTTGTTTTAAATGTTCTCCACTTGTAAATGGTTTTCTGGACAATGGAATGGCTGATTTCTTTTGAGATCTTTTTATATCCCTTACCAGACTCATAAGCCCTTACCAGACTCAACAATCTTCTTTCTGAAGGCCTCAGAAGAGCTCTTCGGGTCTCGCCATGGTGATACCTCTCACTTCAACAATTAAAAGCAAACCAATGTCTAAACCAAGAGCAAATGTCTAAGGTTTAAATAAGGCAAGCCTCCTTCAAAATGCTCTGTAACAATGTTCTAATAATTTGCACCTGATGTGATACACCTGTAGGAAATTTTATCCATTTTAAGTATGTGTGTGTGTCTCCAATCCTACTACTGATCCTGCCTTTAAAGGATAATGTAATATAATAATAAGTATAGGAGAATAAACTAAATGGAAGGGAAAATGTGGAAAAAAAAGGAAAGAAAGAGAAAAACATTCACATATAAAAACAGTTTCCAGAGCAAACAATTTTGTTTTTTTTGGGATAGAAATTTAAAACGCTTCATTTTATGAAGCCTTTTACCTGAGAGAAGGAACCTGAAGGATGTGGGGGGAAATTTGCTCTCAAATTGTCTGTTTTTGTGTTTGAAATATAGAAAGTTTCATTCTGTCAAGCCAGATACATAGAATACTAAAGAAGGACCTGGATGGATGAGACCATGTGGAGAAACAAAAGAAAAGCATGCAGATAAAAAAAAAAAATCCAGAATTCTGTTTTGCTATTACATCTGTCTGTTTTTTTTGTTAGAAATATATAAATCTTCATTTTCTGAAGTCGTGTGTTTGAGAACAAGAGGAAAATAAACACAAAATAAAAAGAAGATGGAAAAAACAAATTTATTTGAAAAAACAACAAATAAAGAAAAAACAAAACTCAAAACAAATTAAATGAATGTGCAAATAGAAAGCAATCGCTTAAACTCGGAATTTCAATTCTACTGTGAGTGGAATTAATATTAATATGAATATTAAGCACACTCATGTCTGAGGCCATCTCAGGTGGTTCTGTTCACCTTGAGCTGATAATGAAACCTGATAATAAATAAGTAAATAAATAAATAAAAGCGCATTTGTTAATTACTTCATTTGGAGCTCGTGCACAGCCGATACCATTGTTGCCAATTAGGAAAGTAATAGTTCAGGGGGACTGGGCATGATGATGAGCTCGATGATTTTCACCTCTGGATCAAAAACAAAGGCAACTCCATGCCGCTCCATTCTAGATTGCTCTAAAAGAGATTATTTCTAACAGTAATCTAAATGAACTCGCTGAAATCCAAGTTCTTTTATTAAAAGAAAAGAAGGACTTATTTGAAGGTTATATTTCTGATTCACTCAGCGATCTCTTCAAGATATTTTTTAGTGCATCACATTACCCAAGCCAAAGAATTCATTAGTTTTATGAGCCACGCTTCATATTTCACAGCAGATGAAACAGTTATGGCTCGATTCCGTACTCGATGTTTTCATCCTCAACGTTGTCGTGGTCGTCTGCCAGGGAAATGACTCCTGTTCTGCTGGCTCTCTTTTTATGATCTTCCTTATTATTAACAGGTGATGCAGAGCACTACTGAGCTTTTTTCATCCAATTACAATCTACCTGTGCAGCACTTGCTTTGATCTCCTACTGCTAGAAAGAAAAAAGATTTTTTTACCAATAGGGTGTATTTCAAAAAGAAACTTTTGTCACGTTAAAAGCGTATATCAAAGAGTCAGTGAGGGGAAAAACAGCGAGATTTTTTTTATTTATACATTTTTTTTTTTTTACCATGCAGGGCATTTTGCCTGATCAAAAAAAAAAAAAGACAGACATTTAATTGATTTTCTCAAGAGGTGCACCTTCATGTTTTCAGGCTATAAATTAGAGGTGGATTTTGTTCTTCCTTCCTGTTTATCCTGCATTCGTACTACACGCAATTCAAAGCTGCAGATTTAATTAAACATTTTTGTAATCTATTAGCATTGATTCTGTTGCATGAGATCTATGTATTGAACTTTGTTTAAAAAAAAGGTGAAGGACCAGTGGCTGTTCTTAAAACTTAAAAGAACCTGGTGGCGCAGAAAACTTTTAAATCCCATTTTTCTGAAGAACCGTTGCAATACAAGGTTATGTCCAGCTAGAATGAGGTACAGAGGTGTCTCGTCTGGTGGCCCCCGCCCTATGCGAGGCTTGAACCCGGACCTCCGTGGCAGTGCATGCACGTGCCTGCAGGCCGTGGAAGAGAGACCCAGACGCAGGATTCAGCGAAGCGCTGCTTTTATTACATGAACACAAGACAGGGGGTAACTAACATAACACTAGACGTGGCATGGTAAAGCACAAGCAAGAAACAAGACATGGACATGGACATGGCAAAACAAAAAACCTAGCACATGGTACAGTTAACAATCACCGACAAAGACATGAACACTAGGATCCCCATTTATAGGGATAAACATTAGGGCTAATTGGATACAGGTGACACAATCAGGAATGAGAACAATGGGCAGGGAAACACACAGACACATGAGCAGGCTACTGGGATTCACCTGCCAGCACCCTCTCCAGGCCTGACAGGGAATTGTCCAGCTATTCCTGACAAGAGGAAGCTAGGAAAAAAATAGCTACAGCTAACTAGCAATAACAATTTATCAAAGCTAAGAATGCAAAAAAAATGAATTGTGAATTCCATAAATTTGTCTCTTTTTGTCTTCACTGTGCTTGTGATTTCATCAATGAGAGAAGTTTTCTCCTAAAAAAAACCCCAAAAAGCACCAAAAACTCCACAAGCAAATAAAAAAAGGCAAATTTTAGTACAACAAACTTGTATTAATATGGAGCTTTTTGTTACTTTGTATTTTGTAGGTAAATTGATGTGGCCTGATAAAAGTACACAGTTAAAGATTGTAATAGGGCTGGGTTCGGAAGTGGAGCTTTGCTTGTGACTTTATTTTTATGATATGCAATGAGATCTGATTGGTTCTAGAGGGTAATGAGGCCAGCTTTCCTTCGACATGAACGATCATTTTGTAGATCTTTAACTACACATCAGTTTAGTTATTGCGTCAAATGACTTCACATGGCACTCCACCACTCAAACCTCACCTGCAGACGCACCTTCATTCTGCATTCTTCTCTAATTGAACCTCTCGGGCTATAGAAAGCTCAAAGAGACTGGTGTTGACCTGCGCTCTATCACTTAGACACTCTTTCGATTTTCAATAAAAACTGTGGAGCTGTGAGTGTGTCAGTCATCATTTGAAGCTCTGTGTGAGGTCTATGAGGTGCCACTTCGACCTTTACACCAGAACTTGGGTAATTTTGCCACTGAAAGAAACCCTGACCTTTTTATAGGTGCTTAGTCTCAGTGGGCTGTCAATTAACTCCAGCCGAAGTGTACGGAGTATGGGAATAAAGCTCACCTACAGGGTATGAAAAGACCTTTTCTTTAATTAGAATGAAGATTTTAATTGCTCTGAGTACATTGGGTTGTGTATAAAAGTAAAAAACTGCCTCGGAATGATTCATGTGTCAAAATACTTTCAGAAGTTTCCAGAGATTAAAAATCTATTTTCTGGCAACGTCATCATGAATCATCTGTTGTGACGCCTCGGTTCTTTGTATCTCGCTTAGATGACAGATGTATTAGCACCCTGTACACAGCAAGAATATAATACAATAAACTAATATACTGTATAAGCACTGTGTGAAGAATGAGGGTCGTTTCAATCTTTCATTATTTGTTTAAATCTAAAAAAATTGGCAAAACGTTATTTTTATCACTTGATATTTACTCAAACATGAATTTTGACATCTAACGACCTTATGGTATTATCTGGCATTTTGGTAAAAAATGTTCTTCAGGATGGAGAACTTGCACTTTTTTTGGCATGACAAACAGTTACTTTTCCTAACAGTTACTCTGCTTTGCCTCAACCTGTGCTGCATTGCACGACTCCATCTTGGATTTTCTTTTTATTATTGTCACAAAGCAGATCATATTTTATTCCTAAGTTCTGCTAGATAGGAATGTTAAATCCTGCTGCCCAGTATCTCACACAGATCATGCACCTTATAACACTAAGCTCATGATGTATCGCATTTGTTTGTTTGTCTGTGTTCATATATGCCTTCGATTTCAACATGTTTCATTTCGAGTCTCATTACCCTTCCGTCGTCTCAATGTGATCTATAAGATCTTGTGGTGTCTGTTTCAGATTAATTACACTCTCGACACACCAAAACCTCTTCCTGTTCTTCTAGAAGTGTAGTCATTACTTATAAATTGTATTTATAACCTGCTTGAGTGCTTTTCACTGAATCTGTTGGAAGAATATCTCCAGAAATACTCTGTTCAAGACTCCAGGCTTATGGTTTGGCACATTTCTTGGTGCCGTTACCTGGATTACTTGAACACCTTCCTGTCATCCATTGCTAAGGTATGAGGGTCCAAGAATGAAGTAGCCTGATTCTTGAGCCCCAGTGTTAAGTACACTCTAGACACACCAAAACCTGCGATTTCTACTTCTTCTTGAAGTGTACTTTTTAAGTAGCCTTTATTTGTCACATATACATTACTCCACAGTGAAATTTCTGAGCTCAGAGCACAGGGTCAGCCACAATGCAGTGCCCTTGGAGTGGGGGGAGTGGGGAGCGCTGGGGTTTCTTGCTCAAGGGCCCAGTGGTGGCAGTGCTGAGGGTTGAACCCTGCTCTTCCTATAAATAATGCAAAGCCTTAACCACTTCCGCTACCACCGCCTACAAGTGTACTCCTTAGTTATGAAGTGTATTTATAACCTGTTGGAGCCCCAATTTGATGAATCTATCTAAAAACTCTGTTTATGTCTCCAGGCTTATACATTGGCACATTTCTTGGTGCCGTAACCCTGATTGCATACTAACATTGTCCTGTCATCTATTAATAATGTATGAGAGTCCAAGAATAAAGTAGCCTGATTTTTGAGCCCTGTGTTAAGTAGACTCTTGACACCCAAAACATCTATCAGTTCTATCTATCAGGGGTAGTGGTAGCTCAAGTGGTCAAGGCACTGGGTGGTTGATCAGAAGAATGGAGTTCAAGCCCCAGCACCACAAAGCTGCCATTGTTGGTCCCCTGAGAAAGGCCCTCTCTGCTCCAGGGGTGCTGTATCAAGGTGACCCTATGCTCTGAACCCAAATTTGGGATATGCAAAGAAAGAATTTCACTGTGCTGTAACATATAAGTTATGATAATAATAAAGACTTCTTCTATTTAGTACCCCGTTTAAGACTCCAGTTTGCTTATCGGCTCGCAGTTTCTTCCGACTTGGTGCCATGACCCGTAGAGAGGCACCAATCTTTCTCATGCCGCTGTGAACAAAAGGATGTTATCCACTAATTCTTGAGTCCTGTGTTGGATTGAGTGCTTTTGGCAACATGGTTTGGATTCATTAATCATATCTGAAGAAACAGGAACATCTCAGGAGCCGATTCAGACTTTTGGACCAGACTTGAATTTGGCAGGAATTCTTGCAGAACTTGCTGGCTGTAATTGATATTACACAGCTGCCAATTTGGACATCTCTGAATTACAGAAAATCACTGTGATCTCTGTCAGGATTGTGGAAGGTTTTGCTGATGGTTGAATTCAATATTTGGAGCATTTTAGCACCAAATGCACTTGTTTATACATGGAGATGTGGAAATGTTTATTTTAAAAGCTTTATGTGCTGAACAATTGGCAGGCAAAAAGGGCTTCACTGATGGAAATGACTGTTGTAGGCTTACATGCTGAGGCATTTTCTCTCTCATGTACTGGACTGCCAGTGATACTTCATGAGGCTCCCTAATGTTTAGGTTGCTTTAACGTTTTATAGCTTCGCAGGTATCATGAGGTTCCTCCTGCTGAGACGCTGAAACGCTGTCTCAACCCACTACACTTTTTTTATGGTGATGATGGTTTTATTTGTAGCGATATTTGGTATGTCTTTTCTTAAATCACCATGGCTCCCATTTTCCCACACATGTGTATGGTTGATTTTCCTCCCTGCTCCCAGAGCTGCCCTTCTCATTTAATGCATGAACTTGTGCAGTAATAATGCTGCTTAATTGCAGGAATGATTATGATGTGCCCTACACCGTATGTGGAAACAATTATCAAGAGGAAGTAAATCAAAAATAAGTAAACGTCTAATTACAGCATAAATACAGTAGGTGTGTGAGTGAGAAGGACTTTCAGTATGCGCTTATGGCTGTTTAGCAGAAATGATGCTTAGTAGTTTATTGGACCATATTGGCATCATTATGTGAATAGATTGCAAAGCTGCGAGCATCTATGCTACACGCTGTTATAGTAGAATTAGTTGTTTATAGACAGGGAAGCATTTTATAGTCGTTGTACTATGATGTCATCAGGAGGTGTTCCTACTACTGGTTTCCATTTTGATAGTCAATCAATGGGTGGTGAGGCGATCATTTAGAATAAATTTTCTTGCTGTATGCTCTACTTCTCTCATTTTCACTCCCATTTCAGCTACTTCGCTGGACATGCCCAAAAGCATCTCGCCAGAAGATGAATGATCTCTTGTTCTATAAACAGATCAAATATAGCTTGCGCTTCTTCAAGAAATATTTGCTGTGGGATAAAAAGGGAATAAAAAACACTTCAGGATCAAAGCATGTATTTCTGAGTGTTAATGATATGTCATGACTGAATGGTATGACGCTGAAAGGTTACGTTCTTCCTGAAACGTACTTGGGTTCTTACTTGCCACACAAAGCACACTCAGGAACATGAAGGATGCTTGTTTCAGCTCAGAATCCCTCGGCTGCTTTCTCCTGCTGCCGTGGCGTTCCCTGGCATTTCGCAGATCAGTCGGGTGGTTAATTCTGCTGCAGAGTGAAAAAAGTGCAACGTGAGTAAAAGTTGTGCTCGATGTGCGTGCAGGAGGACTTGTCAGCTTTGATTTATTAAGTGTAGCTGTTTCCCCAACCGCCGCTGACTTGTCAGTCATGACAAAATGGATGAGTCTCATAGCTCACTGCATCTCGATTGGCTTTTTTTTTTCCGGAACGCAGAAATAAGATGCCTGTCTTCATCTAATATTGGGATTTTGATAAATTCTGCTTCAGCATGTATGTAACTGAGAGGCTGGGGCTTCTGAGCAGGTCTTTCATATTCATTTCTCTTCGTGACCTTGTCAGGAATCCTGTCCAGACTGGGAAGTGATCCTCAGCTCAACGAGGGTCAAGCTGGTGCCTTCAAGCTTCCAGTACAGAACTTTGTTGTGAAAATCCAGCATCATATCCTGTGATTAAAAAGGTTCAGATAAGCGACGATTCTCTGATCTACTACTTCCTTATTTTACACAGATTTAACCGGCCCTTGTATACAACAGGACAAGATGAAATCACTTATATTATCAGTGTCCTAATTTGTGTACACGATAAACTGCTTTGATTGCTGATTTGAGATGCAGCCCTAGTGTTTCCCTGTAGGAAGGAAATTCCCAAACGCTCTCTTTAGTGAGGTCTCTGTGTGTGTGTGTGTTAGAGAGGCAGTCGAATGTCAAGTACATGTCTTTTATGATCTAACTTAAATGTCTCGCGCCTCAGCCATTTAAAAATATAAATAAATAACTGAAAATAAAATAAATAAATGACATGCGTTTGATGAATGAAGATGTTAGGAATTAATTAAATCCTGTAATATTCAACTGCCATTTTTTCCCTCCAGAATGGACAGACCTGTCTAATCAATATTTATATTTATAAATGTCGTGTCCTGCATGTATTATTTAGCTCTCTGCTCATCGATCTGGGGGCGGCGGTGGTGGCGTTCAAAGATTCTGCAAGCAAAAGCAACGGAGGATGTAAATCTCGCTCATCGATAGCTATTTATATGATGCTCACTCACAGCAGGAGAAGCTCAGGAAAGCCAGAGATATTGTAAATTCTTTAGGATGTCACATATATTGCTCAATTTAATAATTGTCGTGTACCATTTAAGACGATCCTCGAACGTCCTGAACTGAATGCTAACACTTCAAGCCATGAAGCACGAACACTGAGATGAACATTTAATATTGTGAGACTATCAGTGTTGCTTCACCTGAGGAAGATGAAGCATGTCACACATTCGTATGAAAGCAATTCATCGATCGGGGGTTCTTTCACCCAGAAAGCAATATTGTGTGTCGTTTAGCTACCTGCTGTTCGTCGTCTATATCGAATCTGTCATTCAGGGCCGTTGCTGTGCAGCAATTCATTTACCGTGTCCAAAACAACCCCAGCTTTCACTCGAGGACTGGAGCTTGTCATTAACTTAAATATGGGCTCGTTTTTCACAATTTGGTCAATGTTTCAAGATGTTTCTTTGTGTAAAAAAAAAAGGTTTCGTCTGAGAGGCCGAGATGAGCTAGCTGATATCAGTGTAGGGATTTAAAGTGCTTCTGAGAGCACACTTTCATTTCCTTTTCATTCCAAGTCCCCTTGCTGAAATCTTCCCCACCGAAAGAGTATTCCCATCATGCACCTTTCTCTCTCTCTCTCTCTCTCTCTTTCTACCTTGCTGTCTGGCCATTTGCAGAGCTGACAACGCTTAAGTGTTGACCCACAGCGACCGTGTCAGAAAAACAGATTTTTATTTCGCTGCATGGTTCTGGATCTGACACGAGGTCAGCAGATGAAAGCCGAGTCAAAAGCAAGCTTCTTGGCTTGGCCATTGCATGCGCCTTAAAAAACAGGAGCTTTAATACTTCAGGATCACATGGGCTTCTGGAAGCTCTAACACTAAATCAGCTGATCCTCCATCTCTCAAAGGGATCTCTGTATACATCCAGAGTTAATTTGAACTTGCAGTAGATTAATTCCCTAAAATGTAAAGTTTACTGTTTCTGTTTGCTCTCCAAATCCCAGCTCTGTTTTTTTCATTATGGTGAAGGTCAAACATTATCATAAAGGACTTTACTTTATCTGAACGCACTTTCCCAGAGTCTCCAGTTCTGACACTAAACGTCTCCACACTGGAAATATACGCTTTTTTGCTTTATCTGTAATTCGGCAGATGAGAGAAAGTGTGTGAGATTATTTTGGCGTAATTACACACCCTCTCTCTCTCTCTCTCTCTCTTTCTCTTTGGCTGGGTTTTCAAAAGATGAAGCTAGTAGAGAAGAGCATGCGTCCAGGCAATCTTCTGCTTCAGAGTCGATCATTTTTCATGTGAAAAGATGTCTCTCCACTCGTAACTGTGTTTCGAAGAGTTTGCTTTGACACGTAGGGAAAAAAATCAAACACATCCACGATTTCCTTCAAAACAATTCAATAACATATCGTCTTCTACCATTTTTAACCGCGCTCTCCCTTTCCTCGTCTTCTCTCTTCAGTGAAATCAGGAATGCCATCTCTGCACTCGGTCTCTCTGCAGCTTGTCCAGCTCTGTTCTCAGTGATTGGCCGAGATCCAGCTCGGCCCGGTGGTTCGTGTCAGCTTGACGCTAGAATAGTCTCGTCTTATCTCAGGCCCAGTAGCTGGGAAAACAGGTAAAGTTTGTGAGCTTGTTTCCAGGTGAACATCAGAAACATGTCAGACTGATGGTGTGTATCATTTCTGTGCAGAGGCTCGTAACACACAGATTTGGTGGAGTTGGATTTATTATTGTGGACAACACTCTTTCTGGAAAGAACCTTAAAATTTGAAATTGGTGAAGTGGAAACATGATACACTCGGAGAAGAATGTCTTGAAAGGCTTTTCATTTATCAGGAAAATACAAAGCAGTGCTTATTCCGGAAAGGGAAAAAAATCTGTCAAGTGGCACTGTGGGTAACATCCATCCATTTTCTGTCACTTATCATACACAGCCTGGAGTCTGTCCCAGGGGACTTGGGGCACAAGACAGGTTACACCCTGAATGGGGTACTAATCAAACACACACACACACACACACACACACACACACACACACAAACACACACAGTACAGACAATTTAGAGGCGCCTGCCAGCCTACAAATGCATGTCTTTGGACTAGGAGAGGAAACCGGAGAACCCAAAGGAAACCCTTGAAGCACAGGGAGAACATGGGAGGAGGCGGGACTTGAAGCCCCAATGAGATCAACACATCAAACTTAGAGACATATTTCACTTGTACAGAACTACACTAAATATGTGTGTGTGTTCGTGTACACACACACAAACATATATATATATATATATATATATATATATATATATATAATATATATATATATATATAGAGAGAGAGAGAGAGAGAGAGAGAGAGAGAGAGAGAGAGAGAGGAGAGAGAGAGAGAGCTGACATGCTGCTGAAAGGGTTTATTTTTATTTAATTTATTTATTTTATTTTTACAAATTACCGAAAGCATAAGTCATTAAGTCATATAATTAAAAACAAAGTTGTAAACTCTTGAACTTAATAATAATGAAACTGTAACTAATAGTTTTAACTCTTTAACACTGGAGACTCCTTCTGTAAACAGCCATTCTTGCGCCGTTACTATAGAAACCGTTCCTCGACCGAGCGCATTAACAGAAACCTGTGTTGTTTCCATATTTCCACATCACCCGATTTAGAGGCAGATGAAACCTCTACTCGATTCGATTTTTTTTCGAGGAGAACCAAAAAAAATTTCTTCTTCTTCCTCACTGATAAACAAAAGTAGCAGGCGCTCACACAGCAGTGTGCAGCTGCGTTAACGACGGCAGGGGAGGAGGAGGAGGAGGAGGAAGAAACGAGGAAAAGTGCAGGCTGCTAATGAAAACGCAATGAAGCGGGTTAAAGCAACAAGAATGCCAGCCAAAGTTTCTTTGAGAACATCTCAATGTGTGTGTGTGTGGCTGGGCCTCTTGTCCTCATTTGCATGTGGTGTACTTAAAAAGAGTCTCTCCTCAGAATGCAGATTGGCACACAAAACAAATAGGGGGGATTTTTGTTGTTCCTTCTGAGTGCTTTCCCATCATTCCTTTCCCTCTGATTCTCCCCTACACAACACCCCTCCCCCTACTCTATTTTTTTCCTCCCAAAGAATTTCCTTTATTTGTTGGATGCTTTCCGAGTCAGTTTTCGAAAGGTATTGCGCGTGTCGTCTGTATTGACAGGATTTAGCGAGCTGATCTGGCGGACACAGCTCCATCTCATTAATTACGGCAGCCTTTAATTACGCGCAGATGCCGAACGGAGGCGTGCGCAGGTGTGTGTCGCTTAATGAAGGACAGCCGTGACGAGGCATGGAAGCATAGCGCCGACTGATACTGATACACACTTTCCATCATGGTTTCCGTTTCAGAGAGCGTGCACCGGCATTCTGGCACAGTGAAAAAACAGTGAATTTGGCCCTTGCCAAACTTATTTAAATCCTAACGCTTGCCCAGTTTTCCTGCTTCTAACACATCAACCTTGAGGATAAAATGTTCACTTGCTGCCTAATATATCCACCCAATAACAGGTGCCATGATGAGGAGATAATCAGTGTTATTCACTTCACCTGTCAGTGCTCATAATGTTATGCCTGATCGGTGTATGTATGTAAAGGTTTCTTAATAAACTGGCAGCAGAAGCTATCAAAATAAAAATGAATGTTTGTTTTTTTGGTGATACTTTGATTAATGTCTACAAGATTAAAATCAGTAGCCACCTTGTTTAAATCTGCTTACAGAAACATAACTTAAGATAACATAACACAAAGAAACATAAAGCAATGTATAGATACACCCTGAGCCTCATGAATTGTTTTTTCTTTTTTAAAAAAAAAATGCCTCTGTTTATTTCCAGCATTTCTGAACTATTTTTATGTATTTGCTCGTGCGTTGAAGTGCGAATCTACTCCGTCATGCCGTCAGATGAGGACGATGCAGGAGCTTTTTTGTGTGTGTGTGTGTGTGTGTGTCAGAAGAGAGTCACTGATTTACAGCTCCAAAGTGTTAAAATTCATAGTGTGAGTCAGGTGTTACCACAACTCTCCTTCTTCCTAAGGATTAAAACATGCTGCAGAGACACAACACAACACTCACATCTGCACAACACAGCCAGCATCTCACTCCTCCAGAGGTGAACGAGACAGCTGGATATTTAAATTCAATTCGTTTAGAGTTCAAATCGCGCAGAGAGCAAAGTGGTTCAAACTAATGCTGATTTAAACTCTCGGGTAATTTATTTGTTTGTTTGTGTGTTTGTTTAATTTTATTTTATTTTATTACCAAAACTGGATATACTTAAAAATGATCCCCCCAACAATTATTATTATTATTATTATTGTAGTCTGTCGTATGTGATATTGTGTCATATAGTGGAGTAATAATTCTATGTGCTTGTCATGGATGGATGGATGTGTCATGCTTTTCATTCATTCATTCATTGTCTACCGCTTATCCGATCTATTCTCAGGTCACGGGGAGACTGTGCCTATCCCAGGTGTCATAGGGCATCAAGGCAGGGCAAGGACAGAGTGCCAACCCATCGCAGGACACACACACACACACTCATGCAATCACACGCTACAGACAATTTAGAGATGCCAATCAACCTACAATGCATGTCTTTGGACTGGGGGAGGAAACCCCCGAGGTACGGGGAGAACATGCAAACTCCACACACACAGCGGAGGCGGGAATCGAACACCCAACCCTGGAGGTGTGAGGCAAACGTGCTAACCACCAAGCCACCATGCCCCCCTCATGCTTTTTAATCCATTTATATTTACATTTAATATTGTGGAAGTTTTTTTTTTACTGCGGCACCAAAAAGGCTTTCCATCAGTTTCTGTTCTTGAAGCTCCATCTTGAGCCCTGACACCAGAGCCTCCTTCCCAAATTCTTACATTTTTGTTTCTCAATGTTCCTCACATGTTCTGAGCTTTAGTTTAAGTCATCTTGAACTAGCCAGTGTCAGGAATAGCTGGACAGTTCCCTGCCAGGCATGGAGAGGGCACTGGCAGGTGAATCTTGGAAGCCTGCTCGTTTGTGTGTCTCTTGTGTTACCCTGCCTATTGTTCTCTATCCTGTTGTGTCACCTGTTCCTAATTAACCATAATGTGTAGCCCTATAAATAGGGATCCTGGTGTTCATATCTTTGCCGGTCAATGTTTAGCTGTCCCGTGGTTACCATGTCAAGTTTTGTTTTGTTTGCCATGTTTATGTTTAATTAGTTTTCGGTTTTGTTTTTGTTTAACCATGTTATGTCTAAGAGTTAGGTTCGTCTTCCCCATGTCTTGTGTTTATGTGAATAAAGCAGTGCTTCGCTGAATCCCGCGTATGGGTCTGCTTGCCAGCACACGTAGCACCACATAGGTCTGGGTTCGAGCCCTGCACAGGGCAGGGGTGCCCAGACGTGATAGCTTGTGATCTTGAGGATTTTCATGGTGCAAAGCATTAATGAGGTGGAGATGAGGCGGTACTGAAGATCCCAGATCCTAATGGTCTCCAAGTAACAAAGAAAGAACAAGCAAGCAGCACAGCAGCAGCTGATTGTATTGGATTTGAATTTCCAGCCCTGCGAGTGCAGCTTATTGCTGCTCTTATTGATTTGACGCTTTCTGAAGGAATGATTTTGCCCTTTAATTCCTGCCCTAATGAACCCTGGTGAAGTTGCAGAAAGCTCATTAAGTTTTAAACGGAGCTTGATCCTAAAGCTGCAGAGTAGCCATGAGTGTGCATAGCCTCCTGAAAGGGCACAGACAGGGCGGAGAGGGCAACCAGGAAAGTCGGAGAGTCACTTTTTTTTTTTCTCAGGCTGACAGCAATCTGTTAATTAAGCAACCTAATGGCTGTAATTGCACCCATTCACGGCCCCAGGTGCTGAGGTAATGCTAGGTTAGCAGCGGCTGCCAGGACTCAACTGTCTCCGAAGTGAAAGCACTCGAATCCGCAGCATGCAGGGGGTCTGTGTTGGACTCTCGCTTTTTTGTATGGCAGCAGCTGCTCCGAGACATTTCGCCCACGCCGCCCCACGTCTTCACCTTACCTGGCACTCCGAGTCCCAGAGATGCCTGTGGAGCCCCATTGCCGGCTTACCTACAACATCTGAGCAGGTGCTTCGTAACAAAGTCCAAAAACAACACAAACACTGCCATGTTTTTTTTTTTTCTCTCTCTTTAGAATGCAGACTCTGAGCCAGCCGTAACATCCTGCTGGCAAAAGCAGGATGCTAATTAACATTTTGGCATCGCTGACCTGCTTTGATTCCAAGCTAATCCAAAGCTCAGTTTGAGTTTATCCAAAAATTCAGCACACGTCAAACGATTTCTGGCACTTTCCACAGTTGAACTAAACTTTGTGAATGTCCAGTTACATAAAATTCCTTTCTAACAAGACAGGATGGAGACAGAAGTTACCGTTTAATGCTTAGCAATTAGCTGATGGATGTAAATAAGACATCAATTTGATCACAAACTGTTTTTGTTATTCTCTGTTTTCCTTGTTGTCCTTTTTGTCACTAATCAGAATGGAGATTGCGGCATGATTTATAAAAGAAATTGAAGTGTCAGAGTTTTATTGTGAATGTTGTGGCCTAAAATGCTCAATTTTGTGGCATTTTTCAAAATTTCCCTGCAATTTTGGATGTTTTTCTGAATTTTTTTGGGCTTTTTATTGATTTATACTTTTTTGAGGAAAACTGCTGGAAACGTTGAAATCACAAACACAGGTTTCTTTTTTTTAAATTTCTGCCAGTGAAGACACATCTGTAAAAATGTTTATGGTCACTGTATGCTGTTTTGAAAAAAAAAAAAAATTTAAAAAACTTGGAAAAATCTCCTCTAAATATGGCAGAGTTTGCTTGATTTTCTGTTCATTTCTATAATGACACATGAACTGAAATCAGGAAACTGACATATGGCCTGATTTGGATGTTTCAAGTGGGTGGAGCTTAAAGCCTCCTTTGGATAATGTGAAAAAAAAAGTTTTCCTTTTTTAAATTAATTTTTTTAAATTATTTTATTTTTAGTGGCAGCTGTTTTGACAGGAGACACTTGTCGATGATGACACTTCTAGATGTGATGCATCCAAAAATCTGAAGAAGAAAAAAAAAGATTGACGTGAACAAATGGTCTTCCTGTAGGATTGTAGTAAAGAGACGTCTGTTCGAGTTCTAATCCAACAAGAAAACGAGTCCGAATTGTTCCAGATGTGTTTGAAAGGATTAGAAAGCAGACAATATTGCAAGCACGAAATTGAGGGATGAGGGATGAAGTCTTGTTTTTTTTTCCACCTCATCATAAATGATGAAGTCTTGCTGTAATATGGAAATGAAATCGCTGGATCAGACATCGTAGCTCAGCTTTACTATGTTTGATAAATCTCTTCAGCAGCTGTGCTCAATTTTCTAATGGAAGCCTTTTTTTTATCCCCCTGTGCAAAATAACATCTTTTTTAACCATAAAACAGATCCTTCAGCCTCCTTCATCCTACCTGCTGACTTTATCAGGAATATTGCAGTGTTGCCTCTGTTATACTGTATTTCATTCATTTTTCTATCTATCTATCCATCCATCCATCCATCCATCCATCCATCCACCCCCGAAAGGACAACAATGTGGAATAAAGTCGATACATTTGATTGATTGAACGAACTTTGATTGATGAGCTTATTTACTTAATTAACATTTCTATAACAAGATTTCTTTTAGTATGATTTTTTTTTTTTTTTGCTTTAGTGCCACTTTAGTGTTTTGGTCAGTTTGGTCCTAAGTGTGCCTTTTTTTCCCCTCTAGCTCCTTTTAACTTTCTTAAAAATGTCAGAGTTACAGGTTTAAGGAAATCAGCTATCATGGGGGTGTAGAGGCGACAGGGTGCAAGGCCTTTATTGTGCAAATCAAAATCTGGTGCTGGTGAGATGAGGGACCAGGTCATGGAGTTTTTCTGTATATTTATTCAAGAAAAAAATAATAAAACTGCAATATGGCTGAAGTACCTCCGCATGGAAAAATTATTTATGTCCATAAAAAAAACATGAAAAAACCCCCCTTTCTGTAATTCCATTATTCCTCATTTGCATAATTGTGTTTCTCACTCAAAAACATGTAAATAAATGAATTAATTAATAAAGCGCGCTCCTTATACTGTCCACTCCCACACACCACTACCCTCTTGGCCCTACCACACACCTCCCTGAGCTGATTAATTGGAACAATAAAAAAGGAGGGTTTTTGAGAGTAAGAAATTTAATCGAAATTCAATAAAACCTCAAGGAGAAGCTGGAGCAGCTCTGATGGACAGAAGCACTGCCTTGTTGAAACACAGTAAAGTAACTGGCGGTAAAGTCATTTTCTGCAGCGTGCGGTAATGAGACGTAGGGCCGGGATTGAGGAAGGGAGCGAGTGAGGAGTAGCCTGACAGCTGAGCAGCAGAAGTGATGAAGCTGTCAGGTGATGTGATGTGAAGCACAGGAAGTCCATCGAGGCGGAAAGAACTGGACCCCTGAAACCCCACCCACTCGCCATCTGGGGTTATATCATGTCCTCATCCTCTCAGTCTCAAGACTCTTTCTGAATCATTTATGTGCACCTCAGGTCGACATTTATACATGTTTATGTCATCGCACTTTAAACAATGGTCATGACACATTTCGAGATCCACAAACCTGTAGATTGTATCAGACAGGATGTTTTAACTGCATTTGTATTTTGTTGCAGAACTTTCACTTTAGCATTTGACTTTCATCTTACTTAAAGTTATTTTATTCACTTTACACTTGACTTTATTGTTTTCATCATACAGTGATACTGTTTATTATATTGTTTTTGTATAAAATATTTATTTTAACTTATTACATGACAAGCTCATAAGACAGAAATAACACACTTGTATGACAGACATAAGCTCATAACACAGACATAAGTTCATAAGACAGACATGACACACTTGTAAGGCTAACATGACAAGCACATAACAGACATAATGAGCTCATAAGACAGAAATAAAACACTCATATGACATGCTACAGCTCATGATACAGACATAACAGGCTCATAGGACACACATAACACACTCGTAAGACATGAATACCTCATAAGACAGACATAATGAGCTCATAAGAGCGAAATAACAAGTTTGTAAGACATAACCGGCTCATGACATAGCTGTAACAAGCTAATAAGACAGACATAACAGTTCGTAAGACAGACATAAGCTCATAAGACAGAAATATTGAGCTTCTAGGACAGAAATAAAATGCTCGTAAGACATACATAACATGCTCACAAGACAGACATCACAAGGTCATAATACAAACATGACATGCTCACATGACAGACGTAACAAGCTTATGAGACAGACATAATAGCTCATAAAACAGACATAACAAGCTCATAAGTGAATCAGTGAATTAATCATTTGTAAGTTATTGGAGGCAGTGGTTTTGTTTCTCTGGCTTGTGGATCAGTGAAGGAAAAAAAATGCAGGTGAATGCTGGCCTACTGACCCACCAGGGTGACTCCTATTATTATAAATAAATAATTGAATAAATAAAATAGTTGTGAAATCTTATTTTCGCAGTCCAACCGATTCTTCCACTCTTCCGGGTGATGTGTGGGTTGAAAGTTACATGGAATAATCAACCACACACACACACACACACACACACACACACACACACACACACAAACCGGTGGCTAAAGAGACACACCTTTATTTTCGGTCTGAAGGAAAGACACTTTAAATGCAAAAAAACAGCGAACTCTCCGGCCTCTGCTGAGTCGAGGCATTTGGCACCGAGGGAGATGAGAGTGCGTTCGAGAATAGATGCTTCACCCAGAGCGAGAATCCTGAGATTCAATTTGTTTGAGTTTGTGTGTGTGTGTGTGTGTGTGTGTGTGTGTGTGTGTGTGTGTGTGTGTGTAGGGGGGAGGTCAGGTAAATCTGATGCATAGTGAAAAAGCTTTAGAGTGAAGGCAGGCTGCATGCTTATTTGCCATCTGCCGTCTGCTTGCAATTTTCTCACAGACTTTATGGTGGACTCTGTGTGTGTGTGTGTGTGTTTTCTGCACAAATCCTCTCATTTTGGTTCTCGCCACACTTCAGCTTTGTGGCTTTGTTCTTATACGATTAAAGAAAAAAAAACAAAATATATTTTTACGTCTAAAATTCAGACATTGCGCATTCAGGATGTGTTAAAGTTCAAAGCTGTAATGTTTAGCTGATCTGATCTCAGGTGGAGAAGTTCGATCGAGACGCTCTTCCATACTATAAACGAGCGAACCCTGAACCCTCATCCATGAAACTTTTTACAGTTGACGTTCTCATGGTGGGTTTGTGTGTGTGTCTGTAAATGGATTTTAAAATATAATGTATTTATAGAATTATTTATTTATTTATTTGGACAATAAAACATACATAAGTAAAAAAAAACATAATTTTTAACAATACAAAAGAACAAACAAAATCTTACCCTTTCGGTCATGACCCAGAGCTCATGACCATAGGTGAGAGTAGGAATGTAGATTGACTGGTAAATCGAGAGCTTCGCCTTCCGGCTCAGCTCCTTCTTCACCACAACAGACCGCATTACTGCTGCACTGATCCGTCTGTCAATCTCACGATCCATCCTTCCCTCACTCGTAAACAAGACCCAGAGATACTTAAACTCCTCCACTTGAGAAAGGACCTCCCCTCCAACCTGGAGGATACAAGCCACCTTTTTCCTGTCGAGAACCATGGCCTCCGATTTGGAGGTGCTGACACTCATCCCAGCCGCTTCACACTCAGCTGCAAAACGCCCCAGTGCATGCTGTAAGTCCAGGCTTGAAGGAGCCAACAGGACAACATCATTTGCAAAAATCAGCGATGAAATCCTGTGGTCCCCAAACTGGACTCCCTCCAGCCCCTGGCTGCGCCTAGAAATTCTGTCCATAAAAACAATGAACAGAACCGTTGACAAAGGACAGCCCTGTCGGAGTCCAACATGCACTGGGAACAGATCTGACTTACAGCTGGCAATGCGAACCAAGCTCCTGCTCCGGTTATATAAAGACCGAACAGCCCTTAACAGAGGGCCACGGACACCGTACTCCCAGAGCACCTCCCATAGAATGCCATGAGGGACACGGTCGAAAGCCTTCTCCAAGTCCACAAAACACATGTGGACTGGTTGGGCAAACTCCCACGAACCCTCGAGCACCCTGTGGAGGATATAGAGCTGGTCCAGTGTTCCACGACTAGGTCGAAAACCGCATTGCTCCTCCTGTATCCGAGGTTCGACTAATGGTCAGACTCTCCTCTCCAGTACTCTGGAATAGACTTTCCCTGGGAGGCTGAGGAGTGTGATCCCCCTATAGTTGGAACACACCCTCTGGTCCCCCTTCTTAAAAAGAGGGACCACCACCCTGGTCGCCCAGTCCAGAGGCACTGTCCCTGACCGCCACGCTATGTTGCAGAAACGTGTCAGCCAAGACAGCCCCACAGCATCCAGAGACTTAAGGTACTCAGGACGAATCTCATCCACCCCCTGTGCCTTGCCACCAAGGAGCTGCTGAACTACCTCAGTGACCTCAGCTTGGGTGATGAATGAATCTACCTCTGAGTCCTCGGCCTCTGGTTCCTCTACAGAAGGCGTGTCAGTGGGATTAAGGAGATCCTTGAAGTATTCCTTCCACCATCCGACAATATCCCCAGTTGAGGCCAGCAACTCTCCACCTCCACTGTAAACAGTGTTGGCAGAGAGCTGCTTACCCCTTCTGAGGTGCCGAACGGTCTGCCAGAATTTTCCCGAGGCCGTCCGATAGTCAGACCCGAGTTTTTGCTTCCAAGACCACCCTGGTTGTAGTTCGCTTGCCCTGCTGGTATGCCTCAGCTGCCTCCCGAGTCCCCCGAGCCAACCAGGCTCGATAGGACTCCTTCTTCAGCTTGACGGCATCCCTTACTTCCAGTGACCACCACTGTGTTCGGGGATTGCCGCCGCGACCGGCACCAGTGACCTTACAGCCACAGCTCCGGATGGCTGCGTCAACAATGGAAGAGGAGAACATGGTCCACTCAGACTCAATGTCCCCAACCTCCCTCGGGATCTGGTTGAAACTCTCCTGGAGGTAGGAGTTGAAGACCCCCCTAACAGAGGGATCAGCAAGACGTTCCCAACAGACCCTCACAATATGTTTGGGCCTGCCAAGTCTGTCTGGCATCCTCCTCTGTAAGCGGATCCAACTCACCACCAGGTGGTGATCGGTTGACAGCTCCGCCCCTCTCTTCACCCAAGTGTCCAAGACATGCGGCCGAGGGTCAGATGACATGACCACAGTCGATCATTGATCTCCAGCCTAGGGTGTCCTGGTACCACGTGTACTGATGGGCACCCTTATGCTTGAACATGGTGTTCGTTATGGACAGGCTGTGACTAGCACAGAAGTCCAGCAACAGGACACCACTCGAGTTCAGGTCAGGGGGGCTGTTCCTCCCAATCACACCCCTCCAGGTATCACTGTCGTTGCCCACATGGGCGTTGAAGTCCTCCAGCAAAACTATGGAGTCCCCAGTCGGAGCACCTTCCAGCACCCCTCGCAGGGTCTCCAAGAAGGTTGGGTACTCCACACTGCTGTTCGGCCCATAAGCCGAAACAACAGTGAGACACCTATCCCTGGCCCGAAGGCGCAGGGAAACAACCCTCTTGTCTACCGGGGAAAACTCCAGCACATGGCGGCTGAGCTGGGGGGCTATAAGCAAGCCCACCCCAGCCCGACGCCTCTCACCATGGGGCACTCCAGAGAAGAAGAGGGTCCAACCTCTCTCAAGGAGTTGGGTTCCAGAGCCCAGGCTGTGCGTGGAGGCAAGCCCAACTATCTCTAGCCGGTACTGCTCAACCTCCCTCACCAGCTCAGGCTCCTTCCCCCCCAATGAGGTGACATTCCATGTCCCAAAAGCCAGATTCTTTGTCCAGGGTTTGGGTTGTTGGGACCCCCGCCCATGACTGCTACCCAAAACACACTGCACCGGACCCTTATGCTCCTTCCTGCGGGTGGTGGGCCTACGGGAAGGTGGGCCTACATCTTTTCTTTGGGCTGTGCCCGGCGGAGTCCCGAATGCAAAGACTCGGCCACCTGGTGCTCGCCTGCGTGCCCCAACCCCAGACCTGGCTCCAGGATGGGGCCCCGGTGACGCCAGTCCGGGTGACGTAACGGTCATTGATTGAAATTCCATAAAGGTTTTGAACCGCTCTTAGTCTGACCCGTCAACTAGAACCCGTTTGCCTTGGGAGACCCTACCAGGAGCACTAGGCCCCTGACAACATGGCTCCTAGGTTCATTCGGGTACTCAAACCCCTCCACCACAATAAAGTGGCGGTTTAATTAGATAAGTTCACATGTATTGGACAAAAATGACATGTGAATAAATTAAAGAGTAAAAATGTTTTTTAAGAAGAAACCTGTTCAAAAAAAATAATAATTAGATTTTTTTTAAAACTAGGAAACCTGTTCAAAATGAATAAATATCTTTTAAAGTAAAAATGTTATTAATAAATATATAAGTAAGTTGATCTTTTTTAACAAGGAAAATAGTTAAAATAAATGAATATATAACATTGGTAGGTTAAAATAATTATGGATCAGATGGAATGCATTTTTTAATTAAATTAAATAATTTCAAATTATTTAAATAATGTACAATTATTTTTCCTTTATTTTTATCTTTTCTGGGAAAACAAAAAACAAATAAAAAAAAACAGTGACGCATCTGAATAAATAATGACACACAGGATTAACTAAAGCCTGGGTAATTTCGGCTTCTCTGTTTACTCATCGTCTTTTGCTGCTCTGGATGTTAACAGCTTTGTTTAAATGAATTCATCAAACTTTAGACTTTTACAGTTAGAAATTACTTCATTCTATTAGAACAGAGTAGATCTGATCTAATCTAATCTCATCTAATCTAAAAGCCAAAACCTTCTATTCAGTGTTAAAAGTTAATGCCAGTACTGTGGAGAATTAATAATAATAATAATAATAATAATAATAATAATAATAATAATAAGGATTCAACTGGTATTAAAACTGAAAAACCCCAGGTGTTGGGAAATGTTTTGACAGGAAGTGCATGTTCTTCACTCTCCTGTGTTCCTGCTCTGTCGCTTGTCTTGGTTTCTATCACGCTGTGATGTTTTTCCGGACTTAGTCATGCAGTCGGGATCAGTCAGATTCTGCTCCAGCTGTTCCGTAACCTGATATTCAAATCCAATGAACTGATCACGTGTTACAAATACAGACACCAACAGCAAGCAATACAATACAATTTTTGTCAATACAATCTGCACAAATTTGCAGATTTAGTTTCAAGTTGTTTAAATATATCAAGTTTTCTTCACGTGTGTGAATCCACCTGGATCTGATGGTGTGATCAGGTGCTCTTGAGAAGTTCGTAATTACCACATCATGTGCATTAAAGTCACTTTGCTTGCAGATGGAGGATGGAGGTGTAGCTTCTCGTAATTGACTTCAAAAAACACTTAATGTTAATTCTGGAACATGGATAATGCTCATCAGGTGTGCTGCTTTTTAATGCTTTTTTTCTTTTTATGCTCTAATCAAAAGAGTTTAAAAAAACATTTCAGTAGTTAATTAAGAGAAGCTCCCCTATCTTGCTCCAAAAGAAACTGACTTATGACTTCCTGACTTTTAAACACAAACTTCTGAGTAGCTCTTAAACGCACCATTAGCTCCAGTTGGAATGACTATATTGACTATTTATACTACAAGACAACGTAGAAAGTGCACAAGTACACCATGTGGGACCCGCCGATTATTTTACAGTGCTGTTATCTTTGTGCATATTGCCTCGTCTTCCTCAGGGCTTGATATTTCATCCCTGTGTTGCCTTCTGTGTCACGATAACCGATGAACAGTGAAACGATGGGATCTTTTGATCTAAACGAGACGTTTTAAAATCCCCAGTGCGTCCTGTATAATCCCCAAACCGCAAGCAGCTAAATATATCCAAATATAGAAAACATAGGTGAGGTGATACCCCTGATATCTCTGATAACTTGCAGTTCCACACAAACACACAGAGAGACTGCTCCTCAGGTCCTGGGAGCATTTATTTATACCACAGCAGTGTTGTGTTCTCGATTCTGATTGGTCAGAATGCGTCTGCAATGAAAGTCATCATGGGTTTTCTATGAACTTGTTGGATATTAGTGTTTCTATAGTAACAGACTCACGATTCATAAAAACTGATTAAAAATGTAAGAAAAATTTTTTAATCAACTTTAAAATAACATTAAATGTACTTCTAAATGGGTAAAAATATCATTTGTTGTTTAGAAAACATTAATAATTCTTGTTGATTAATTTTTCTCAGGACAGGAAAAGACTCAGCGTGATGAATATTGAGTAACTCTGCTTTTCGTAAAAGCTGATTATTGTGACCTTGTGAATTATTCTCAGCCTAATGTCCTCATGGCACAGATGATTCATAAGACAGACACGATACACTCGTAAGACAGATATAACAAGCTCATGACACAGACATAACAAATTCACATGACAGATATAACAAGCTCATAAGACAGATGTAACTTCAGCATGATGAGTAACTCCACATTCTGATCATTGTGACCTTGTGAATTATTCTCATCATTGCACAAAATGTCACCGGATAACGCATTGCAACTAGAGAACGGCCAAATGGAGCAATATTTTCACAAGATCACGTGTATCACAATATTTCCTTGCATCGATTATCAGTGTCTAATGTCCTCATGGCCTGAATATAATATTGAGATTATGGTTTTACACAGAGGTTTAATAGGATCCTTGCTGCAACAAGTAGCACCCAGGTCGATACGCAGGCCGAGCCGCTCGCTCCTGACAGAATATAATAAGAGGTTTGTTTCATTAAATTACTGTGTTTCCTTTTGTAGCCACACAAACCCCACATATGAGTATTGATTCCTCTCAAGTCCGATGCTCTCGCATTCGCGAGCAATTGCTTAGCACTGCTAAAACACATCGATTGTTTATCGCTCTGCCTCGCAAAGCCGCCTGCCTCCAGCTAAAACATTTACTCATTAGATCATTTTAATTCCTGCAGAATAATGATTTTTCTATTGTCTCTCCCTTTCACTCATCTGAAATAATTAGCACGTTTGCGCTGATCGGTAAGAATTTGCAAATGGAAAAAGAATGCGACAGCTTTGAGGAGTTCGATTGCTCCTCGGCTCAGAGGCGTGGGGTAATAACAGAGATTTCCACTTATTGATAAACGCAGGACCTGCATTACAGATTGTTGATTTTTATTTCAAATTAATAATCTAACGTTATTTGTTATAGAAAACTTCCTGGTTCTGATACGATATGCATCTTCCTGTGTGGATCACGGAAGTCTCAGCTGCCACAGTGGAGCTAGGCTACATGACTAGGAAAGCCTACTAAGCTTTTGTTTGCTAATTGCTAACATGCAGCTCAGAAAAATTTCAAAACATCTCATTGATGTGTAATGATATCTAATGTTTTAGTAGAGTTAGGAAGAAAATCATATAGAATTTGGATCATTTAAATTTGTTTTCATTTTATTGATCTGAGGAAATGTTTCATTTTGATTCGATCGTCCAGTGTTCTACAGTAGCAGCGGATTAGCAATAACGATATCCATGTGGTGATGAATGACTTTTTAACTATTTTTTTAACAAATGTTAAAGATGTTTTTCCTCATTTTTCACTCTTCATTTCTTAAGTCTTAAATTGTTCTTATACACAGAAACTCAAAAATATCAGCTTTAAACACAGATAAACTTAAAGTTTTTGCCTGCTCCAGCTCACTAAAACCTGACTTTATCTTGAAATATAAAAACCGAAATCAGCAAAAGAAAAAAATACTGAAACTGAAGCAGAAGAACTTTGTCATGAACCAACAGCCGTGAAAGAAGCACATGTTATGTGAACATTTTTTCAAAAAATAAAATACAAAAAAAAACCTTTAAATCCTTCTTTCTTTCTTTCTTTCTTTCTTTCTTTCTACTTGGATTTTTGTAGCTATCTGAAGCATCGTTTCCAGTTTTCCTCTTCGTACCCATCTGCTTTAACTGCCTTTTATTTATTTATTTTTATTTGTTTATTTTTTACTGTCTGAAACCCGTTTTTTCGGTGCTCCTCAGAGAAGACATTATATCTGCCGAGGTATTTATGGAAATGAAAAGCCCGGCACTTATTGAGGCGTTTGGCAGTTCCAATTACACTTTATTTGCATTGCGTGATTTTTTTTTCCACCTTAAGTGTTAGTTTTAATTGCTAAGAGCCTTTCCAGACAACAAGAAGCGCATTCACTGCCAAAATCGGATGACTTTCGGGAAAAACGGGAAGGCGATAAATGCAATAAATACGCTGGAGTGCGCTAAAATTAATACGTTTCGTGTTTGATTTAATTGCACCAGAATCTTTTTCGCTTCTGCTACAGAAATCTGCTTTATTATAAGATGCAGCAGAAGAGAGACGTGAGGACGGTGTTGCAGGAGACCGTGTTTTCACTGAAGCTTGTTTTTCAGCCCTGATAGAAATTTGGCAAATTTATCAGCACAGACTGGGTTTTTCTTTATATTACGTTCTGCTCTTGGTATCAGGATAAAAGAAAAAAGGCAGAGAAAAGAGTAACTTTAAATTCGCTTAAGGACGTGATGGGGGAATAAAAATTTTTTTTTATAAAAATGTGATGAAAAAATTCAATTTAATGGCTGGAATGACAGTCTATTGGGCTTTTTTTAATGAGTAGCTGTGAGGACAGAAATTGTTTTTAATAGTCAATCTGTATTTATTTAAAAAATATATATGTTTTTTATTTTAACGTAAGAATTATTTGTTTTTTACGAAAGACCAATTCTTAATTCTGGATAAATCTGGAAAATTATCTGCAGTGAGTGTTTTTTTCTCGATTCTGCGCTCAGATTAGTGTTTTTTTTTTTTTTTTGTATTTTGTGCTCAGATTAGTGTTAATCTGGATAATGATCTGCAGTGAGGACAGAACCGTAATCACTTCACTGGAATATGTTAATGAAAGCCTGGTTTTAACACTTCTGTTATAATTAGCAACATTTGCATCACAATGCAGTGGAATGCTGGAAGGTGATTCCGGTCCGGAAATGTGCGTTACTTTCAGCTGTTATGTTTACGTAAATATGTTTCTTTGAATACCTTCTTGTTTCTATAGCAACAGCTCCCACGGTACACAGCAATTTGTACTTCGGACGATACACACAATCTAAATTGAATAAACAGATTATAAAAACATGGTGTTGTAAAACCTGTTACAGTCAGATTTAGTGCTCGGATAAAATTGTTTTCTGCATTTGATTCTGGTTTAATGCGTTTACTGCATTTAATGTGTTTTTTGTTCTTAAATAAGTGCTTTTTCTGGATTTAATAAGCAGATACTTGTTTATGTCTGCATTTAGTTCTTGGATATCAGCTCCTTCTGGATTTTGTGTTCAGATTAATGTTTTTTTTTGTACTTTGTGGTCAGATTAGTGTTTTGTTTTTTTATTTTATGCTCAGATTATTAGGGTTTTTTTCATTTTTGGGAGTTTTTTTGGGCTCAGATTAGTGTTTTTGTTTGGTATTTTGTCCTCATATTTGTTTTGTTTTTTTGTCTTTTGTGCTCAGATTAGTGTTTTGAGGTTTTTTTTTTTTAGATTTAGTTACTGAATAAGTGTTTTCTTCTGGATTTTGAGATCAGATCTTTTTTTTTATTTTTTTTTACTGAATTTAGTGATAAACGTTTTGTTTATTTGTTTTTACTGTGTTTAGTGATATGGATTTAATGTTCTAATAAACTGTCAGAGCCACTGTTCCAGAAAATAAATCAACAGTTTCTAACCAATCAAAAGCAGACAGAAATTAAATTACCAATATAGACAATTAAAGAAGAATTAAACGATAAGACATTATAAATTGCCATCTTGTTAGTGTGTGTGTGATGTATGATTTTAACTCCAGAGTTGGCAATCATTTTAGGATGTCAAAAAAGATTAATCTTCTGCAGAGAAAACAAAACAAAGAAATGAAGAAAAATGAGGAGGATAAGAAAGACGTGGAGAAAAAAAGGTTTATTTGATGCTACAGTGCATATTAATTCATTGGCTTTGGCTCGCGAACACGGCTGCCAACACCAACCTGCCATCTGTCCAAAGTAATATCACCACAAGATAGTGTGCTTTTCACTCAAAATCAGCTTTTGAAGCAGATTTGAAGTTTTAGACTCATGATGTGACGATAGACAACGTCATGTGTGAGACATGACATACATTAGGGGTTGTGATATTCAAAAGGGTCTCATTCAAGAGTCAGAGACCTTAGGGAGAAAAAGATTAGATTTCCTCTGCATCACATCTCATATCTGCTATGAGAATATGACTGTGTGTGTGTGTGTGTGTGTGCATGAGACAGAGAGCGAGAGAGTGACAGTGTCTAAATATATAAGACATAACACAGCAATCTCTACTTTTGTCTTTTGTTTTCCTACATTTGTTTCATTCAAAGCCAAGAATAAGAAAACAAATCAGCATGACCAAATTGAACGATTTGCGAGTCAGCGTTCGTTCCTGTGCCTTTTATTCCTCATATGTCTCAGAGGAACCGCTCAACAATTATCTGCTTTTCCCACACAAAAGCTCGTCAGTTGGGTGTCTGACTTTGTTGCAGGGAAGCAAAATAGTAATTAATGCTGCCACAGACCAAATGGCTATTTGCTGGTTTTACCACTGTTGCAATTATAAAAAAAAAAACCAAAAAAACTAATTTGCATGCATGACGTCTGGTTTGAGCTCTTGAGCAACATCAACCCCAATAAAATTTTATTACTCGGCTGGTGCTCGAATCGCTTCGAGCCATGCCCTTTTACCTTGTGGCAACATTAGCATAAAGACAAGGCCCATTTCTCCAGCATCCTACATTACGCTGTGGAACTCATGCCTCGTGATAAATTATCTAAATGTAATCTTAATGCTGCTATCTAACTGTATTCCTTACTTATTACTGTGTAGTGATTTTGCCGTCTTTTTACGTCTAAAAAAGCAGATCAATTCATCGGTTTGCCCTGTTCCACCAACGCAGTGGCTCACACACCTGAGAGCATGAAGCACCTTTCCCAAGACCACCGATGCACCCGAAGCACAAACGATAGAAATGAAGCATACTGTAGTTCTGACACAACGTACCCTAATAAACAATACAGAGGCAAAAAAAAATAAAACAGCGAGGAAAAGTCTCCCTGAGATGACATGAGAAAGAAACCATACTGAAAACAGAGCGGATTGAGAGCAATTAGAAATTATTACAGTGAAGAAATAAAGGCAAACTGCACTAAGTGTGTTAACAGATGACTTTTAGTATACACATATACACTATGCACTCTAGCGTTTAATGTATGAATGTTAGAAGGGCTGTATCAGTAACATCTAGCCTGGCTTCAGATCACCAGTGGGAGCCCTCACCCGAATTCTGAATCACCCACGAAAAACACTTCCGGGATCTACACGCTACATTTTATGCTTAGTATCGTTCTTTATAGACATACCAAGCCTTGGATTACTGTTTGTTTGGATTACTGTGTATGATTACTGCCTGTTCCCGTTTTGATTACGAGTTTGCTTCTGTCCTTTGGTTTTGTTTGATTGCTTTCCGTTTTTTTACCTTTTGCCTCGTCTTCTGATTTACAACTTTGGTTATTGTCATTAATAAACTGCATATGGATCCTGTACTTTCTACCTCTGGCGATTCATTACAGTATCATCTCAGGTGGAAGACTAAGGTTTTTTTTTTTAGCCAAATTTCTCCCTCTGAATGAACGTATCAAAAACACAGAACATGACGGCGCTACAGTAGCAGAATATTTAAAATGTTTAAAAAGTAAAATCACCCAACACAGACCAATTTACAAAACATTTGTAAGACGTCTCATATTTTATCACGCTATTAATTTTCAGTTAGTTCAGCGTTCTCTTCTATACAGTATGAAAGGATAAGCTGACCGAGAGTACAATTAGCATTTTATTTGTTTAGTCCTCAAAACGAGCATTGAAAGATCCTGGACCTAATTAGTATGCTTCATAAGACGTAATAATAATTCGATCGAAATCTAATTAAGTAGGTTCTTGATATTGAGTAGTCACTCTGTCTCTGTCTTTCTATCCAGTGACTGAATTGCACAGTGTCATTAAAATGTTTCTTGAGTATCCAGTCGAGACAGACTGCATGTCTGTCCAGCGTCCTTCTCTGCGTTTGCTTGATATGATTATTCATCCTGACACCTTGTCCCTCTGGCTCTTCTTTTCTGACCTCCCTGTTCTGCCCCTCTGCGCCGTGCGAGAGTGTATTATAGCTGTGGCTCCGGTGCGTCGCTGCCCTGATCCTAATGCTGTGTGTCAGACCTGGCACTTGTCTGTCTAAACTCATCCATCACACCACGACACTCTCGCAGTGAAACCTGCTCCTTCCCACATCTACGTCGGCAAGCCGTGGACCATGAACGCACTCATGATGAATCGTGCACCGTCTGCTATCTCACTCACACACACACACAACACACACACACACACACACACACACACACACACACACACACACACACTTTAACACAAACTCACCTGCCGTATCTTTCAAATGAATGCATACAGTACAGAATTGATTAGCTTTCTTGTTTTCTTTAGTGCAAACAGTACAGAAAAAGTCTCTCACCTTATAGTATCTTCTGTCTCCTTTCTTTTGTTTTAAGTCTTTTACATTCTGGGAGGATCCACATCAAGAGAATCGGTTTAATTTAACCAAAGAGATTTTGTGATTTATTTCCCTCTATAGATAGGCAGAGATAAAGAAGTCTGTGGTATTTTACCCGAATCTTGTAGATTGGTATAAACGTGGATCAGAAACAGGTTTTCCAGAGCGATTTAAACTTTCTCATTTTATACAACTGAGTATTAAGGGCTTCGCTCAGGGGCCCAGCAGTGGCAGCTTGGTGGACCTGGGATTCAAACTCTTAACCACTAAGCTACCACATCCCCACAGGTTCAAAATTCTTGAGGTAGAAACTGTAAGAAGTTGTTGCAGTTGCAAGGAAATTTGCTTGTGTTCAGACTTTTCCTGTGTGCAGATACGAGTTTGAAGGTCCTACACAAAATTGGTGAAGGTAGCCAGGTTTGTGATTTTTACTTGTTACTCACTTTTTAATATTTTTCTGATCGTTTACCAGGTCAGATTATGTTGAGAAGAAGAAGAAGAAGAAGAAGAAGAAGAAGAGGGCTTTATTACAGTGGAATGCTTTTCTTCACATACAGTGGTGTGAAAAAGTGATTTTTTCACACTTATTTCTTATTTTTTTGCATGTTTGTCACACTTTAATGTTTCAGATAATCAAACACATTTAAATATTAGTCAAAGATAACACAAGTAAACACATCATGTAGTTTTTAAAATGAAGGTTTTTATTATTAAGGGAAAACAAAATCCAAAACTACATGGCCCTGTGTGAAAAAGTGTTTGCCCCCTAAGCCTAATAACTGGTTGGGCCACCCTTAGCAGCAACAACTGCAATCAAGCGTTTTCGATAACTTGCAATGAGTCTGTTACAGCGCTGTGGAGGAATTTTGGCCCACTCATCTTTGCATAATTGTTGTAATTCAGCCACATTGGAGGGTTTTCGAGCATGAACCACCTTTTTAAGGTCATGCCACAGCATCTCAATCGGATTGAGGTCAGGACTTTGACTAGGCCACTCCAAAGTCTTCATTTTGTTTTTCTTCAGCCATTCAGAGGTGGACTTGCTGGTGTGTTTTGGATCATTGTCCTGCTGCAGAACCCAAGTTCGCTTCAGCTTGAGATCACAAACAGATGGCCGGACATTTTCCTTCAGGATTTTTTGGTAGACAGCAGAATTCATGGTTCCATTTATCACAGCAAGTCTTCCAGGTCCTGAAACAGCAAAAAACAGCCCCAGACCATCACACTACCACCACCATATTTTACTGTTGGTATGATGCTCTTTTTCTGAAATGCGGTGTTACTTTTAGGCCAGACACAATGGGACACAGACCTTCCAAAAAGTTACATTTTTGTCTCATCAGTCCACAGAGTATTTTCCCAAAAGTCTTGGGGATCATCAAGATGTTTTCTGGCAAAACTGAGACGAGCCTTTATGTTCTTTTTGCTCAGCAGCGGTTTTCATCTTGGAACCCTGCCATGCAAACCATTTTTGCCCAGTCTCTTTCTTATGGTGGAGTCATGAACATTCACCTTAACTGAGGCAAGTGAGGCCTACAGTTCTTTGGATGGTGTTGTGGGGTTTTTTGTGACCTCCTGGATGAGTTGTCGTTGCACTCTTGGGGTAATTTTGGTTGGCCGGCCACTCCTGGGAAGGTTCTCCACTGTTCCATGTTTTCGCCATTTGTAGATAATGGCTCTCACTGTGGTTCGTGGCAGTCCCAAAGCTTTAGAAATGGCTTTATAACCTTTTCCAGACTGATAGATCTCAATTACTTTCTTTCTCATTTGTTTTTGAAGTTCTTTGGATCTCGGCATGATGTCTAGCTTTTGAGGATCTTTTGGTCTACTTCACTTTGTCAGGCAGGTCCTATTTAAATGAGTTCTTGATTGCGAACAGGTGTGGCAATAATCAGGCCTAGATAGGTGTGGCTAGAGAAATTGAACTCAGGTGTGATAAACCACAGTTAAGTTATGTTTTAACAGGGGGGCAAACACTTTTTCACACAGGGCCATGTAGTTTTGGATTTTGTTTTCCCTTAATAATAAAAACCTTCATTTAAAAACTGCATGATGTGTTTACTTGTGTTATCTTTGACTAATATTTAAATGTGTTTGATTATCTAAAACATTAAAGTGTGACAAACATGCAAAAAAATAAGAAATCAGGACCAACACTTTTTCACACCACTGTATCCCAGCTGAGGAAGATGGGTCAGAGTGCAGGGGCAGCTATGACACAGTGCCCCTGTAGCAGAGGGGGTTAAGGACTTTGCTCAATTGCCCAACACTGGTGGTTTGGCAGCGCTGGGCTTTGAACCCTGACCTTCCGATCAACAACCCAGAGCGGTGGTAGTTCACAGGGTTAAGGGGTTCAAGCCCCAGCACTGCCAAGCTGTTAGGCCCTTGAGCAAGGCCCCCAACCCCTCCCCCATTCCAGGAGTGCTACATCATGGCTGACCCTGTGCTCTGACCCCAACCCTCCAAGGATGGGATATGTGAAGAAAAAATTTCACTTGTAATGTATATTTGACAAATATGGCTCAGTGGTAGGTTTCTCTCCTATCATGTGGAAGGCCTGGGTTTGATTCCCAGCCACTGGATGCAGTGCCGGTCCCAAGCCCAGAAAAATGGGAGGGTTGCGTCAGGAAGGGCATCCGGCGTAAAGCATTTGCCAAGTTGTTGTGCGGACCAGTTGGTCCGCTGTAGCAACCCCGAACAGGGAGCAGCCGAAAGCAACTTTTAAAGGCTACTTAAAAGGACACTTGAGCAACCTCTGTCCCAGCTACTGCCCCCAGCTACAGTGACACTCATATCCAGTAACATTATTACCCTCTTTGACTTCCCAAAGTACCCCAATCACTGTTTTGGCAGTTCAAGGTTACTTGAAAATTTGAAGCGAAGTATCTGAGACTGTTTGTCAATAATGTCTAGACAGCTGCCAGAGTAAAAGCAAAACTGTGAGTGAGTGAGTGAGTGAGTAATGCCTCTTCATTTGGGTCAATCCAGTAATCACTTCTGTTGTCTATAGCAAGTGTATAATGACGCAAACCAGAGGTCAAGACATACTCGAGCATAGTATGAAAATGAGAACCATTGTGAAGCTTCTCACAAGAAAAACAAGATAATACATGCAAGAGTCATTAAATACAAACATAAACTGTTTTTGTAGCACAGTATGTGTCACAAATGATCCATCTTTTGTTATTTATTGAAGAAAAAATGTATAATCAGTGAAATAGAAGGAGTAGTTTGGAAGAAGTCTCCAGTGTCAGTGCTTCCTAACATTTCTCATTTCTTTTATGGAACGCTTGTGTGTAGGTGTTTTAACATGTTTTCTGTTGTCGCTCTTGAATAAATGAAGAAATTACATTTGCAAGACAGCGAGATCAACTCAGGAGGAAATTTGTCAGTGGCTCATTCCTCTGAGAGCATTGGCAACTTTGGTCACAGTAGTTAAAGATTAGAGAAGCTAACATGCTGACTCAGCATGTAACTTTGGGATGAATTATACAAAGATACGTAGCTCAATACTTTAAAACCCACAATATCAATGCTTCCCTGCTGAGTCCGATCCCGAATAACAGTGAGCATCCATTAACAAATAAAAAAAAATTAACTGCATCTCTTGTAGTTTGTCCCGTCTATTCACTGTTTTTGCCTTTAACAGGCCTTTGTTTAAGCTTCCTGTTCTTTACTTCTTAAGAAGTTGCTTTAACAAATCCTGTGAAGCAGATTGAGTAGCTTAAGTGATGCCTGGAATATGTATGCTAATGGATAATGCATATGATACCAAAGCCTAAATAAGTTCTAAGAGATACATAATGCTTACGAAAAGTTTTGCTACATCTATTTCCAGTCTGATCACAAATCTGTTTTTTTTTTTTCGTTACTCATCTAGAGACTGTGTGCACAGTATACAGTAAGTCATAGTTCAATCTCTATTATGAATAGACCCATAAAAATATGTAAAATATATCTGTAATAGTCCTCCTATAATTATACTGTGGACCACAGTGCCAATATATCTCACATCCCTGTGCTAACACTTTAATTAAAACTGTCTATAGATATAAATCCATAGCACAAAGTCACCAGCTAAACTGGAAACGTGTTCAAATTACTTTAAACTTATACAGGTGCAGTAACAACCTTGATTTAGTAGATATTGTTAGATATTAGTGCTTTTAATGCTTGATTTAATTGTTTTCACATTCATTAAGCTGCCTTTCAATCAGACCAAAATCATGGTTCTGCTAGTTACTTGTTCTGCTAGTTGAGTTGTGATTTCCGATAGCAGATTTGGATGGTATAATCCACAATCTCCTGACTCGCTTCCTTAGCAATTATAAGAAGTTACAAAGAATTATCCAGGATTTGAGCTGCAGTGTGACTTGACATATAAGAAAAACAAATCAGATTGAATTTGACCTTTAGCACAAGCAGCATTTTGTTCTCAGTACGGCCATTATCAATAATAACTATTAGCAACCCATGTAGCCATGTTAAAGTTTCACCCGTTTGGGGTAATGATAGCTCAAGCGGTTAAGGCTCTGGGTTGTTGATCAGAAGAAGCCCCAGCACCACTAAGCTGCCACCATTGGGCCCTTGAGCAAGGGGTGCTAAATCATGGCTGACCCTGCTCTCTGACTCCAACCCTCCAAGGATGGGCTATGCAAAGAAAGAATTTCACTGTGCTGTAATGTATACATGTATAGAGTAACTTAATATTCTCAGATTCAGAGGAAGAATAATGATGACTTCCAACAGAAGTTCATTACTAGCTCTAGTATTTTTTGTACTCCTTTCCATTTTGATTTTTTTTCACCCTTAAGTATGTCAAGAATGTTCATAAACGGAGGAGATTACAGCATATCAGCTGGCTCCTTTCCAAAGTCATAATCCATTTAGAGCACCAACGGGTGCGAAATTGAATAATATTCCTCTGATGGTTCATGTAAATACTGCTGATACTGTCAAACATGCCTTTATTGCATTTGTACCAGGCTGTTGGTGTTAAGAAGAAGGAAATTAGATGGCTCACGACCGCACTGCTTATACTTAAATAGAGCTTAAAACGGCTGTTGCCCAGCAGGCTTGAGGCAGGATAATGTCACTTTTGCTTCACAGTATCACCCGTTGAAAGCATTGTTGCTTCTAAAGCTTAGATTTCTCACCCAGAACGGACTCTTTTTTTTTTTTTTTGAAAATCCTTCTAAAGGAGACAAACGGCAGTGCTCTGCTCCGCTCTGCTCTGAATAGCTCCTGTATACTATGTTTGTGAGGCTTTTACATCCCCACACCTTTAAATTACCCCATTTAGCTTGGTAGCTAATTTATCTGGCTTTGCAGCCAATGAAGCTGTTGTTTTCTATTAAAAAGAAAAAGTGTTTGTTATTTTAGTATTTATCATAAACGCAAGCTATTCACACCCCGCATGATGAGCCCATTGCTTATAGTTTTTATGTCTTGCTTTGGTTTTTCAAAAATTCGATTCGCAGATCTGCGAGTAGATGCTGGAGCCAAATCGAGCCTCTATCATTTCATTCACACCTCCGGATCTCTCGCCGAGATAGATCTGGCATGTGAGAATTAATGAAAGTCAGAATGCTGAAGCAAATTCTGATCATTTTACCTTCTCCAGATGAGAACTTGAAATAGTTGTATTATTAACTGTCAACTAAAACATCTCTCACCGGGGCAAGCAGCAACCTCAAACCCCCTCAGATTCCAACTTTATTACTTTATTTATGAGTTTAGAAAAACCTAAGCTTTCATTCTGGTTCTTTATTTGAATATTACTTCAGGAAATGATCGCCTGTCACTTATTAACTTGGAGAGATTAATGCTTAATGTCTTTTTACAGAACCCGCAGCTCTTTGACATAATTAACACCAATGGGATGAAAACAGCTTGATGTATTTAAACCAAGCGCATGTCAGATGTATGTTTTCTAGATGTATAGCACGGCAGCTGGTCGAGTGCTTCAGAACTGGGACAGCAAAATCTCTTTTGCATGGGAGAGAGACGGCAGAGAAGCTTGCAGAGTTTGACAAAATTCATTATGACGTGATTGCCAGGCTGTTGAGCCCGAGCTAATCACTAAAATGTGTGTGTCTAATTGCTGATTTTCAGAGGCCCTGATGGCAATCACAAGGCTGCAGCTGAATGAAAGATTGAGCTGTGATTTTTGTCTGTGACTGAAGTTTATTTGGGCATGAAGGCTAGCGGAACAACTTGGGAGAAAAAAAAATGCAGATGTCTGACTAGCCACTTGTTATCAAGAAAGAAAACATTTTGTGCATCTGGTGGTGTGATGAAGCGGAGTTGATCGTTTTCCTGTAACAGAACATCCCAGAGTGATCTATTTGTCTTATACCACAGAAATATGACGTACATTTCAGTCATGTATTTACATTTAATGTTAAGGAGAAACATCTGGAAAAAATGACTGTTCTCCTTCCAAACCTATATAGAAAAATGTGTTCAATATTTTGAGTAGATTGTGTACATCATCTTCTGTACAAATCCCTAGATATAAGCTGATAGAAAGGACGAATGCTTGTTGAATCTGATGCTTGAGCCTCATCCTCTGCACTATTGTATCTTTGCTCCTCGTTATCTACACTTCCTCCATTGGACTGGTGAGTGAGATCCAGAGTGAGATTTTCTAGGACGGATGGAGAGACTGAGCAGCGGGTGTTTGCGGATTCCTCATGCCCTCCCATGTCGTAGCGGATTGTTTACATGGATGAAGCCAAGGGCGCTGCCAGGCACGGTTCACTGCAGCTCGACTAGCGTGGTTATGACACTGCATGTCATGCTCCTGCTCTCAGTGTGTGTGTGATTGTTTTTGTGTGTATGTGTGTGTGTGTCTATGACTCGAACTTCCGCACCGATTGACATTTCCATTACTTGCACTCTTGTGCCTCCGTGTGAGTAATCTAACACCTTGCAAGGTAAAGGTTCTCCAGGATTACAACCATACCACTAAGCACAGGAAACTGGTTGTATATTGAACATCATTATAAACATATCCTCTTTTAACAACATCCAAGACTTTTAAAAACTTAATTTTCATTCAGTTTAACCCTTCTTTCTCTGTTCCTGATGATAAACATATTTACATGAAGAGAACGATGCAGCAGTGCTTTAGTCCTTTAGTCCTTCCAGAAGTCTCACCTACAGATCAGCTTCCAGATCTATGCTAATATGACCCTTGGTGCCATAGCACTTACTGTCTTGTTCTATATAATACAAACTAGCTGTACCTTAGAGAAAATGTGTCTTATAGCTTGAATGAATTCTGGGACTTTGAATCCACCAAAGGTGCAAATGGTGCAAGAGAAAATAAGCTCTTAGTATTTTATTTTGAGAAGCAAGTGTTATTCCTGATTTGGGATTACAGTTTTTTTTTCTCTCCAAAACATATTGTAAATGTGCTAGCATTAATAATGCCAATAACATGTACTAACCTGTACATGGAAACAACACAAATACAGCACCAAGCAACAAATTTTTGCACCCATCCTGGAAGAAACCAGGAATCAGACCTACACTGTACTGCTGCCTGATTTTGCTCCAAATGAAGACACTCCTCAAGAGAAAGCATGAGAATGATGGGTGTGACAAGCAAAGCTTAGCGTAAAGAAATCTGTTTTCTCTAGCAAAGCTTTCTCCAAACACTTCTTCACACACCCCATCCACCCCACACTCTGTGTCTGCTGCTACGGAGACTAAGCTGGAGCCGGATGATGATAGGGAAGTGCTTTGCCAGGACATTATTCATGATAAGGTCAGCCTGTCAGCTCAGGAGTACACCGTAATCCTCACTGACTTGACCTTTCCACCACATATTAGGTCCATTAGTTCAGCCAGGAGAGCGAGCTGTCAGCGAGGAGGAGGTCATTCGTCCGTACAGGGGCAAATCATATGCGAGACCCTTTAGGCAGTGGCTTCCCCAAGCATGAGTAATTCAGTCCGACTCATTCCTCATCGCTTCCCAGCCCACAGGTGAAGCTCCACATGTCGGCGCGTGAATCAAAAGCTAAGCTGAGCATGTGGTTGAGGCGTGAGGTGAAGCAGTGCTTCAAATTTGAACAAATCAAATTTAAATTTGTGGAAATCCGAGCAGTGTAATCACATGGGGTAGAGGTCATATGTATACAAAAAGTATGGACCAGGCATTTCGATAAGTGCTTTATCCTGGTCAGGGTTGTTAGATCCAGATCATGTCCCAGGAACACTGGGTGTTAGGTTGGAATATACCCTGGATCAGATTCCAGTGCATTCACATATACACACCCACACCTTCATAGTCAGCTTGGGTTGGGTCAGTTTGTACTTTGGGAAATGGATGGAACATGAAGCAACACTCCTATACAGTACATCAGCCTCCCATGGTTACCCGAGTTCAGGATTGACCTGGTGAACCTTGAGCTCTGACATGACTCACAGATCTACTCCACCAAACATCATCAACATATAAAACCAGTTCAACATCCTCCATATAAGACACCATATAGCAAAGTGTGACATCTGTCATCCAATGTGAGTTGACAATATGTTTTTAAAAAAAAACAAAAAAAACAATAGACTAAGGATATTTTTTTCATTTCCATTTTATTACACCAGTAATATTCCTGAATCTGTTTGTCCCATGAATTTCATATCACACACTGACCTCCTATTGGTGAATTTTAGATGAGCAGGATATCAGCGCTGAAACTTTGTTCAGTTATTTTTGGTCACCAAAATCAGCTGCCAATAATATGATTGTGCCACATTCTACACTCCAGGATCTCACGAGCATCAATTACCTTCTGATAATAAGTATCATATTTATTTTAAGTAAAAAACAATGTGCACATTTACACATCAGTTTTCTCTTTGTTTCTTCCTGCTGCCAAATATAAACCTCTGTAACATCAATGCAACATTAAGCTGAGAGGAAGTGAGTAATTTCGAGCTGCCTGTCGCCATGAGAAACGCCTCGTTAAATAATGTAGCGTTTTGTTATGAGTTTATGCTGAATTGTAATGCAAACGGGGAAAAAAAAGGCAGCCGCTGATCGGGTTCCTGCGCCACAGTGCGTGCTCCCAGATCCCTTTTCTAATTAGGAGTGTGTTGTGCACTGCCTGTGTGGGACTGATGCCTGCACAACAGTGTTAATGAGATTGGAACGTTGTGCACTGCTTATTGTTGTACAGCCTATTTTTTTTTTTTTTTTTTTAAATGTCCATAGCTGCAATTATCAGTTGTCATCCTGTAGACATACATAACAGTTGCCATTCTCATTGGGTTTAAAGAAGCAATTTGCATTTTGCCAAGCATTTGAAAGAAACAGTTCTGTATAGAATCTATAATTGTTCTATCAATCTATCGCTTTATATACAGACCCCCAGAATGTTTCTTTATATATAAGGGTTCAATGGAAAATCCAACACTGATGGTTCTTTAGGTTCTTTGAGTCATTTACGGCTTCTTTAATTACTATTGTTATCATTATTAGATAAGAAAATATAGCAAATTCAAACACAGTATAAATTTATTTGAACAAAAACAACGTTGTGTTATACTAAAAAATTGTCTTGATAACAATGGAACTCTTTCATATACAAGTCATTTCAAAACATCTCACAGTGTAACTTACTTAGAGAAAAAACTCCAAAAGTAATGGCACTCATCCCACCTCATTTTTTTTAACCCAAGGGTTCTACATAGAACCCCAAAGGACCCTTTTCCCTTGTTATCTCCAGTATAAATTATCTATTTATCTCTCTGTTAACACAGTTATTCTGATGAGTGGTAAGTTGTTGTGTACATGTTGAGAATCTTGGGATTACTCACGAAGCACCACTGTAGCCCTAGGCAGCTGGGAAACTGAGAGGCAGCTTGGAAAGACAAGCAAAAATCAGGAGGCCTGGAGTTTACCTGCAACATTATGCTCCCTCGACAGTAACTCTGCTAGAGAGGCTTTGAGCAGAAAAAAAAAACTCTGGAGAAGTGATGAAAAAAAGGCAAAAGCAGGAGTGAAGCGTGAAAGACTATATTGCATATTTGTACACACATCTGGATGCTATATTTATATATAAACACAATGATTGTTTTTGAGGTGTATGGAAATCTAATTAGATTCTCCAAGGCCTATGGAAAGTAAAATTGCCACCCCTCTCTGTCTTCCTATAACAGCACACCAACAATTATGATGACACAACACCTTCTGGGCAATCAGAATGGAGACTTCAACGGTCTATCATACAGTCAACTCAGTTCTATTTTTTTTTTTTTCAGAATTGCGTATGGACTACACTGAGCTCACACCTATCACAGGTTTAGAAAATGAGGTCATTGCTGCCCCGGCCCTCAATGAGAAGCACCATGACAGCAAATAGCTGATGACCAGCAAACCTTTTTGTCTGCAAGCTTCAATACAGGTCACTGGGAAAAATAAAAGCTAATCAGCAGCACGGCTGCTCGTGGTCGATGAAGAGAAGCTGTTGGTGAGGAGAGACGTGTTCTATTCGCCTGAACAAGATTAGGGCTGTGTAGTGGAGATGATGATCAAGTCAGTCATGCGTTGCTGGCTCCATCATAAGGGCTGATGGGAAATATTATAGTGTGGCTATTAGAAAAGATAAGAGAAAGAACAACAGTACCTTGAGTCTTGAATATTTCTAATGTTGATCAAATTGACTGCTATTTTGACTAATTTACTAAATAACATCAAGCAAAGAGGACAGAAGCCATGGATATGAGTCAGCAATATGAGAGTTAATCACTTCCTGGTTTTTTTTTGTGCCCTGTGTTGGCACTTAATAAATGATTTGTCTCCAGAAGACAAACCTTCTCGGATCATTCTTGAGCAAAATATCTTTCTCCATGTGAGACCACCGTAGATTTTCACCACTTTATCATCTTATAAGAATCACGCAGCACTTTGGGGATACTGTAGTCGGAGATCATTAGTGCCTTAGCCATTGTTTCCTTCCTCTCAGAACCTCTCGCTTCCTCGCTCACTCATGACTTCTGCTGAATTGTTTATCGAGAAAGCAAACTCTGAATCCTGCCACAGTCAGAAACAATGAACACGTAGGAGTTGAGCATTGTGAAGGATGCTGTCTTTCTGTCTCTGAAACTTCTCTCAGGAAGTCCTACACTGAATCTATCTTCTACTTCTAGTGCTCTTGGATTCTACATTCTGATTGGTCAGAGATTTTTTGAAAATGATTGTTTTACAAAAATAGCAAATTGCTGAGTTATCAAAGGAATAAAACACTAGGAACAGCTTCATCAAACTGTCATTGATGATTTATTATTTTTAATAATAAAAGTTTTAATTCTTAACTTCATATTTTTCAGATCAGACCCTGTAGGTTTTTTTCAGATTTACAACATTAATTAACACACTGTATTTGCATTTCTAAAAAAAAAACAAAAAAACCCTCATCTTTTATAATAGCACATAACACAACAGCTTTGAACACAATAGGATGTCGTATTCTCTTTTTTTTCTTACAGTGTTTCAGGGTCAGGAAAACATTTAGTCAGAGGAAACGTTTTCTGGCTGGAACTTTTCAAAGATAATAGGAGCATAATAAAGGATGCATCTTTGTTCAGACTTGCTGAGGTTTTTTTTTCCACGCTGCATTGTGTGGCTTTTACTTAATAAAAAATTTCATCAGTTGCCATTGATATTTCCCAAAAAAAAATCATAAAGAATGGGTAGCTCGACACAAAACAATCCAGGAGTTCGAATTGAAGTTCAAATCCCAATACAATAAAATAGAGATATGTGTTATTCTGCCTGACAAACAAACAAGGTCTAGAACAGGAAGGCAGCAAGGACGCACACACAAACAAAGTAAAATTGAAGAGCTGCTGGTGGTAAAAAAAAAATTCTAATTTTTTTTACTGTTTTACTGCAGTAATGTATTATTGATAAAGATAAAAATAGTTGAAGAATTGCATTATGGTAATTAAAAAAGTCTTGTATTAAAAAGCAGTAAAAGGAGCAGCTTCTCCAGTGCAGTGCAGCTCACCGCAGTGTTCTGTGGGTGATTAATAGTTGTCTTCATCCCAGGTTTTAATGGAGAATCCACTATCTTGCTCCTTTTAGACATCTGTGTTTAATAACAATGAAAGCTTCAGGACAGGAAAGCATTCCGTTTCTTTTTGTGTGGTATTTGTCTTTAGGTTTTTTCAGAAGTCTTGCATGTGCTGAAATCTTTTTCTGAGATGCTTCAGCGCTTCAGATCCTAAACCAAACCAACCCTAACCTATCACTACGCCTGCCCAAAAACCTAACCCTAACCCTACCACCTACTCCAACCCTAAACCTAACCATATCCTCAACCATAAACCTAACACTACTTCCAACCCTAGACCCCTAACCCACCCCTAACCTCAAACCTATACCTTCCCCCCACTCCCAACCCCAAACCTTTCCCTACCCCAACCCTAAACCTAACTCAATTTTTAACAATAAACCTTCCCCTACAGCCTAAACCTAACCCTACCCTCAACAATAAACCTGCCCTAAACTTTTCCCTAGCCAAACTCTACCCTTTACCCTGACCCTTCCCCTACCCCTAATCCTAACATTACCTCCAACCCCAGGATCTTACCCTCTACCCTCAAACCTATACCTACATTTAACCCTAATTCCCAACCCTGCTAATCCTACCCACAACCCAACCCCTACTCCTAAGAGCCAGGGTCTAGTCAAAGAGACCACAAAGACAGTTGACTTTTATCCTGAAGTGTACGTTTGGACACGCTTGAGCCCATGGAGATAATGCTCAAGACTAACTTGTAAAAAATAAATAAATAAATAAATAACAGAAAAAGATGAACAGTCACAAAAAGATGACAAATGAGTAAAGGACAGACATATGAGGAGTAAACAAAATTCACACTGGGTTGGGTTGATCTTAAATGACAAAATCATGTATCTTTCATAACATGATCAGAGTAAAGTAGGAATAAATCCCACACTGTTCATGTGAACAGGATACATTTGTTTTCTTAAGTGTGGGTGGGGCTTTAGTTGCATGCTGAGTTCCAGTTTCTTATCCTTAATCTTAATTATCATGAAAGATGCGTCTGATTGCCATGAAGTTAATTATCAGCATGCCAAGTATGGACTTGTGTAACATGAGCAGATGGAGTCCAAACATGGCACCAAAGTTGCAGCAGCTCGCTAGTCTTGTCGTCTTGTTCTTCTTTTCCCCAGCGAGGCGTATTTCTGTTCGACTTCTGTTCAAAGCTTTAACACCTAAACAGCAGATGAGCAGATGTCCGTCTTTACTGGTATTATCCCATCATCACCCAGAGACTCTCACATGTCGATTTCCCTCATCAGCCCACTGTAATGATTCTCCTAAAGCCCGCTCTGTAAATCCCTGGAAAATTAAATGTGTTAAGCAAAGCGATTACCTCATGAGTATTTGGATTTGTCTTAATTGATTCATTTGTTGAAAGAGCACACCTCAGATCCTTGGATGAGTTGGGATAATATTGTTTCTACAAACTAGCAAACTTTCCTGGCCTAAAGATTTCAGCCACTATACAAAGAGCAAATCAACGATCCTTAAGTGCAGGTGCAGGAAATGAGGCTGAATGCAATAAGAAAATTCATTTGTTTGGATTTGACTTAGACCCACAGGGAAGAGGTGTGCAGAATGTCAGGACATAATGAGGAGGTTCATCCATCCGGTTCAGGCTCCTGTTAGAAGCAGACGCATTTATTTGAGAGACACATTTTTTGCTTCCTGGTTAATTTAAGGCTAAAGGACAGTGGTTTTGTGTTGAACTGTTATGTAAATCATCTTTCATTTTTTAGATAATTTTTTATGCATGAGCTATGAAGAGAAATTCAATTCTCACCTTGATTAAGTCATGATTTAGCTTTGCGATGTTTGAAAAAAATCTGGACTGCAAAAAAACAAAAACATTTCATGTTATTCTACCTGATTTTTTTTTCGTTAGTTTACTATTTTAGTTGATTACTATTATAGTCAATTATAAGTTATAAATTCTATAAAATATAGACATTCATGAATAAATATCTTGTTATTTATTGAATATTTTTTTATTTATAAGAAATTTCAACTTTGAGCTAGAGGGTTTTTTTTTTCTGTACTATATCCCAGGAATGCTGGGTTAAGGTGAGGTGGGAATTCATGAGACAGGATGAGACAGTTTTTCACAGTTACTAGGGGAAATTCAGCATCACCAATCTGCCTGTTTTTGAGGAAGAGGAAGACTGCAGATGAAAGTGAGAAAGAAGAACTCTGTTCCTGCTTTCCCTGTGATTAATTTCATCCGAAGCTCAGATCTGCATCAATGCTCTGGATTAACACCCGAAGGCATGATTGCAGTGGCTCTTTGGCAGGATCCTGGATCAGTGCCTCCGTCATCCGGTATTTCATCATACGTGCCATAACTTCTGTTTGTATTGATCTTTCGCTTTGACGAATTCTCATGACAAACTTTCTGCAGCTCTAACAAGCCAGGAGGATCATCTTGGATTCCCTAATATCATATAGTATCATGTTTACTAGTCCACCATTGATGTTCTGATGCTTCCTGATCATTTCCTGAGGACATGACCTTCATGTTTAACTGTATAAAACATGACCATTAGCATTGGAATCATCTGGAATATGAACTTTGCCGTTAATTACGTCGTCTTACAATAGAAATGAAGAACATTTACAAATTAAGGTTAGGATAAGAGAAAAATCTGAAGGGTTAGTGGTCTTCTTTTTTTATATTAAAATATCACTTGTTGAATCCTGAATTTGCTGTGAATGCAGGGATGAAAATGAATCATCTTCAGCTGTTATAAATAAACCCGGAGACGTCTGAGTCTCTTTCTGTCGTCTGGCTTTCTTTATCTTCTCCGCTTTCTGGAAGAAATCCTTGTACACCCCTGCTTATGTTTTAGCAGACAAAGTGACAGGATGTTATATAAGCTAAACCATGTTAAAGATGCGCTAGTTAAATGACAGTTCAATGGTAAGAGAAAGACGAGGGTTTTTTTCTAGAAGTTTCTTTTTGCCAATTAGACGATCAGTTGAGGTTCACATTAGTGAGACTCTTTGTATGAAACATCGAAAACTAGCCAAAGAACTTTTTCTCCTCCTGAGCGAACTGGATGTTCATGAGCTCCACATTTCTTGTGTAAAATGCTCCTCTGGTTTAATCGATTTACATTAAATTCACTTATATAAAATATAACCGTCGTCCCATGGACATTCTTCTGAAGCAATATGAGGGCTAGAGTTTATTGAATTTAAGACAAACTCTATTAAAAGAATCCCCTGAGAACCAAAAAAACAGAAAGTTGTCTGCTTTCACTTTAAAGACGGGGAAAAAAATGAAAGAAGAGAGACTGAGAGGGGAAGGACGAGCCGCTCTGGTAAACAGGAGACAAAGTCTGCTTGAGATGTCAATATGATGTTCTGAAACAGCAAAGAATGTGTTTACAGAGCAAACGCTTCTCTTCTGTTTCCTGTGCAGAAGCTTGCTGTCCCTCCTTTCTGCTTTAATGAGATAACACTTCACACACACATGGTGCATGCTGGGGTAGAAGGGGATTAACACCTGCAATTGCCACCCTGCACAAATGTCTACCTCAAAGAGCAGGTCCAGTATTTCACAACTCATCTTAAGTTCTGAGCTGTCAGATGATCTGACGGTGCCGTATTTTTGGAAGATATGGCGTTATGCCATATCCCTAGTGGCTGCATCTGTAAGTGTCGATTTTCGAGTCGTTTCTTGCTTTCAAAATGTTCAGCGACGTGGATTGTGGAAAAAAAACGAAAAAAGTGTTGCTTTGCTTATATTTTGTAATTGGTGTGTGTGTATTTGAGTGTGTGAGCTCTTTTTATAACCTCTGCTCAACTCATGAAATGCTCATACCGCTATTTTTTTCTCGTCTCTCTCTCAGGATCCTGCGCCGTGTTCATCCAGCAGCCTCATGACATGGTTGTGGTTGCAGGGCAGCCTGTGACGCTACCGTGTGCCATCACCGGATACCACGGCATGGTCCTGTGGGTCAAAGATGGCCTTGCTCTAGGGGTGAACCGGGACATGTCAGGTCGGTAGCATGTAGTTTGTCTCCAAGAGAATCAAATATCATGGTGTATATAGTAAAGGAAGAAAACAGCTTGCGATAAATAAAAATAAAATGAAATGATGTAGTAATGTAAGAAAGCTAAAGAGATTTTATTACACATTAAGTAGTTTCTAAAAAAAATTCCAGTTGCACATTTGGTGTTTTTTTGGCATTTGATTATCTGGTGTATTAAACAAACTGTGAAATGAAAGAAAATTAATTACACACTTTGTGCGCCATTGTACATTTAACCGTAATAAGGTTAGTTTTTGTAAAATCTGTGGCTGTTTGGTGGCTGATTTAAAAAAAAGTGTATGTTAGGAAGGTGTGAGCTGCATCTCTTGGAATTCTACTAAAAACTCCCTATGGTGTTTTAATGATGATGATGATGATGATGATGATGATGTCACAAATTTCCCAGCTCTCACTTGGGTGCTGAGTTTGAGCCTGAATTGCATAGCATATGAGTTACATCATTATTAACCTCAATAAACCTCTCAGTGAGCCATCATCGGGATGGAGTCATCCTGGAAGAGGCCACGCCCATCAGGGTAGAAAAAGAGGCTTCACTCTAAGGGCACAAGAGCACTCAGGAGTTGGAGTAAATCTTACCATGTGTGTAAGATTTACTCTGAAAAAGAGAATGATGTTTGAATTATGTAATTAAATGTACATTATAGCAAACTTTCCAGCTTTTCTTTCTGAGAGTATGAATTTCTTATGAATGTTATTTTTAACTCTAGCTGTTGAAGTGAGCAACATCTGCATTTATGGTGTAATTTTAATTTATGCAGTAACCCAAATAAAGGCTCAAAGAGCTTGCACGTGTGTCCTGAACATCACTTCTGCACCTGTAAAGTACAATCCAGGTCAACGAGACCCATTTTTAATTATGACAAGCAGAACACATAAACAACAGCAAGAGTTTCTCTTTTTAACCACAATATTTAGGAAGAACAGAGGAAAGCTCTAAAAGTTAACAAACTGCAAAGTTTTACTAATTCCCCACTGACACCTTTATACCACAAACAGAAATATATTTTCTTAAAAAGGGTGTTTATTTTTGACCCTGGGGGCCTCCCACATTATGGGGAGTTGCAAAGACGTAGTTGGAAACTGAGATAAAATAACAAAACAACAGAGAAAACAAAGAATCGAGCACAAAGAAAGTGGAAGTGAAAAAGCAGAGAACGAAAATGAGCAACGCTGAAGTACGGAAAAAAAAAGAACATTCCCAGAATTTTAACCAGAGAACAAGTCTTTTTTTTTAATTTTGTATAAGTCAATCAGATTAAGTTACAAAAATTATTTATTTATTTGTTTGTTTTTTAACATAAATATTGTATTATTAATTTTGTACACATTTATACATTAAATATAATTGTGATTTTTTTATGCCATATTCCAGCCTACACTCACAATGCAGCTGTAAATGTTAGGTTAGAAAATGAAACTGAATAAAATTTAATTGAAGTTAAAACAGAGAACAAGGCGTTGATATGGAAGAAAAATAGCGGCATATGTATTTGAAGCAAAAAAAAGGTGCTGAATAGCAGTAACTAAAAAAATGCATCGTATTAAAAATGCCTGCATTTTAAGGTTCTGCAATTCAACATGGTTGCATAATTAAGCTGTGAATTTTTCAAGTGGAGAAACAAAATTGCATTGTTTAAAATTTCAATATTAAATATTCAGATTATTTTAAAATATGACTCAATTTCATTGTTCAAATTTTCAATACTAAATATTCAGATTTTTTAAATACAACCTTTAATAATTGACAGGACATTTCAGTGCGTATTATTTCGCTTCCACAAATTCAATGATTCAAATTCGCCAAGAAATTCAAGATTCAAATCGCAGAAAGAGCAATCGAACATCGATGCATAATCGACACCTGCTGCTTGTCCGCTTCACCGGTATTCATTCATTGTCTGCCGCTTATCCGAACTACACTCGGGTCACGGGGAGTCTGTGCCTATCTCAGGCGTCATAGGGCATCAAGGCAGAATACACCCTGGACAGAGTGCCAACCCGTCGCAGGGCAATCACACACTATGGACAATTTTAGAGATGCCAGTCAACCTACCATGCATGTCTTTGGACTGGGGGAGGAAACCGGAGTACCCGGAGGAAACCCCCGAGGCACGGGGAGAACATGCAAACGCCACACACACATGGCGGAGGCGGGAATCGAACCCCCAACCCTGGAGGTGGCTAACCACTAAGCCACCGTGCCCCGCCCCGCCCCGCCCCGCCCCGCCCCGCTTCACCGGTATATTATAAGCAAATATTAAAGGTCGTATTTTAAAAATCTGAATATTTAGTATTGAAATTTTGAACACTGAAATCGAGAAAGTCGTAAAATCTAAATATTTAATATTAAAAATTCACAGCTTAATTATGCAACCCTGTTGAATTGCAGAACCTTAAAATGCAAGCACTGTTAATGAATTTTCTTTTCAGTTACTGCTATTCAGCATCTTTTTTTGCTTCAAATACATTTTACTTCCATACACCTTTTAAATCTTGAATAGGTTAATCAGATTAAATTACAAAAATTATGACTATATTTAGGGGACATGGTGGCTTAGTGGTTAAGTGGCTAGCACGTTTGCCTCCCACCTCCAGCGTTGGGGGTTTGATTCCCGTCTCCACCATGTGTATGTGGAGTTCGCCTCCGGTTACTCCGGCTTCCTCCCCCGGTCCAAAGACATGCATTGTAGGTTGATTGGCATCTCTAAATTTGTGTGTGTGTGTGTGTGTGTGTGTGTGTCCTGCGATGGGTTGGCACTCCGTCTAGGGTGTATCCTGCCTCGATGCCCAATGACGCCTGATATAGGCACAGGCTCCCTGTGACCCGAGAATATATCGGATAAGCGGTAGACAATTAATGAGTATATTTATTTATTTATGTATTTATTTTTGTTTGTTTTAATATACATTATCTAAATAATTATGAAGTTTTTTTTTTTATTTAATTTTCCAACCTTCACTAAACATAGCTCCTCTAAGGGCTCCACTGGAAAAAAAATCATAAAAATGACTGAAGCGCAGCACACAGCGTAATCTATTTACCAAACTTCCTTACTGTCATGGACTGGTCAATTTGTTAGCTGCACCACGTCTTTCGATGATCTACTTGCTGGGAGAAACTTGTCCTGGCTGTGCGTGTTATTGATTTAAAGGCGCACTCTGGATGATGGAATAAGTGTCAGCTGCTGTGTTAGCTTTGCCGCAAATTTGTCTTTTTTAGAAGCGACCTTGGGCGGCGTTTAGTCACGGCCCCAGCTCTTTAATTGAGCCTCTAAGGGCTCGGCTCGTCCCATTCCACTCACTCTCTCTGCCTCACTCTAAGCCATGAAGGCACCCCCCCTGAGGTGGGTGTTTCATTGGATTGCAGTATAAAGGTGCTGAGGGCTGAAATCTGACGCTTAGCCAAACACCGTGGGCTGCTCAATAACTGCTCCTGTGCAGCTGCTGCACAGGATAAACACTTCTTCATTTCTGTGAGCAATCAATGGTGAGCTGGAGGGGCTTCCAAATCTTTAGTACTGTGCAGAATGCAGGCTGCTTTAAAAACATCCTCATTCCTCAATCTTCATTACTGCCTTAAAGAAGATACCATGGGATCACATTTGAGGCTTTTATTCATTCATTCATTTATTTATTTATTTATTTATTTATTTATCTGGTTATCATAAACCAGATATGTCACTATTGTCATGTGTCATCATACTGGAAGTCCCTCAGTTGGCTATAGCTTGTTGAGCATAATGGAATCTTTTTAGGTAAAATAATGGATGGAAAAAATGGACAGAATGTATGCTGATATGAACAAAAAACATAATGAACACAAACTGTCATTAAGTACAGATACTCTACTCTCCTTGGAAATTGTAATTACGACTTGAGGAATTACTACAAATAGTATAAAAATCTGATAACAGGTGGCTACTGATTTGTCTGTTATTGCTTTAGTATTTTGGCATATTCTCTCGTCAATGTTTGTGTTGTTTCTAACCAAACATTTATTTTTATTTTTATTCGAATAAAATGTAAAAAAATATTCACAACTTCTTAAACTCAAGTCACCAAGCACCTGGAAATGAAGACGGGCTGAACTACTGATCATGCTGACACTCAGATGTCTTTCTCTTTATTCTTTTAACTCTTCTTCTTATTCATCTGTTCTTGCTTTGATTATCCTTCATCCCAGTTTCCGAAGCCCACTCTTACTTACATTGCGGTAGATCTAACACTTAACCTGAAACACTTTTGGAGGTTTATCCATCCATTTTTATCTCTGACTGTTACTAAAAAGGAAAGTGAAAAATGACTATAATAGGGACCTAGTCGAAGAGGATGATGTTCTGCGTCAGTAGATTTTAAGTGGAATGGAGCCCCAGGACAGCAAATGATAAAAGTTAACTACATTGATTCTAGATGAGACCATCAGTGAAACAGTAAAGCTAATGGGATGTAGGAGTGCTTACTGCTCATTTCCACTGAATTAGCATGAATCAGTGGGCTAGCACCATCATACTGCAGTCCACCATCTTTAGCTCGGTTTGCCTTCAAGGCCCTCGGCAAGAAAACACCTGCATTAATAGGTGATTGGATGACATTGTAGTAGTGGAGGTTTACCTCTTAATAGGGGCCAGAGTCAGTCAAGTGTCGGATTGGATTGCTCCGTCACAAACTGTTAGCTTGACAAATATTAACCGAGGATTGTTGGAATAGCACATTTACTAACAGTAGCAGACATGCCTCCAACCCAAATCAGATTTACACACGCATAACAAAAACAAAATCATTTTTAGATTGAATTAAGGATCACATGGATTCTTTGCCAGTAGGCTAAGCGAAGCAGAACATTACATTTTCTTTTCATTCGTTATGTTTTCATAACTATACTTTTATACTAAACAATTTTATACTAACCTTTTTCCACCATGCATTCATCAAACATTCTACCGATGGGTGAAGGTTGTTAATTTGAAATGTTTACAGCTCCTTTTTTTCTGTCAGAAGATTCAAAAACCTTTGCATATTGTATCCAGTTCACATGAGGTCAACTTTTATCAATGCAGGTGTTTTTTTTTTGTTTAGATTAAATTATAACCTGATATGTTTTAACCACTTGAATTTATGCCACGGTTATATGGCTATCATCCAACAATATGACTAATCAAATAGACTTGATATGGGTTTAAATTGTTATTGTCACTGGTATAAGACATGGAAAATAGAGCAGGAAGTTCCTCAGAGTAAAGCCACGATTCATCAGAAATTATAGGAGCCCATTGAGAATTCCCGGCGTTGGCACCCCTGGTCAGATTCTGATAGAGCTGTATCAGGAATGTCCCTCTTGACAGAGACCCCCAGGGCAGACTCAGGACTCCTGAACAGCTTATGCCCCACATTTATCTCAATGTCTGTGGATTCAGCTGAAGCTTTAATCCTAATCTGTAGCCAGACATAGAGAAGTCAGGGAAAACCCTCTTATCTCAGCCTGTTTCCACCATGATCACCATGAAAACCGAAAGGGAAATTAATGACTGGGTTGTACATTTGCATTCTCTTGCCTCATTGACGTTTTCATGTTGGTTAATGAGCAGATTATGTTTAACGAAACACCTCCTTGTTTTCCAGGCTATCCACGCTACGACGTAGTGGGCGATCACAGCAAAGGTGAGTACCATCTTCTGATCCAGAGGACAGAGCTCACTGATGACGGAAGTTTTGAGTGTCAGGGCATCCAGGCTGGCATCAGGTCACGACCAGCTCGCCTCACTGTTCTAGGTCAGTATGATCATTCATTCATTCATTCATTCATTGTCTACCGCTTATCCGAACTATACTCGGGTCACAGGGAGCCTGTGCCTATCTCAGGCGTCATTGGGCATCAAGGCAGGATACACCCTGGACAGAGTGCCAACCCATGGCAGGGCACACACACACTCTCATTCACTCACGCAATCACACACTATGGACAATTTAGAGATGCCAATCAACCTACCATGCATGTCTTTGGACCGGGGGAGGAAACCGGAGTGTCAGTATGATCACTCATACAATATGATGACATTTTATGTAAGGACGTATAGGTTTATTTCTGGAAGGAGTCTACAGTGGCAGTACGTTTGTAACAGTCAGCGGTAAAGCTGTTCTGTTATGTTTTTTCACATATGACAGTCTTCTGACTTGCTGCATTGTTTGTATTATTAACTTGTAGAGAGGGAAAGTGTTTGGCCTGCCCTTGTAGAAAAGGTTCTCAATTCTCAATAAAATTGGCTTGTAATTCTGTGCTCCAGCACCTAAAAGTGAGAAAAGTAAGTGTTCTTAAAGACCAGATGATTTTGGTCCTAATTGCAAAGCAACTGCTAAGTAATCATTGGAATCAGATAAGCTTGGAACCCTCTCAAATCAGGGCTAATCAGCTGTAGTAAAAGACCTCAGATATGTTTTCCATTTCCTGTGATTATCAATCAATGAAATTCCGATGCAAATGTCCACCTCCAGGCAGGCAAAACGAGGCCTAATTATCATTATTGATCCCTCCTGCTTGTTAAAGCCATGATGGATTTCAAAGGTATCAGTTCATTATTCTGGCTCATGAGCACCAAAGCTCCAGCCAAGCAATCTGAAGCTGCTTACTTAGAAGGAAGTGAATATGTCAGTGATTGCAGGTGCATTAAAATGATTAATTATAGATGAGAAAAACAACCATTTGTTTTTATTCTTAACTTTCTTATGTTTTATTTATTTTTCACTGCCCCGTTGGCAGGAGAGACAAATCATCAGGTTCTCCTTGGGCATAGCCATTAGCCTGACATTTAATCCCGCACAGACTTCTGAAAAGTTGCATACAAAGCTGTGAGCCAAGCTCTCCCAGGGTAATGAAGTTAATGTATGGGTGGTGTCAGGATCCGGTGCAGTCTGTCACTTCATTCTCACCAAAGACAGCGAAGCATGACCACAACTAGAGCCAGACAGTCTCCAATTGCTTTGTCTTTTTTATCCTTGACAGGCAAAGCTCAGAATTTGTAGTGCCTGGTTGGATCTTTGCAGGGGAAGGAACCTATTCTAGTGTTCTATACCATGTGTACCATGTCTTCACCAGCGATTGTGCAAACACTTGTCCTAAGGCTACTGCTTCCTCAATTGGTTTTGCGTATTGACAATTTGAGCTTGATATTAAGCTAAATAATTTAACGAGGCACATTGGCATGTTGTGGCAATCCAGCACTTTGTCTTGTAAATCCAAGCAAGGTTTTCCTTCCCCCACTTAATTGTGTTATGACTCCTGAACCTCCAAGAGGTAACTTGGGTAATCATGTATGCTTGGCTCATGAATAAGTTAAGAGCCAACACAGGTAAATGATTCCTAAAGTTGCCTAATGATACCTCGGGCTTATTTTATCCCAATTATTACCTTTAGCTTCAATGCAATTTCATTCTGATTCAGCCTTGACAAACAGATTCATCTGTGTGGAACCTACCTAAATCTCCAACACTGTCTGAAATATTCTTGGGGCAAGAATTTGTTTAATAAGATATGGTACTCTGTCCAAATAAATCTTAATGATAATAAATGTAAATTCTTTGGGGTATTTTCCAGCAAATGAGTTATTTGCTTACTTGCTTGTCTTCCTTGTCTTCCTGAGATAATCACTGAGTTGAGCTGGAATGCCAGCTTTGGGAAAGACTGTCAGCAAGCAAACTTTTTTTTTCCATTTTTAGGCGAGCAGCAAGCCAATATTTGCAGCTTTCGCCAAACACTCCTCTCACTCCTCGCCTCCTGTCTGCCTTCTGTTAATGTCAGAATGAACACTGCCTCCTCTGTGGTAGATTGGTCTAGATAAAAAGCAAACAATGACAGGCTGAAAAGAAGATTGGAGTAATTCAGACCCAAGGCCTGGATATTGTACTCCTTCCCCCATTTTTCTTTTGTTAAAGAGCCTTTTGTGATGTAAATGCAGGCTGGAGGTGATCTAACTACCCATTTGCAAACACCATTAAACTTTAATTTCCATAAATCGCCACAGAGTTTGGAACAGCTGGTCCTCATTTCTCAAATACCACACTTTGTTGGCCAGGCAGCGATGGAACAAGGCACATCTGCAACTCTGCTCATTTCTGCTGACACCTTCTAGCTTGTAGATTGCCCCATCATGGTGGTAGCTATCCTCCAGGATGCACTTTGTTTCACACTCACTGAAAACCCAAATATCTTAGGATCCCAGTTCTCAGAATCAGCACATTTAGCTTGATGTGTCTGCATTGAAATTATAAAATCTCAATGTGTAATGGCGTTATGGCATGGGAGGTTGAGAGGGAGATGTAGGATTGTGAGAAGAGGAGGGTGAGCTGTCATACACTGTCATACACATGCCTCTGCTATTCCTGTCACTGTGAGATGAAAACAGGTAGGAACTGGATGAGAACTGAAGAATGTAGACTCCGAGCTGAAAGTGTAGTACCTTGCTTTGCTTCGCTTTGCCTGTTTTTCTGGTTTTCTGGTGGCTAATTTCTTGTTCTTCTATAGGATTGACCGTGGTTGTGCTTCTAAACAATTCTGAGGCTGAATCATTCCTACAGTGTGTTTTGTATGGTTTGTGTCCTGTTTATTAACTACTGGTTTTTAACCTTCATAACCCTTATTTCTGTTTGTTGCCTAGGATGCTCAGACATACATTTTCAATTCTAGACTTTTTTTCCAGCTTGAATTTTCGTACAGAAATCCAGAATTTCATAATCCTTTGTAATCTAACTGCAGTTCCCAGGTGGGAAAACTGAAACCCTAACACTGATATTAATTCCTCTCAGGGATTTAACATGGTTTTTCCATTATATAGGTTTAGCATATAGTGCATACAAGATGATCCGCTGTGGCGACCCTGAATAGAGAACACATAGATTTATCATATTGGCTGTTCTACATAGGGTCCTACATAGAACCTTTAAGAGTTCCCCTTCATTTATTTCTAAGAATGTATACTACAAGGCTGAGATGCTTTTCTACTTACCATGTTTGTAAAGAGTGCTTGAGTTAGCAGATCCTTTGAATTCTCACACAAACAAGGCGTTTTCACCCTCAGAACTCTCGCTCACTGGATGAATTTGAAGCTCTTGAACCTGAAACTCTGTGGATCTGCATGATTTTATGCTGCCCGATGATTGACAGGTTCGATCAATATCCAGCTGACTAGCTGTGTGGCGTGTTATTAAGATCAAACAATTAAATATCTGATTTTTTTAAACATATTAATATGTTCACTGGAACTTTATTTAGTTTGTTCACCAGACTCGCACACAAATATTAGGGTTTAGCTTTAGATAATGTCTTTAAATTGCACAGCAAACATACACTCTGAAGTCTCGCTCTCTCTCTCACACACACAGACACACAAGGACACCTCTGAGCTCCATTATCGTGCCCCTCAATCGAGGCATGTGACAAGAGGATTGGTACACAATACTTTTCATCACAAGCAAATAATCTGCAATAGGATGACAAACATTGTGTAGTCTAGTGTCTTACGAGTCAGCATAACAAGGTCGTGTGTGTATTGTGTGTGTTTAGAAAGATTTTTTGAGCTGGTGAGTGAATAAGGCCATGAAGGACGTTCACCAGCCGTACAATATAAACATACAAACCTAACACATGGAGTTTGGATGAAATATTGTAAACATAAAGTGGTTTAACAAGCAAGTTCAAACACCTTTGTGTCGGTTTAGCAAACTGTGAAGCTTTCAGAAAAACCTCTAGAGATGTAAAATCATTAATAATAACAGTACATTTAAATAAAACCTCTCATATTGTCTCATCCCCAAGCTGTTTATTTCTCGTCATCGAAAACGGAATTGTTACATCATAGCACTGTCTGATTCCACGAGTCTGACTGGCCAGCAGGTGTTGATATTATGTAACCGTTCTATAGTAACAGCTCATTCATGGGGTCCTGGATTACGGACACTGCATGTAAACGGATCAAAAATGTGGGATGGAAGGACTCTCTGGGGTCAGTGCTTTTCTTTTTAGTGGATTATTTTAGATTACTCATTTAAAGAAGAAAAGGAACTTACTTTATGGATGTTTTCCAACATCTGTGTAAACTAAAAATGGTTAAACAGCACGTCATTTGTTAACAAATAAACAATGGCTTTTAATGGCTTCATTTTGGTCTAGCTCTACCTCTTTTCAATCTCACATCATCAGGTGGTGTTTATTAAGCATATTTATCTGCAATCATAACAGCATCATTAGCATCATTGGCAGCCATGTTCCAGTAGGTGATTGTTTTATTTGGCCAGCATTCTTAATGCATTTGTTTAGCCATGTTAAGCTTATTGGATTCCTTGACAACAACTTAACCCACCAAAAAACAACAACATCAACAACCCCCACCCACACACACTAGTTATATGACTGCTGGGATCTGCTTGTAGATGATGTGATCCAATCTCGTTAAGCGAGCTCTTGCAGTTCATTTGGCTGAAAGAGAAGGCTAATTACTGATGCTTATGTACAGCATGACTGAGATTAATCCCTCTCTGCCACCTCCTCCTGCTAGATACCAAATGCATCACAAAGCAGCTGCAGGTACATTAGAAATTGGGTCACGTTTCCCCTTAGTGCCTCCTGCTCTTCTTGGTTTTTTTTTTACATTGTAAAATTGCTCAATTTTTCTCTTCTCTTCCTTCTTTCGCCTCACCTCCACAGACCGATCAAGTCCGGAAAACGTCCCAAGGGCTGCATGTATCAAGAGGGCAGAGAGAAAAGTAATTTGGTGCCATGGAGCCGGGCTTGTGTTGAGTATCGCTCGAGTGTTTCTGCTGCTGAAAGTGCCAATTAAACATGGCCGATTCATTTGGTCCACTCTCCCACGTGAGACAAATCTATCGACTGGCTATGTTAAACTGTCAAAAAGCCATTACGCCAAGGAATATTTGCAAATATGACCGCAATAAGGATGATGACAAAGACGCTGTAACTCAGCAGTTAGGAAGGGTTTTTTTTGTTTGTTTGTTTCTTGATGATGATCATAATGATGCAAGTTGTTTTGGGTAATCATTTTGTACAATGTCATCCTGTAGATGTTCCCTCAACCTGGAGAATGACACCATCAAAGCATCTGTTATAGAGTGATCCTGATTGGTCAGATGATCCTTATTGAATCACAGAGTTTATATGAAAGCACTCGCTGCTATAGTAACACCTTATAGAGAAGCAGATCCTGAAGAAGATAAACTGTTGGAATTGTTGATGTTGTAAGTTTTCCGTGACAAGGTGTTTGTGGAAGGAGTCTCCAGTGCAAGTTTTCTAATTATTTTTGTCTTTTTAACTTAATGGATGAGAAAAAATTGAGAGGTGATGGTGAAAGAGCGACTGTTTATTGGTTCTAGTTGCTATAAGTAATATGCTACATTAAAGGTAACTATAAACAGATTGTCAAAAAAGTTACACTTTAGTTACACAAAAGTTACAATTTTTAGTAAATAATATTCTCATCTTTGGAAAGTTGCTGTGGTAAAGGAGGAGTATCTGCTTGTGTTGGGATTCTAACGAGAGTGACTTTGAATTTGTGTATTCATCTTGTGTAATAATTTTTTAAAGACGGATGGAGCGAGTGCAATATTTATGGCAGCCAACACAAGAGCTGCTCTCTCACTTTCAGGAGCACGAGACTCCCTGAGCCGGAGGAGGCAACTTGATTGGTTCTGGTGAGGTAATTCCTGGTAATATATCACCTCGAGCTTTCCTCACAGATGAGTCAAGGCCAATCCTGACAAGCCTCTGAGAGATTTCTCAGATAAAGTTCTCAGAATGGCAGTGAAATATGGATGACTCTCTTTCACTCATTCTCTAAACGTCTTACTGGCCTTTTTTTTTCTAGAAAAAATATGAAATACTGATTGTGGCTGTAATTAGAACTCAGAAGTGTATGTTTTGGGAAATTGAATTTAAAGACTCTTTCTTCCTAATGCTCCCTTTGGCCTCCTTCACTCATTCATACCATTTCCATTTCTCTCTCTCTCTCTGGAGCAGTCAGGATGTGCCACCTGCTTGCTGCCTTTGATTTCAACTTGCCCCAGATATGCTCTGTAATGAGCAGTGTGCTCAATCAATAATTTAGCTGAGTGTGAATGGAAAGCAGTGATCAGAGGTGTTTAAAGAGAGGGTCGCAATCAGTGCTATTCAGTGCTATTATACACCACCAGTTTTTTTTTCTTTTTTTTCCCTTCCTGCTCATCCCTCAGCTTGTCTTCCTTTCAGCTGTTTGTAGCTGACGTTTGGCTTTATCTGATTTTAAGGACACACACAACAGGTAGAAATGATGAGTTGTCTCAAACATCTTGGTAGATTGATTACATTAGAACACAATAACAAGACATCTCTTCAACTTGGTTAATGATCTACAACATTTAACATGTTTAGTTTACTGTTTAATTTCCTCTCATAAACTCCACAATGGGGGGGCACGGTGGCTTGGTGGTTAGCACGATTGCCTCACATCTCCAGGGTTGGGGGTTCAATTCCCGCCTCTGCCGTGTGTGTGGAGTTTGCATGTTTCCCCCGTGCCTTGGGGGTTTTCTCCGGGTACTCCGGTTTCCTCCCCCAATCTAGCCATGGGGGTCACAGTCCAGTGACTTCTGTGCCAGTCCCAAGCCCGGATAAATAGAGAGGGTTGCGTCAGGAAGGGCATCTGGCATAAAACATTGCCAAATTTAACCATGCGAATCGGCAGTACGAATTTCATACTGGATCAGTCGAGGCCCGGGTTAACAACGACTGCCATCGGCGCCGTTGACCTACAGGGCGCTGGTGGAAATTGGGCTACTGTTGGTTGAAGAAGTAGAGGAGGGAGGAGAGTGCACAAGACAGAGAGAGAAGAGGAAAGGTAAGAGTGTAGGACTGAGAATAGGAACTCTGAATGTTGGTACTATGACGGGGAAAGGTAGAGAGATGGCTGATATGATGGAGAGAAGGAAGGTGGATATACTGTGTGTACAGGAGACCAGGTGTAAGGGTAGCAAGGCTCGTAGTATAGGAGCAGGATTCAAGCTGTTTTATTATGGTGTGGATAGTAAGAGAAATGGGGTAGGTGTGGTCCTGAAGGAGGAGTTTGTGAGGAATGTCCTGGAGGTGAAGAGAGTGTCAGACAGGGTGATGAGTCTGAAGTTAGAGATTGAAGGGGTGATGTTGAATGTTGTTAGTGGTTATGTCCCACAGGTAGGTTGTGAGTTAGAGGAGAAAGAGAAATTCTGGAGTGAATTAGATGAGGTGATGGAGAGTATTCCCACGGGTGAGAGAGCGGTGATAGGAGCGGATTTTAATGGACATGTTGGTGAGGGGAACACAGGTGATGAGGAGGTGATGGGCAAGTTTGGAGTTAAGGAAAGGAATCTTGAAGGACAGACGGTAGTGGACTTTGCTAAGAGGATGGACATGGCTGTGGTTAACACTTATTTTCAGAAGAGGGAGGAGCATAGAGTGACTTACAAGAGTGGAGGTAGGAGAACACAGGTAGACTACATCCTATGTAGAAGAGGCAATCTGAAAGAGATTAGTGACTGTACAGTGGTAGTGGGAGAGAGTGTAGCCAGACAGCATAGGATGGTGGTGTGTAGGATGACTTTGTTGGTCTGTAAGATGAAGAGGTCAAAGATAGAGAAGAAAACCAAGTGGTGGAAGCTGAAAAAGGAGGAATGTTGTGAGGAATTTAGACAGAAGTTGAGGCAGGCTCTGGGTGGTCAGGTAGTACTGCCAGATGACTGGGAAACTACAGCAGAAGTGATCAGGGAGACAGGGAGAAAGGTGCTGGGTGTGTCATCTGGAAGGAGGAAAGAAGATAAGGAGACTTGGTGTTGGAATGAGGAAGTTCAGGATAGTATCCAGAGGAAGAGGTTAGCTAAGAAGAAGTGGGACATGGACAGGACAGAAGAGAACAGACAGGAATACAAGGAGTTACAGTGCAGAGTGAAGAGGGAGGTGTCTAAGGCCAAGCAGAAGGCATATGACGAGTTGTACACTAGGTTAGACACTAGAGAAGGAGAGAAGGACTTGTACAGGTTAGCTAGGCAGAGGGATCGAGATGGGAAGGATGTGCAGCAAGTTAGAGTTATTAAGGATAGAGATGGAAGGGTGCTCACAAGTGAGGAGAGTGTACAGAGGAGATGGAAGGAGTACTTTGAGGAGCTGATGAATGAGGAAAATGAGAGGGAAAAAAGAGTAGAAGGGGTGAACTCTGTGGAACAGAAAGTAGATAAGATTAGAAAGGATTAAGTCAGGAAGGCTTTGAAGAGGATGAAAAGTGGAAAGGCAGTTGGTCCTGATGACACCCCAGTGGAGTTCTGGAAGTGTCTAGGAGAGGCAGCTGTGGAATTTTTGACTAGTTTGTTCAACAGGGTTTTAGAGAGTGAGAAGATGCCTGAGGAATGGAGAAGAAGTGTGTTAGTGCCGATCTTTAAGAATAAGGGCGACGTGCAGAGTTGGAGCAACTATAGGGGGATAAAGTTGATGAGCCATACAATGAAGCTATGGAAATTTGTGAGCAGCAGTATGGCTTCATGCCCAGAAAGAGCACAACGGATGCAATTTTTACTCTGAGAATTTTGATGGAGAAGTATAGGGATGGTCAGAGGGAGTTGCACTGTGTGTTTGTAGACTTGGAGAAAGCGTATGACAGGGTGCCAAGAGAAGAGCTGTGGTACTGTATGAGGAAGTCAGGAGTAGCAGAGAAGTATGTAAGAGTGGTGCAGGACATGTATGAGAGGAGCAGCACAGTGGTGAGGTGTGCTGTAGGTCAGACAGAGGAGTTCAATGTGGAGGTGGGACTGCATCAGGGATCGGCGCTGAGCCCCTTCCTGTTTGCTATAGTGATGGACCAGTTGTCAGAGGAGGTCAGACAGGAGTCTGCTTGGATAATGATGTTTGCAGATGACATTGTGATGTGTAGTGAGAGCAGGGAGGAGGTGGAGGAAAACCTGGAGAGGTGGAGGTTTGCGCTGGAGAGAAGAGGAATGAAAGTCAGTCGTAGTAAGACTGAGTACATGTGTGTGAATGAAAGGGAGGGAAGTGGAAACAGTAAGGTTACAGGGTGAAGGGGTGAAGAAGGTACAGGAGTTTAAGTACTTGGGGTCAACAGTCCAGAGTAATGGAGAGTGTGCGAAAGAGGTAAAGAAGCAAGTGCAGGCAGGTTGGAATGGGTAGAGAAAGGTGTCGGGAGTTCTGTGTGATAGGAAAATATCAGCGAGAATCAAGGGGAAGGTGTACAGGACAGTGGTGAGACCAGCCATGCTGTATGGTTTAGAGACAGTGTCACTGAGGAAGAGACAGGAGTCAGAGCTAGAGGCAGCAGAGCTGAAGATGTTGAGGTTCTCTTAGGGAGTGACAAGGTTGGACAGGATTAGGAACGAGTACATCAGAGGGACAGCTCATGTTGGACATTTGGGGGACAAAGTTAGCGAGACCAGATTAAGATGGTTTGGACATGTTCAGAGGAGGGAGAGTGAGTATATTGGTAGGTGAATGTTGGACATGGAGCTGCCAGGCAGGAGGCAAAGAGGAAGGCCAAAGAGGAGGTATATGGATGGAATTAATGAGGAGATGAAGCTAGTGGGTGCAAGTGTTGAGGATGCAGTAGATAGGGATAGGTGGAGAGAGATGATTCGCTGTGGTGACCCCTGAAGGGAAAAGCCGAAAGAAGAAGAAGAAGACTCCGGTTTCCTCCCCCGGTCCAAAGACATGCATTGTAGGTTGATTGGCATCTCTAAATTGTCCGGAGTGAATGAGTATGTGTGTGTGCCCTGCGATGGGTTGGCACTCCGTCCAGGGTGTATCCTGCCTTGATGCACAATGACGCCTGAGATAGACACAGGCTCCCTGTGACCCGAGAATAGATCGGATAAGCAGTAGACAATGAATGAATGAACTCCACAATGTCTGAAACTTAGCAACTCTGACGAATGCCATCTATCTATCTATCACTATATAAACACATAGAATGAAAGTCAGACACTGTTGATTTTGGAATTTTTTTCTCCTACTAGATTTGCATGAAGTATAAAGTATATGCTAATATGCAGGTACATGATTTAAATGCAGTAGTTGAAGCCTCATGCTCATGTAGAAATGCAGATTATTTCAAACAATAAATTAGATGAATATCAAAGATTAATTACAGCAGAAGATTCATTGTTTTAATAACTGACCTGTTCTACAGTAATCTAATGCTTATGTTGAGATAGGGAGGAGATTAGACAACATCTCTCTGTCCTCCCTCTCTGCCCGTACAGTCTGTCCTCTCTCTGCACGAATCGCCTCTCATCCATTATTCATTTTCTTCCTCCAGTTCCTCCAGATGACCCCGTGATCATCGGAGCGCCCGTGGTGAGTCTGAGAGCCGGTGACCCACTCAATCTGACGTGCCACGCCGACAATGCCAAACCAGCAGCCTCGATCATCTGGATCCGTAACGGAGAAGTGCTCAACGGTGCCATGTACTCCAAGGTATCACCTGCATTCACTCTGCATTTAAATCAACGTGCTGAAGTGAGGGGAGGCAGATCGAGGCAAATGCCGCTTACTGAGCCTTTCCTAAGCTGCTGCACAGTTGTCTTCAATTTCAAGAGCCATAACACATGTGATACTCTGCCTCTGTGCCTCACATGCTGTTGATTTACCATAGAAAAAGCATAAACTTTAACCAGAAACCTTTAAGGAAGGAGTCTCCAGTGTGAGTGCTTTGTAGCAGTCAGACTTAAAGCTGTAAAATAAATACAGGACTAGAATTTGATAGAAATCTGAAAGAAAATAATTGTAACTGCTGTATTAGAATAGGAAGTAAGCAGTTCAGGACATGCTCTTACAAGAAAATAATCAACTACTTCATCCATTATTATTCAGCTACAAAAGCATAACATGGAGCGTTTCATTCCATTTCATTACTTTCCTAACTTTCTGAATCGTTTTTCATCTTTGCAACAATTTCCAGTTCAATGCAATTCAGTTTATTTGTATAGCACCCTTTACAATGGACAAAGCAGCTTTACAGAAGTAGAGAAACAGAAATGGAAAACAAAATACAAAATAATATATATATATATATATATATATATATATATATATATATATAATATATAAATATATAAATATATAAATATATAAAGTTTAAATAAAAGTTACTATTTTATCCCTATTTTATCCCTAATGGGAAAGCCTGCGGCGATGGTGGCAAGGAAAAACTCCCTGTGGTGATACGAGGAAAAAACTATGAGAGGAACCAGGCTCAGAAGGGAACCCATCCTCATTTGGGTGACACTGAACAATAAATAATGTAAATGTAACTAAGTAATGTCCTTTCTACAACAGCAACCAAGGGCCCATGAGGATCTATAAGGTCAGTGTAGTTTCCAAGTACATTATAGGCACTAATTCCTTGCTGTCGCAAGCAGACAGATGTAATGTCAGATTGTCAGTCCCCAAGTGGCTCTGTTCATGGCTGTCTCCTGGTCACAGGCTGTCCACACAGATCTATACACAGCATCAGTGAGCACCACCAAGGGACGAGACTCCGACCAGGGGTAGAGCCAGTGGTCACACTGGAAACTCAGAACGCTGGGCGCTCAGGAGTGGGACATATATCTTACAGAGAAAGACAGAGATATAGAGAAAGATATTAAGTATGCTTGTGATCATGTGATGTTTAAAGACAATATAGATTATGTGTAAAATGCAGGCAGGGACTCTGGCAAGACTAGCTATAACAGCATAAATAAAAGGGAGATCCAGAAGGTGACAGACATGAAGGCTTCTCGGGACATAAAGCATCCAACCACTTCACAGTCAGCAAACTTGAGCGACTTGCGAGGGTGGTAAGGTGACAGCATCCAAACATCCCAGTACACCAAACACTCTATGCCAATGAACCTTCCAGATCAGCTCCTTTACCTAAGAAAAACTATACATTGAAAGCTTGACTAAACAAATGCATCTTCAGCCTAGACTTAAACATTGAGACTGTGTCTGAATCCCGAACACTAATTGGAAGGCTGTTCCATAGCTGCGGGGCTCTGCCCCCTGCTATAGCCTTTGCTACTTCAGGTACTACCAAATAGCCTTCACCCGTTGATCGGAGTAGATGTGTTGGATCATAAATATCCAAAAGATCACTCAGGTACTGTGGCGCGAGACCATTTAATGCTTTATAGGTCAGTAATAGTAATTTATAATCACTGCAAAATTTGACTATGAGCCAATGTAGTGTGGTTAAGAAAGTGTGTTCATATCTTCTGTTTCTAGTTCTGAACTAACTGGAGCTTGCATATGCTCCTACTGGAACATCCAGACAGTAAGGAATGTAATCCAAGTTAGAGGTAACAAAAGCATGAATTAGTTTTTCTGCATCATGAAGTGACATCATATTTCTTATTTTAGCAATACTTCTGAGATGAAAGAAGGCTACCCTAGTGATATTATCTATATGAGCTTCAAATAATCACACCAAGATCTTTTTCTGCTGGACAAGATGAAACAGAAAGACCATCCACAGTTACTCTATAATCAGAAAGCTTACTTCTAGCCGCATGTGGTCCTAGTACAACCATCTCTGTCTTGTCTGAGTTAAGCAGGAGGAAGTTAGTAAGCATCCACTGTCTAATATCCTTATCTTAATAAGCTGGTGTCTCTCATCTGACTTGGCTGAAACATGTTTTCGAATAATTGCACCAAGGGGTAGCATATATAAGGAGAAAAGCAGTGGGCTTAAGACAGAACTTTGTGAAACACCGAACATAACCTTGGTATGCATAGAGAAGTCACCATCTAGATCTACAAACTGATAACAATCAGTCAAATAAGACCTGAACCAGGAGATGTTCCTTTAACACCAACAACATGTTATAGTCTATCAATTAGAATAGTGTGGTCAATGGTGTCAAAAGCTGCGCTAAGATCGAGTAACACCAGTATGGAGACCACTTTAAACAGTGCTGTCTCTGTACTATGATGAGGTCTAAATCCTGAGTGATACATTTCATGAATGTTATTCCTATGTAGGTATGAACATAACTGCTGTGCCACAGCCTTTTCTAGGATCTTGGAGATAAAGGACAGGCTTGATATTGGCCTATAGTTGGACAGCTGACAGGGGTCGAAGTCCACTTTTTTAATCAGGGGTTTGATAACTGCTAGCTTAAGAGATTTAGGCACATAGCCAGTGTTAAGGGAAGAATTTATCATTTTTAGAAGGGGTTTGGTAGCTACTGGTAATATCTGTTTAAGGAAAGACGTGGGTAAGGGATCTAGTATGCAGGTTGAATGTTTTAAAGACGAAATTATTTAAATTAGATCAGGCTCTTGAAGGGGAGTAAAGCATCTGATCAGAAATTGTTATATTATCTAAAGGGTTATCTATCAAATAATTTGGTTTTAAATTAATAGTCTTATTTTTTTGCCTGATATTTGCTGCATATAGAGGGTGTGCACTTTTCTACAGTCATTTTACTCCTAATTAGTTTTGCTACAGTACCTAATAAAAATTCAGGATTTTTTTTGTTATCTTTCATTTATGTCCGGGTTTTTGTGTTGTGCCTAGGCGTGGTTGATGTGGTTGATGTATATAACTATAACCAGGCAAACAAGCTTTATTTAATGCTACATACTCGTTTGGTTTAATCCATGTTTCTGTTGAACATAGAACACTAAACTCCTGATCAGTAATCAGTTCATTAATAACAAGCTCTTTAGATGAAAGAGATCTTATATTTTACAGTCCTAGCTTCAGATCAAAGGTGCTGGCTGTGCATTCACTATTATCTAGTTTTATGTTAAATAGTTTGCTAAAGCGAAATCTAGCCATGGAGGGGCACAGTCCAGTGACTTCTGTGCCGGTCCCAAGCCCGGATAAATAGAGAGGGTTGCGTTAGGAAGGGTATTCGGCGTAAAACATTGCCAAATTTAATCATGCGAATCGTCAGTACTCTGAATTTCATACCGGATCGTTCAAGGCCTGGGTAAACAACGACTGCCATCAGCGCCGGTGACCTACAGGGTTCCGGTGGAAATTGGGCTACTGTTGGTCGAAGAAGTAGAGGGGGGTGGAGAGTGCGTAGACAGAGAGAGAAGAGGAAAGGTAAGAGTGTAGGACTGATAATAGGAACTCTGAATGTTGGTACTATGACAGGAAATGGTAGAGAGCTGGCTGATATGATGGAGAGAAGGAAGGTGGAAATACTGTGTGTACAGGAGACCAGGTGGTAGGGTAGCAAGGCTCGTAGTATAGGAGCAGGATTCAAGCTGTTTTATTATGGTGTGGATAGTAAGAGAAATGGGGTAGGTGTGGACCTGAAGGAGGACTTTGGGAGGAATGTTCTGGAGGTGAAGAGAGTGTCAGACAGGGTGATGAGTCTGAAGTTAGAGACTGAAGGGCTGATGTTGAATGTTGTTAGTGGTTATGCACCACAGGTAGGTTGTGAGTTAGAGGAGAAAGAGAGATTCTGGAATGAATTAGATGAGGTGATAGAGTATTACCACGGGTGAGAGAGTGGACTTTGCTAAGAGAATGGACATGGCTGCGGTTAACACTTATTTTCAAAAGAGGGAGGAGCATAGAGTGACTTAGAAGAGTGGAAGTAGGAGCACACAGGTAGACTACATAATAGAAGAGGCAATCTGAACGAGATTAGTGACTGTAAAGTGGTAGTGGGAGAGAGTGTAGCCAGACAGCATAGGATGGTGGTGTGTAGGATGACTCTGATTGTCTGTAAGAAGAAGAGGTCAAAGATAGAGATAGAGAAGAAAACCAAGTGGTGGAAGCTTAAAAAGGAGGAATGTTGTGAGGAATTTAGACAGAAGTTGAGGCAGGCTCTGGGTGGTCAGATAGTGCTGCCAGAAGACTGGGAAACTATAGCAGAAGTGATCAGGGAGACAGGGAGAAAGATGCTGGGTGTGTCATCTGGAAGGAGGAAAGAAGATAAGGAGACTTGGTGGTGGAATGAGGAAGTTCAGGATAGTATCCAAAGGAAGAGGTTAGCCAAGAAGAAGTGGGACATGGACAGGACTGAAGAGAATAGACTGGAATACAAGGAGTTACAGTGCAGAGTGAAGAAGCAGGTGTCTAAGGCCAAGCAGAAGGCATATGACGAGTTGTACACTAGGTTAGACACTAGAGAAGGAGAGAAGGACTTGTACAGGTTAGCTAGGCAGAGGAATCGAGATGGGAAGGATGTGCAGCAAGTTAGAGTTATTAAGGATAGAGATGGAAGGGTGCTCACAAGTGAGGAGAGTGTACAGAGGAGATGGAAGGAGTACTTTGAAGAATTGATGAATGAGGAAATTTCAGAGAATTTTGATGGTGAAGTGTAGGGATGGGCAGAGGGAATTGCACTGTGTGTTTGTAGACTTGGAGAAAGCGTCTTAGAAGAGCTCCTAAGTGGGTTTCCTCCGAATTCTGCTTGAAGACCGAAAAAAACAGAAAGCTCCAGAAAAAAAAGAACAATTAATTGCAATAGGCAAGTAAAAAATCTGAAAACAAAAGGTGACAACATAAAATATTGAGGCAAAAGAGAAAATGAGATAGTATAAACTAAGCTTAAACTAAGATTAAAATGCCGACACAGGCAAGAAACTCGTGGTAAGCACTTCAAACACAGGAAGTCCAATACTGTCACCCGGTATTAGTGAAGTCAGTAGGAAGCATTATTATTTCATGAAGCCACTGTCTGGTCGCGTCCTGAGAAAGGTTAGTTGTGTCAATTTAACGATAAGTGAAAAGTAATTTTTAATTGAATCTTGGTGGCCAGGCTGAAGCTTCAGTGTCGTGATTTAAGCACAAGAGAAAGAAAAAACTTTCCACGTTTCTTAATTATAGATGGGTTTCTGGCACTTGGCTCAATTATATATGCCCTGGGTGGAAAAAGAGAATGCTCTCTCTCTCTCTCTCTCTCTCTTTCTCTCTCTCTCTATTTCTTCCTCTCTAACATTGGTGAAAAGAAAGATGTACTCCCTCAATTTTTGGGGCATTCCATCCATTCTGAAGCACACTAGAGAATATCAACTAATTGCTGACTCCAGATTCAGATTCTAGTCATTAGTTATTCTAGTTAGTAGATTTTAAGCTTGAGTAAAATCCAGTGGCAGACCATGCATTTCACACCTAAGCCTTCAGTAGTGCTCCGTCTGAATCAACCCGCCCCTCAAAAGCCAATTTATGGTTATAAAAACCATCTTAATATGCAGAAATACAGTATAAAGAGCTGTTGCATCGCAGATAGATAACTCTTCCAAAATCCATCCTCCTCTCTTTCCTCAAAAACAAAATAGCTATTACACCATCCTATCCAATCAACGGGTCTGAATACGGTGACATTGCCGTACGCCTGCTAGAGGGCCCTAGTGACACCAACTTAAAATCTGATTGGTTGAAGCAAAAGTTTCATCGACATTTATTTTGTGTTAGAGGGCCTGCAGAAGGGATTGTGAAGGCCTCCGGGCAGACTTCTTTGACTTGACCCTGCCTGGCAACAAATGATGGCTGAAATGTGATTGGTTAAATGCTTTAATACGAAAATACATGTCTGGAAGCAGTGCAACCATCGGAAAAGCTATGAAAGGAAGCTGACAGACCATTTGGAATTATTTAATAAGTATTCATGGACAAAATATAATTAACATCAGTTTGTGATTCAGATATTTTTTTAGGCCAGCAGAGAAGGCCTTGCAGGCCCTGACGGTCCGCCACTGGTGAAAACACCAGTGCTTTCCAATCTGCTCCAAATATCCAAAACCTTTACTGAATGAAAGCTCCGGGATGAGGAAATGAGCAAGAAGATCATTAACCACAAGCACACAAAGAAGAAAGCAAGCAATGAAAGAGTGAAGTAAATGAATAAATTAATGAATGACAGTAGGAGAGAAGATTATAAACAAATAAATTACCAGAAAGATGAAGAATGAATGAATGAATGAAAGAATGAATGAATAGAAGGAATGGATGGATGGAAGAGTGGCAATGGCTAAGCTTAAACATCAAATAATGGGGGAATGGGTGAAGGATGGAATGAGTGAATGAATGTTTTAGTGTTTTTAGTGAATCAATGCTGAGGGTTTGAGTGTTGTGAGCACTTTGTGCCTGCTTTTTTAAATAAGTGACAAAATCCAATATAATGCATCAGAATGGGGTCTAATATTACATTATTTTTATTTTTAACTTTTTCTCATTGCATAATTTGTTGTTATTGACAAAGTCACTGTCCTTCAGGTGATTTTCAAGTCCTTCGAGTGTCTTTTTCTTTCCTTACCTTTTTATCACACAAGTCTGAAACTCTGTGTGCACTGAGACTCAGAGTGGAAGAGTAAGACGATAGCGTCTCTTTTGTCCTTTTAAGAAGACGCTCCGTTGATTTAAATCCTTTTAGCTGTTTGTTAACGTCTGCAGCGTTACACGGATCTGACTGATCCGATCTCTCCCGATCCTCTCCGCTGTGCTCTTACTCACTTCATTATTAAACTTCAGGAAGGTGATCTTTAGGCTAACACTCTACCTAACATGCTAGCTAGCGTATTTTTGTTTTTCACTGGTGTTAGCATCTAACCTTTCGAGCAGGTTCTGTCACAATTTCTTTTACTTTTTATATTTTTTGATTTCTGCTTAAAAAAATCAAAGCAATCAATCATTTAAGCTAAAGAACGTTTATGTTAACAAACTCTTTATGCTAACAAGCTGTTCAAATTAGCAGTCAATTTTCATGAAATTATTTCAAAAGAATTATTAGAGCTTTCTGAGGCATTATTATAGTTTAGAAAGTTTATATCATATTTATATATATTTTTTTCTAGTTCATACAATCTCTTTCTTTCATTCTTTCTTTCTTTCTTTCTTTCTTTCTTTCTTTCTTTCTTTCTTTCTTTCTTTAAACATCTATATCTAGTTCCAATTAAAAATTTCTTTCTTTCTTTGTTGTTTTATTTGGTAGACGCTGTTGCGTGATGGTCACAGAGAGAGCACTGTCAGCACGCTCTATGTCTCGGCATCTAACATCGAGAGTGGCCAGCGCATCACCTGCCGAGCATCCAACAAAGCAGCACCTAACGGCAAAGAGGCCACAGTCACCATCGACATCCAGCGTGAGCCTTCGTACCTCACACACTTATAGAAAATCAAAAGCACATGGCTTTAATGGGGAGTAATTCATGTTTTTTCCACATTTTACTGTTTGTTCTTGGACGGTTTGCTATTAACTGGACAAGCCTCCGTCCTCAGAGATGTCCCCGGCTTTCAGGGGTAAAAAAAAAGTGTGTATTTGCATTTCTATAACCTCAGCTGTCACTGTGCAGAAGAAAACAGACACAAATACAATCGATTCTGCTAGAAAAATTAGGAGGTAAACACCTCATATCTGACATCTTTTTTTGTCACACCACTATAATCTAATGTTAGTAGATAATTCTAAAAAGTTAACCAACAATCTCTTTTCACTATTTAAAAAGATTCCCCATATGCCTTAGTAGAATCTGTAATTTATTTTTGTGGGATTTTTTTTGTGTTCGAGTGATGCCAAGCAAAAGTTCAACACTGAAGTCAAAAGGCAGCATGTGCCGCGAGCGGTGATATCTCCATTACAGAAAACTTGACCTCTGCCCTGTTGGAGTTGTTTCATTCCCTCCATCCCGGCTCTTCATCACCGGGGTCACGGGTTCGTCTGATACCCAGTGCCACTTTCTGTAATTACACTGTAAATAAGAGCAGCGTAGAGGGAAAAAACAAACCTGTATATGCTCCATTGAGGAATAATTAATGTCTGGATTCAGATGTGAAGCAGACGTGTAGTGGATGTGAGCTTTCTGCTCTCTGAGGACACTCTGATTCTGTTTCAAAGGAAAAAGTGACACGGAGTGATTTATTAAACTCACACAAATACTCTAGCCTGTTCCCTCCAGAGCTCCTTACACACACACATACACACACAAAAAAAATAGCCTCCTCCTTCAAGGGAGACCTAGCTGGTTAACAAGTTCGGACATTTCTTTTAAGAAGTAAACTTTAGTTTAAAAAATAAAATTTTCTTTCAAGATTCTTTTGATTTCTTCCGAATGCAGCACAATAATTTTTTTTCTTTTTTATTTGTTTTTGAGGGTTTTTTTTTGTACTTTTCTTATTTCTTTCTACACCATTTATATTTTTTTTTACCTAAAATATAAGATATACACTGTAGCTTGTTTCTACACAACCTGTCATTAATGTTTGCTGAAAAACTGTAAATTTATGTTCAATTAAAATTAACAACTAAGAAATGGCTAACTACGAACTAAGAGAGTGCCTGTTTTTAATGATGCTTTGATTAAAAACTCTTGATTTAAGAGGTAAAAGGAGCAAAAATAAAGAATTCTGTTAAAATATGAAATAGTCTATATAAAGCTTGACTCCATGTGTAATTATTAAAAATGTATTTATAAATATTTACAAAAGATTTCTTGAAATTTGTGTTGTCTCAGAGAAGAATAAATGGCTTAATACAATTAGGTATGAATAAAAAAGGGGGAAAAATGATAAAGGAGTGATGTTTGAATTCCAAATAGCTTAAAGATTACAGGTCAATTTTTGTGCGAGAATTGTAAAAATTTTATGAATTGACTTTGAGTGAAAGTGAAATATATTAGGAATAAAACACCCGTCTTGTGCTTTTATAGAATATATCAATAATCAGTAACAGTGTGTTGATATTGATTGTTATTAATGAACTAGTGCTTTTAAATTTTTGTTTATTTATATCCTCATACCCAGCAGTATTTGTGCACTCTGTTATTCAGCAGCTGTCTTTTCAAATCATAAGCCTCGCCATCACTACAAGGCATTATGAATGAAACATCTGTCTCAGGTACAAACGTGTTTTATGTCCGACATGACCTGATTGTTAACCAGGACTCAGAGTGTTCTAACAGGCTGCTGATTTCAATCACGTTTGGACCTTCGAGAGATGAGGGTGAGGGAGATGCGTCCACTTTGTTTTCAGGAAAAATGCTTTAACAAGATTGGAGTGCAGCTTTCGGTAGTTAGAGACATCTTTCTGATCATTCTAGAAAACCAAACAGAACTTTTAGAGACACCTGTATTTAGGACAAAGTGTTCAGGATGGATTTTTATCTGTTTATGCCTTGGAAACCAAGTACGATTTCTGGCCTGTTTTTTTTTTTTTTACCACAGACAAAAAGATAAATAAAATCACATTAAAAAAGTAAAATAATTCTTTGTTTGTGACTTGAGGTTGGCGTTGCCACCAGCAAAATCCATAAAATCCAGCAATTGCAGGAAGGCATTAAACTAACTTAAACTCAAGAACATTTTAACTTTTAGTTTTAAGAAAGCACTGGTTGAAAATGTAAATTACAGATGGCACTGGCTGAAGATGTAAATGATGTATGGCGCCTTCTGAAGATGTAAATTACAGATTACGCTGGTTGAAGATGTAAAAGACGTATGGCGCTGGCTGAATATGTAAATTACAGGTGGTGCTGGTTGAAGATGTAAATTACAAATAGTGTAGATGAAGATGTAAATGACATATGGTGCTGGATGAAGAGGTAAATGGCGTATGGCATTGGTTTAAGATGTAAATTACAGATGGCTCTGGTTGAAGATGTAAATTGCAGATTACGCTGGTTGAAGATGTAAATTACAGATTACCCTGGTTGAACATGTAAATTACAGATTACCCTGGTTGAAAATGTAAATGGCATATGCCGCAGGATGAAGATGTAAATTACAGATTACACTGGTTGAAGATGTAAATGACATGCCGCTGGTTAAAGATGTAAATTACAGGTGGTGCTGGTTGAAGATGTAAATTACAGATAGTGTAGATGAAGATGTAAATGACATATGGTGCTGGATGAAGATGTAAATTACAGATGGCACTGGATGAAGAGGTAAATGGTGTATGGCGTTGATTTAAGATGTAAATTACAGATGGCTCTGGTTAAAGATGGAAATTACAGATGGCGCTGGTTAAAGATGGAAATTACAGATGGCTCTAGTTAAAGATGGAAATTACAGATGGCGCTGGTTAAAGATGGAAATTACAGATGGCTCTGGTTGAAGATGGAAATTACAGATGGCTCTGGTTGAAAATGTAAATTACAGATGGCGCTGGTTAAAGATGTAAATTACAGATGGCGCTGGTTAAAGATGTAAATTACAGTTGGCTCTGGTTGAAGATGGAAATTACAGATGGCTCTGGTTAAAGATGGAAATTCCAGATGGCTCTGGTTGAAGATGGAAATTCCAGATGGCTCTGGTTGAAGATGGAAATTACAGATTGCTCTGGTTAAAGATGTAAATTACGGATGGCACTGATTAATGATGTAAATTATGGATGGCGCAAGATGAAGATGTAAATTACTTAACATTTTCTTTAAACATTACAGGAGCTTTTATGGTTCATGCTCCGTTTTTTCTTTTTTTTCCCTATTATGTCGCAACACAAAACTTTTTCAATGCTTCAAACAACAGAAAAACACATTTTAATCAATTTGAGGGTTCCTATTCACCTGAAGATGATTGTCTTCTGGTTGGAGGTCATTTTAAAAGCCTCCCCTGCTGTTTGCATACTTGGACGCTGTAAAGTGTGTGTTTCATCTCATTCATTTCTCACCAATCAATATTCTTCCTTTTTTATTTTTCCCAAAATACCTTCAGACAACAGAAAATGCCAAACACCTTCCTGTAGTTTGATTAAGTACAAATGATGAGTTCAGGTTTTTTAGAGAAGAATTTGCCGAGCATTTAGAACACAACAAAGTTTTTATTTAAATCTTTAGCAAAAAATGATTGAAGTAAAATTGATATAACATTTCATGAGTCTGCGAGTAGAGTAGCTTTAAATGACACGTTTACATGAACAGGAACTAATATTAAAAGGATAAAAATTATGTTTCAGCATTTAGTTTAAAAATTAAATGTAAAATTTGAATTGTAAAATGTAAACTTTTAAAAGTTGCTCTGAGGTAAAATGAATAGAACAATTCATAATCAGAAAATAATCAATTCCACTTCATCACATCAGCATGCCGCTGATTATTTTCCTACAACAGCATTCCGTGTGTGTTTTGTTCCTTACAGATTCCAGCTCTTGCCAAAACACTGTATGTTCACTGTTCATACTCCTCCATATTAACTCATGAAGGAGCAGGAAATTAAATAACAATAAGTTCAACCTGGAATTTTTTGCCCATAAACGCTTTGCTAATTAGCATACAAGTTTCCTCAGGTGCATTATAACACTTCTGTTGTTGACATTTGATATGAGCACTATAGAGTCATGTCCTCTCTCTCTCCCTCTCCCTCTCTCTCGTCTCATTTTTAGATAATACTAGTCCAAACCGACTGTAATTAGCGCATTGTCTGCTTTATTTGTCCCCGAAAGCAAATGAAGAACACATCAATTAAAAAGCCTGGCTGCTAAAACTCTTCCTGGCGTCACGTAAAACTCGGACGCCGTTTTGCATAATCACTGTGTTACTTTCGGCAGGCACTCTCTTTAATCATGAGCGCTTAAAAAAATGTTTCCAATTCTAATTCAGCAATTAGCAGGCGGGCCACAAGTCACACTAATCATAATGCAGAGTCGCTCGCGTTAAATGGAATATTTATTATCAGGCCTTTTTATCAAGCATTTGATAAAATGATTTTTTTTTTTTTCAGTTTGTTTTGCAACATTTGTTTTGGGTTTTTCTTTTATCTATGAAGAACATTTCTGATTAATGTTTCATTAGAGAGTGCCGCCTTAGCAGCGTTAGGCTCACAGTCTACTAAGTGTGTGTGTGTGTGTGTGTGTGTGTGTGTGTGTGTGTTTAAAGCTGACTATTTCCTCTGTCTCTTGCAGATCTTCCTCTGGTGAATCTCTCTGTTGAGCCGCAGCCGGTTCTGGAAGGAAATCCAGTCAAGTTTCACTGCTCAGCCAAAGCGAACCCTCCTGTCACTCAGTACAGGTACTGAACTTTTCTCAATGGCTTCGACTTTTTGACCTGTGGCTTTGTGGCCAGTCAGTGATGAACATGTTACTAGACCTGAATCACAATATCAGGTTCAAGCAAACTCAACAGTGGACAATGTTAAATGAATAATCAGCCGATAAAAATAAAATAGTCTTTTGCCACAAATCAAGACATTTTGAGGTCAACCTCATTAGTTTTACACTTGCTCTCCAAGTCTAATATTCCTAAATTAAACATAAAGCTGTTGAATTTCTATCAGCCTGGGAAAACTATTCACTTAATTTGAATATTTTCTACTGTATGTCATTTTCCTAATAATAAATCAGCCTCATTCTTGAATCTTTCATTAAACTTGTGGGAAAATGTTTGAAATGTAAGACAATCCCAACTAAAATGTGTAATCCCAAGTAAAATGTGCATCTGCTTTGATAAAAAGCAATCAACAAAATCTAAAATAACACGATCTCATAGAACCGTGACCTGTACAATTTTATCAATTTAGCCTCCTTCAGGGGTTTTTTGTAAAGGTGCTATGACAAAATCTGTGCCAAGCTCATATGTTTTTCAGAGAAACTGCATAACAGTGAGATTTTATTTCCTGCTTGTTTGTTTTTTTCCTTCCTGTTTGTTTGTTTTATTTCCTCCCTACATGTTTTATTTTCTTCCTATTTTTTTATTTCCTTCTTACTTATTTTGTTTCCTTCCAATTTGTTTTATTTTCTTCTTAATTATTTTTTATTTCTTCCTATTTATTTTATTTTATTTTCTTCCTGTTTGTTTTATTTCCTTCCCACATGTTGTATTTCCTTCCTATTCATGGTCAGGTCACACCAAGGTCAGATGTCTAAAATAATTTTTTTCAGTACCATCCTTACAGTTAAAATTATATGTATTTTTTTTTAGCAGTTCTGTGTATTAAGCATTTTATGAATAACATCACATTATTCTTTTTTAATGTAATCTATAAAAAGAGTTATGGTTGGAAATGAAGTACTAGATGGAAGGATGGCTAGATGGATGGATGACTTCTTGTTTAGCACAGAACCCATATAACATCCTGTATCCATCCTTCGACTATCTCGTCCCCGGAATAATTCAGATCCTGCTTAAACATGTCTTTAACAATATATTAAAGCGACTCCATCTACTTAATTACGGCAGAGAGACAAAATAAATTATTGATGGAGGGAGAAACGCTTCTGGGACATGGTGTGCACATTTTAAAAGGGATTAGAGAGCGGAAAAGCAAAAACAAGGAAGGAGGAAGGATTTCCTTCGCTACCCAATGTGATATTCATGCACGTTTTTGCTTACATAAATATTTGAATGGATTTGAATAGCAGTGCGAAGCTCAGCGTCCTGCGTCGTCACGCCTCTCGGAGTCAGGGTTTATGGGGATTAGAGATGCGTTAGTGTGATTATATGAAACAATGCAGTTTTCTAGCAGCGCTTTAGGATTGATGCACTGATGCTCGGGTTTGTGTGAGAGTTTAATGTTGAGAAAGGAAATGTCTTCTGTTACAGTGGAAGATGTGTGCATTAGTCTCAGAGTGACAGATAGACAGACAGGCAGAGAGACATAGAGATAGACAGACAGACAGACATGTAGACAGTGAGATAAGCAGGCAGAGAAAGAGAGACAGAGAAAAACAAATAGACAGAGAGATAGACATACAGAGACACAGACAAACAAGCAGAGACATAGACAGACAGAGAGAGAGACAGAGAGTGAGACAGACAGAGAGCGAGACAGACAGGCAGAGACATAGACAGAGAGACAGTCAGAGAAATGGACAGGGGGATACAGAAAGACAGAGACAGACAAACAGAGACAGACAGAGACATAAATAGAAAGACAGCCAGAGAGTGATAGACATACAGACAGACAGGCATGCAGACAGAGACATATATAAAGAGAGTAAGACAGACAGACAGAGAGCGACAGAAAGAGAGACAGACAAACAGACAGAGACACAGATAGAGAGAGGGACAGAGAGACAGACAGGCAGAGACATAGATAGAGAGAGACGACAAGAGAGAGAAACAGACAGACAGACAGGCAGACAGAGACATAGAGAAAGAGAGTAAGGCAGACAGACAGACGGAGAGGCATGCTGCTCAGCTGCGTGTGTAATTGGGATGAATTGCACAGAATTTCTTTCTCTCCATCACAGAAAGTGGAGACTGAAAGGTTTAACCTTGCTCTCAATCACAGCAGGAAAATGAAAGCTCTCTCTCAACAATGCGTCCGGATTCAATACACAGGAACAAAAGGCAGAATCTGAAGCAAATGGAGAGGATCAGCGGCCGCAGGTTCTAACGGGCCACCGGGGGGAAGTGGGAATGAAGCTCCGCCACACTGACTCTCTCTCTTTCCTATGGCTCACATATTATAGCATAAAATATTCCACATTAAAACACTGTTCTTTTCACTTCAAATATTGACAACAATACTTTAGTATTTTATAATACTTTAAAATTAAAAGTTTTTTAAAAAGTTAAAAATGACGAGTTTCTCGTAAAAAAACGCAACAATAAAAGGATGAAAAAGTCTGCACCTGTTTTTAAATCTTTGTTGTACATGACACTGTTACAACACTGTATATTATATTTTTATGGTTAAGTGTTAAGTGCTTTTTGATTTGCAGTGTAAATGGGTAAATTAGGTTCTTTGTTTTATTTCTCCAGGTTTTTTTTTTCTTAACAGAATCTGGTTAATTTTTTGTCACCTCAGAAATGTCTAATGTGAAAACTATGAAAGGCTTATATGAACAGGGTTTAACATGTGCCGTGTGTGGGCCTGACTTTGCCTTGCCTTGCATGGCGTCGCCTCACCTCACCTTGTCTGAGGGGCAAGCGGAGCCTCGGGGAGATAGCATGTGCCACCCAGAGTGTTTCATTCCTCTCGCAGAAAATAAGCACCGGGGGAACAGCAGTCTCATCCAGAGCACAATGATTTCATCTCTTCTGCATCATAGACTAGTTTGAAGGTTTGCAGAAAGAAGCTATCTTTTAGACAGCAGAGCCACGTCTCTTCCCAGCACGACGCCTCTTGCTTTAGCAGACAAAACATAGCGTACACGTGTAGTTTGTACTCGTTCGGGATTTGAGCCTCCTGTTTTGTCTGTCACGAAGCGTGTTCTGTAACACCCAGTCGGATTTGATTAAAGGAAAAGCAGCAGTGCATTTAAAATGTCAAAGACGTGTGTAATCCTTTTCTGACATTTGTTTAGTTTCGGGGGTTTTTCGTTAGCACCGTTCGAAAAAGGTTCATGCCGATATCCTAAAGAGCTTGTGAGGAAATTGAATTCTTGCTAAGAAAATCTGAAGGAAACAACAAACCGTTGCTCCTTTGATCTGGAAATGAAGGTTCTAATTCATGTCTGATCTCTGTTCTCGATCACACTCGATGCTAATGTTTAATGTATATGCAAATCTGTGGCTGTTTTTAATGTTCACAATTTGCTTCGAATTTAGTCAGCGTTGATTGGCAGCTCGTTATACGGGTCTTTCTGATATCTGGAGCTGAATTTGCTTCCACACAGAAAGAAGTTTTCATATTTTACATGCAATCCAACATGGGGCGCAACCAAATGTTTTGGATTTTTTTTGTGTGTGTGTGTCACCGTGTGGTGCTACAAAAAAGCTACAAGCTGTCATTCATCATGCAAAAAAACAGTATATGCTGCATCAAGTGTTATTTCATATTTTAACATGTGATTATGTACTTTTATTACACCTCCCTGTGATGTAGCAAGAGCATCAATTTGAAATGTTTCTGCATTCACCTGACTTGTCTCAGTGGGCAGCTGCCAATTAAAGAAAAAAAGTTGGAAATAAATTTTTAAAAAGAGTAAAAATGGATCCAGTTGCAGTGATTGCTCAATGTACATGATTATCCCCGATAAAATGCCCCGTTCGTGACCACCATCCTTACTCTGTTTTTAGTATTTTGTCTGGGATGGAATTTTTTAGATTTTTTGAATTGTTCTGTTATGTTATGATACATCATATTGCGTGTGAACAGAAATGGAAACTCTGTAATCAGTCCCTATTTTCTATCCCATATTTTTTTTTTGTTCAGTTTTAAAGAAAGGGTGTTAAAGGCGGATAAGAAGTTGCTTTCGGCTGCTCTCTGTTCGGGGTCGCTACAGCGGACCAACTGGTCTGCACAACATCTTGGCAAATGTTTTACACTGGATGCCCTTCCTGACACAACCCTCCCATTTTTCTGGGCTTGGGACCGGCACTGCATCCAGTGGCTGGGGTTTGGGCATTGGCTGGGAATTGAACCCGGGCCTTCTGCATGATGGGCAAGAAACCTACCACTGAGCCACCAATGCCCTTGTTGAAGGAGGAAACAATTTGAAAAAAAAACTTTCCAAAAAATATCTAGACAATGCAGTTCCCAAAAAAATCTAGATACAATCATAAAAACTTTTCCACAAGAAAAAGCGGGTAAATTCTTCCAGGGAAGTGTTTGGATAGATAAATCTGATGAATGTAAAGAGGTTTTCTCATGTAAACATACTGAACATAACTAAAGGAACTTAAGTCTCAGTCAATCTCAGTCTCAGTTCAGTGTTTAGTCTCAAATTTTTGTCTTTGCTATTCATTAGACCGTCTTGTCACTCTGGAGCCCTTTCTTAGCGTATCACTGTTTAAATACGAACCAAATATTAACCATCAAGTCCTGCTGAAATCTCTTTCGTCTTCCAGAAAGACACCACTAGATTTATTTCCTTATTTATGCATTTGGTTTCGACCTGTTCCTTTCAAACGTAGCTTCAGCTTGGCCGTCTTTTATTTTTTTAATTTTAGTGCCGGTGCACAAGAATCTCATAATGGTTGCTAAATTAATGTCCCTGAGCTTTTTTGATGGGAAGAAAACGAGAATGTGCAAATGATGGGGAAAATGTGAAGATACCTACATCAGTCATTCAGATCTGAGGAGCCAAGCGCAATGAAAAAAAGTAGCGTCTTTGATGTGTACTTAAGATTTTTTTTCTCACAACAGATGGGCTAAAGGCGGCACACTGATCCGGGAAGCTGTGGGAGAAATGTATGAGGTGGCCGTAGATCACACGTTCTTCAGCGAGCCAGTTTCCTGCGAGGTCACCAACACACTTGGGAGCACCAACATCAGCCGTAATGTTGACGTTTACTGTGAGTCACTGCGAGCTTTCACTGATCCACTCTGTCGCATAGACCTGCTTAACGTTCTTGAGATTGACGTGACCTGTCTCTGTGTTGTGACCTGTGTGCAGTTGGGCCTCGTCTGGCATCTGAACCTCAGTCACTGCAGGTGGATTTGGGCTCAGACGCCGTCTTTAAGTGCGCCTGGATGGGAAATCCCTCCCTCACCATCGTGTGGATGAAACGTGGCCACGGCGTGGTATGCTCACTCCATCTCCACATAATTAAACAATTAAGCTTAATTAAACTTCAGTGCTGTTATAAATAGGTGCCATAATTCTTCTTAAAATGCTAATTAACATGTTTCGAAAATATGGTGCAATTACAAATGTGCAATTCACACAACCCGCATGCCCTCCCCCTGAACATGTTCAGTATTATCACTTACTCCTTACAGTCACACTAGCATGGGTGCCATATGTTAGCGGATCTCACACATTCTATTTACAGATCTCGGCGCATCTGTGCATTTTTATTCCTTATGATTTACAACACAGATGAGAGAAACATGTTGAAAGTGTCAACCTTAAAATGCAATGCTTCTCATGCAGGTGCTTAGCAATGAGAATACGCTGACCTTGAAAGCCGTGAAACAGGAGGACGCTGGGAAATACGTCTGCCGTGCCGTGGTTCCTAGAGTCGGAGTTGGCGAGAAGGTGGTGACTCTGACCGTCAACGGTAAATCAGTTACATCCAGCAATTTCACTACTGCTTACGTTCCTGTAGAGTGCTGTGTTCTGAATTCTGGATTCTGATTGGTTGGAAGCTGGGGATTAGATATCTACAGGTATCTATTACAGCCTGCAGTCTTTTATTCCTTGAATTGCTGACATTAGCAAGAAAGCGTAACCTCCTTTGAACTGAAGACTTTCACATGGTGGAACAATCACACCAATATTGGAGACTCCTGTAAACTCAATGTAAACATAAACATCTTTCTATACATCAACGTAACGATTGTACCATATGCATTAAGTAGCAAGACATTTAACAGGAAATGAAGACAGTTTAATAGATTACAAAGTTCTCTGTTTATTGTAACTGTATTTTTATTCTGTTTTGATTTTAATTATACTTTTATGATACAGAGTATTGGAAAAACAGCAATCTAGCCATGGGGGTCACAGTCCAGTGACTTCTGTGCCGGTCCCAAGCCCGGATAAATAGAGAGGGTTGCGTCAGGCAGGGCATCTGGCGTAAAACATTTTTAACACCAAATTTAACCATGCAAATCGTCAGTACTCTGAATTTCATACCGGATCGGTCAAGGCCCGGGTTAACAACAACCGCCATGGAAATTGGGCTACTGTTGGTCGAAGACGAAGAGGAGGGTGGAGAGTGCGTAGACAGAGAGAGAAGAGGAAAGGTAAGAGTGTAGGACTGAGTATAGGAACTCTGAATGTTGGTACTATGACAGGGAAAGGTAGAGAGCTGGCTGATATGATGGAGAGAAGGAAGGTGGAAATACTGTGTGTACAGGAGGCCAGGTGGAAGGGTAGCAAGGCTCATAGTATAAGAGCAGGATTCAAGCTGTTTTATTATGGTGTGGATAGTAAGAGAAATGGGGTAGGTGTGGTCCTGAAGGAGGAGTTTGTGAGGAATGTTCTGGAGGTGAAGAGAGTGTCAGACAGGGTGATGAGTCTGAAGTTAGAGATTGAAGGGGTGATGTTGAATGTTGTTAGTGGTTATGCCCCACAGGTAGGTTGTGAGTTAGAGGAGAAAGAGAGATTCTGGAGTGAATTAGATGAGGTGATGGAGAGTATTACCACGGGTGAGAGAGTGGTGATAGGAGCGGATTTTAATGGTCATCTGGAAGGAGGAAAGAAGATAAGGAGACTTGGTGGAGGAATGAGGAAGTTCAGGATAGTATCCAGAGGAAGAGGTTAGCAAAGAAGAAGTGGGACATGGACAGGACTGAAGAGAATAGACAGGAATACAAGGATTTACAGCGCAGAGTGAAGAGGGAGGTGTCTAAGGCCAAGCAGAAGGCATATGATGAGTTGTACACTAGGTTAGACACTAGAGAAGGAGAGAAGGACTTGTACAGGTTAGCTAGGCAGAGGGATCGAGATGGGAAGGATGTGCAGCAAGTTAGAGTTATTAAGGATAGAGATGGAATTGTGCTCACAAGTGAGGAGAGTGTACAGAGGAGATGGAAGGAGTACTTTAAGGAGCTGATGAATGAGGAAAATGAGATGGAAAAAAGAGTAGAAGGGGTGAACTCTGTGGAACAGAAAGTAGATAAGATTAGAAAGGATGAAGTCAGGAAGGCTTTGAAGAGAATGAAAAGTTTAAAGGCAGTTGGTCCTGACGACATCCCGGTGGAGGTCTGGAAGTGTCTAGGAGAGGCAGCAGTGGAATTTTTAACTAGTTTGTTCAACAGGGTTTTAGAGAGTGAGAGGATGCCTGAGGAATGGAGAAGAAGTGTGTTAGTGCCGATCTTTAAGAATAAGGGTGACGTGCAGAGTTGCAGCAACTATAGGGGGATAAAGTTGATGAGCCATACAATGAAGCTATGGGAAAGAGTAGTGGAAGCCAGGTTAAGGAAGGTAGTGGAAATTTGTGAGCAGCAGTATGGCTTCATGCCCAGAAAGAGCACAACAGATGCAATTTTTGCTCTGAGAATTTTGATGGACAAGTATAGGGATGGTCAGAGGGTTAGGGAGAGCAGATTAAGATGGTTTGGTCATGTTCAGAGGAGGGAGAGTGAGTATATTGGTAGGAGAATGTTGGACATGGAGCTGCCAGGCAGGAGGCAAAGAGGAAGGCCAAAGAGGAGGTATATGGATGGAATTAATGAGGATATGAAACTAGTGGGTGCAAGTGTTGAGGATGCAGAAGATAGGGATAGGTGGAGAGAGATGATTCGCTGTGGTGACCCCTGAAGGGAAAAGCCGAAAGAAGAAGAAGAAGTAGTATTGGAAAAACAGCATACTGCATGTCATACTGTGTGTGGTTGTGTTTGCGATGAATTAATTTAGACTTTTTAGAATCTGGAATGGAATTTGAATTAGAACTTGGGTTGGAATTGAAATTAGAATTTGCACTAGGAATTTGAACTAGAATTAAAATTGGTATTAGAATTTGGATTGGAATTGGAATTTAAACTGGAATTTGGATTGGAATTAGAATTGGAATTGAGATTAGAATTTGGATAGGAATTAAAATTTGAACAAGAATAGGAATTGGAACTGAGGATTTAAATTAGATTTTGAATTTGGATTGTAATTGAAAATAAAAATAGAAATTGAATTTGAAAATGTCCAGGTTTCTACTTTGAAATAAGATTTCGTTAGCTACTGCTCTGTTTTGCAGCTTGCTCACATAGTAGTGTGATGTTTTCTAAAAAAGCCAAAATCTCCACTCTGGTCTCTGGAGTCTGCTCTGAATTCCATCGTTCCTTTGAAGTAATCAATAAATGATAAGCAAAATTCTTGCAGAGTCGTGCGACGTGCCCCAAGAACGATGCAATTGAACTGATAGTATGGATTATTCCGTCTATTCCTGACCCGGTTTCACAGACGAGGTTGTAAAATGCCTGGCCTGGTGCACGTGATGATGGAAATTCTACCCGGTGCAACAAAAAAAAGTCCTTGTTTCGTTCATGCTTTGCTAAAGGGCAGGTTTTACGCTTATTCATGCGTCAGATACAGCTCTGCTATTCAGTCAGACGTTAAAGGCTCGTGGCATGAGCTGGGGTGGTTTCGATTTGGACGGAAGGCACAGTGCACTCGAGCTCCTACAATAACCTACCCCTTTCCTCAGCGAGGCAATAAGTTGCTTTAATGCTTTATGAATTCTTTATCTGCTCTCTAGTCCCTTCGTTCCCTGGGTAGCGTTTGAGGAGCTGGCTCAGTCAACACACGTTCAGTTCTATCACAAAACTTCAGTACTTTCAATATTTGCACTCGTTTGTTACACATAAACACACACACAAACACACACATACACAAAGAATGAGCCACTTTGAATTTCGTTAATATGGAGTTTTTAGCTAAATAGAATTTTATTAATCTCTGTGTGTGTGTGTGTGTGTGTGTGTGTGTGTGTGTGTGTGTGTGTGTGTGTGTGTGTGAGCTGAAAGAAACAGCCTGAAGTGCAGCAACGGATCAATTGCAGTCTTTTAGCTGTTAACCCCTAGCATGAAGGGAAACACAGACAGCATCGGGTCAAATTCAGAAATATGTATTCTTCTCTTATTTAATCCTCTTTATTTTATTTTCTTAAATAAGAGAGGGGCACTGTGCACATAAAAGCATGTGCTGTTATTCTCTCTCTCTCTCTCTCTCTCTCTCTCTCTCTCTCTCTCTCTCTCTCTCTCTCTCTCTCTCTTATTCTCTCTGTCTCTGTCTCTCTCTATCCCTCTGTCTTTCTCTCTTTCTTTCTTGATCTTCCGACGTAGATAAAGCCGTCTAATTATAGCGCCCGTTTATGGCACCGATCCCCCTGTCTGATTTGGTTCAGCTCCCGGAGGGTGGAGTCAATTGGAACACAGCACCGCTCCTGAACAGGACCGCAATGCTATCTCATGGATCCCTACTGTCTTCGCCGCCGTGTGTAATTAAGAAGGGGAGGAGGACGAACATTTGTTTCACATTTTTTTTCTGAAAGCGAACAGAACAGAACAGGCCTCTGTGGGAGCTCACCGGCACAAATGTGTGGTGGGGCGGGGGATTTTAATCCAATTAAAATGGAAAATCTGCTGATCTCAGAGGTGCATAATGACTTACGCAGAGTTCTGAATTTACATTTTTATTCATTTGGGAGAAAAAAAAAGACTAAAGTGACCCAACAGTGGCAGTCTGGTAATATTGGGATTTAAGATGCTAACCTTAACAAATGATCTATAACACTTGTTTCTATAGTAACAGCTCATTCACCCGAATCGAATTGCTGATACGGTGAAGTTTTCAGTATGGAGATATTTCTTAAACATTTATGGAAGGAGTCTCCAGTATCAGAGAACCTGATGCTAGTCACAACAGAGGAGTCTTTACTCAGGGACATGACAAGCTGCGATTTTTTGTCTTAGTAACTTCAGGAGGGATGAAGAGCAGAAAAAAGATGTGTGTCCTTGTTTGAGGAATGATAATGTGTAATTGTTATCAAGTGGCTGTGGTGGAAGAGGAATAAAACAACTTTGCAGCTGTAACAGTAATTATAAAAATATTAATTATTGTTCTATAACAGAATTAAGTGATTTATTTCAAAGACAGATTTTGTCATAGCTAAAATAGTCAAGCATATATTTTATGATTTTAAGCAGATTTTTTTTTATCTACAAACCCATACCTATTTTTTAAATATAATATTATTTATTTTAAGATATATTTATTTTATTAAAAAGTTTAATATATATATATATATATATATATATATATATATATATATATATATATATATATATATATATATATATATATATATATACAGTGGGGCAAAAAAGTATTTAGTCAGCCACCAATTGTGCAAGTTCTCCCACTTAAAAAGATGAGAGAGGCCTGTCATTTTCATCATAGGTACACTTCAACTATGAGAGGCAGAATGAGAAAAAAAAAAATCCAGAAAATCACATTGTCTGATTTTTAAAGAATTTATTTGCAAATTATGGTGGAAAATAAGTATTTGGTCACCTACAAAAAAGCAAGATTTCTGGCTCTCACAGACCTGTAACTTCTTCTTTAAGAGTCTCCTCTGTCCTCCACTCGTTACCTGTATTAATGACACCTGTTTGAACTCGTTATCAGTATAAAAGACACCTGTCCACAACCTCAAACAGTCAGACTCCAAACTCCACTATGGCCAAGACCAAATAGCTGTCAAAGGACACCAGAAACAAAATTGTAGACCTGCACCAGGCTGGGAAGACTGAATCTGCAATAGGTAAGCAGCTTGGTGTGAAGAAATCAACTGTGGGAGCGATTATTAGAAAATGGAAGACATACAAGACCACTGATAATCTCCCTCGATCTGGGGCTCCACGCAAGATCTCACCCCGTGGGGTCAAAATGATCACAAGAATGGTGAGCAAAAATCCCAGAACCACACGGGGGGACCTAGTGAATGACCTGCAGAGAGCTGGGACCAAAGTAACAAAGGCTACCATCAGTAACACACTACACCGCCAGGGACTCAAATCCTGCAGTGCCAGACGTGTCTCCCTGCTTAAGCCAGTACATGTCCGGGCCCATCTGAAGTTTGCTAGAGAGCATTTGGATGATCCAGAAGAGGATTGGGAGAATGTCATATGGTCAGATGAAACCAAAATAGAACTTTTTGGTAAAAACTCAACTTGTCGTGTTTGGAGGAGAAAGAATGCTGAGTTGCATCCAAAGAACACCATACCTACTGTGAAGCATGGGGGTGGAAACATCATGCTTTGGGGCTGTTTTTCTGCAAAGGGACCAGGACGACTGATCCGTGTAAAGGAAAGAATGAATGGGGCCATGTATTGTGAGATTTTGAGTAAAAACCTCCTTCCATCAGCAAGGGCATTGAAGATGAAACGTGGCTGGGTCTTTCAGCATGACAATGATCCCAAACAAACCGCCCGGGCAACGAAGGAGTGGCTTCGTAAGAAGCATTTCAAGGTCCTGGAGTAGCCTAGCCAGTCTCCAGATCTCAACCCCATAGAAAATCTTTGGAGGGAGTTGAAAATCCGTGTTGCCCAGCGACAGCCCCAAAACATCACTGCTCTAGAGGAGATCTGCATGGAGGAATGGGCCAAACTACCAGCAACAGTGTGTAAAAACCTTGTGGCGACTTACAGAAAACGTTTGACTTCTGTCATTGCCAACAAAGGGTATATAACAAAGTATTGAGATGAACTTTTGTTATTGACCAAATACTTATTTTCCACCATAACTTGCAAATAAATTCTTTAAAAATCAGACAATGTGATTTTCTGGATTTTTTTTTCTCATTCTGTCTCTCATAGTTGAAGTGTACCTATGATGAAAATGACAGGCCTCTCTCATCTTTTTAAGTGGGAGAACTTGCACAATTGCTGGCTGACTAAATACTTTTTTGCCCCACTGTATATATATATATATATATATATATATATATATATATATATATATATATATATATATATATATATATATATATATATATAATTAATATATATATATATATATATATATATATATTAAACTTTTTAATAAAATAAATATATCTTAAAATAAATAATATTATATTTAAAAAATAGGTATGGGTTTGTAGATAAAAAAAATCAGCTTAAAATCATAAAATATATGCTTGACTATTTTATCTATGACAAAATCTGTCTTTGAAATAAATCACTTAATTCTGTTATAGAACAATAATTAATATTTTTATAATTACTGTTACAGCTGCAAAGTTGTTTTATTCCTCTTCCACCACAGCCACTTGATAACAATTACACATTATCATTCCTCAAACAAGGACACACATCTTTTTTCTGCTCTTCATCCCTCCTTTTTTCTCATTCTGCCTCTCATAGTTGAAGTGTACCTATGATGAAAATAACAGGCCTCTCTCATCTTTTTAAGTGGGAGAACTTGCACAATTGGTGGCTGACTAAATACTTTTTTGCCCCACTGTATGTACATTTAACTTTTCCAGCCTCTTATTGCTACCTGTCCCAACTTTTTTGGAATGTGTAGCTCTCATGAAATCTAAAATGAGCCAATATTTGGCGTGACATTTCAACATTTCTCACTTTCAACATGTGATATGTTATCTATATTCTATTGTGAATAAAATATAAGTTTATGAGATTTGTAAATTATTGCATTCATTTTTTATTCACAATTTGTACAGTGTCCCAACTTTTTTGGAATCGGGTCTGTATATATATATATATATATATATATATATATATATATATATATATATATATATATATATATATATATATATATATATATATATATATACACACACACACACACACACACATATATAAATAGTTTAAATGTTTTTAATTATATAATATACTGATATGACACATCTGTAATAAATTATTATTTTTAAGAAATATCTATTATTTTCCTATGATTTATTCTCATAATGAATCTAATGTACTTATGTGTACCTAAAAACCCTGACAGAAAATAAGAAACCTGGCCCCTCTGATAATCACTGCACCTGCATTTCTGATTGATTTGATTTAATAATCTGCCATGTGAGTGGAGTCTCATGTCATCATGTCAGATCAGTTCGCTTTTCTAACATGCTGAAAAATAAAGAACAATAAATGCTGTGAATGTTTGAGGTGTGGAGGTGTGGTTCTGTTCCTGCAGGCTATGTGTGTGTGTGCACTCACACAGACTGATTGTCATGCTCGCTTACAGGCCCTCCCACTATCTCCAGCACCCAGACGCAGCAGGCTCTGTACGGAGAGAAAGGCCAGATCAAGTGCTTCATCCGCAGCACTCCTCCTCCGGATCGCATCGTGAGTTTCTCTCTCTCCCTCCCTCTCTCTCTCTCTCTCTCTCTCTCTCTCTCTCTCTCTCTCTCTCTCTCTCTCTCAAAAACACAGTGCACTGATACAGACAGAAATGTTAGACTCACTAAAAAAAAAGCTCCTGAGCGGCAGCTTCTGTTCCTTCATCTTGTGATTAACCCGAGAGGATGAGAGTGGCATGACTGTGTGTTTAACACCAGCGTCCTCTGATAGGATTTTTAAAGAGAGGAAGGAAGGAAGAAGAAATACATACTGAAAGGGAGGAAGGAAGGAAGGAAGGAAGGAAGGAAGGAAGGAAGGAAGGAAGGGAGGGAGCGAGCGAGGGAAGGAGGGAGGAAGGATGGAAGAAAGGAATATTTTCTGGAAGTCAAGAAGGAAGGAAGGAAGGATGGAAGGAAGGAATATTTCCTGGAAGTGAAAAAGGAAGGAAGGAAGAAAGGGAAGGAAGGAAGGAACAAAGGAAGAGCGAGGGAAGGAGGATGGAAGGGAGAGACAGAGGCAAAGAGGGAGAGAATGAAGGAAGGAAGGAAGGAAGGAAGGAAGGAAGGAAGGAAGGAAGGAAGGAAGGAAGGAAGGAAGGGAAGAAGGAAGGAAAAATACAAATTTGTTGCTGGAAGAACAGACAGGAAGGAAGAATGGGAGGCAAGAAGGAAGTTAGAGATGAAGGACAAATATTTTCTGGAAGAAAGGAATACTTACTGAAAGTGAGGAACAAAGAAAGGGTGGAAGAAGGAAACATAAAGTACTTGCTAGAAGAAAGTTGTAAGTAATTTCTAATTTACTTATTTATTTTTTTTCTTTCTTTTCTTCATTCCTCTATCTTCATGAATCCTCACTTGATGCCATAATGTAAAACAGAAAAACCAGTTATTACTAGTTTTAGTTATTATTATAATTTTAATATATTTCTTTATTTATTCTTTTTGCCATGTGGGTAAATAATGGCAAAATATTGGACTGAAATATCATTGAAATGCCAAACTATCTGTGTGTTTCATAGAAAACAGAAACACAATATCTACCCTTTTCTCTCTATCTAACAAAAAATAAATGACATTCATCACTTCAGTGTTCAGGTCTGATAAATAAACGCAAACACGATGCTAGCTTAAAGCTATAAGCTTTTTCTGCATCTTTTCCAGAATATTCCAAGCATAATAAGTGAAAGAAAAAAAGAGAGAAATATAAAGCTTAATAAATTTGTTTAGTGTGACTTCCAAATGTCAAAGCATCCTCCTTTATTAAATCTTTCCGTATGTTCTATGCACAGAAAAGAAGACAATTTTTAAAAAAAAAATAAAGCCGGATAATGGCCGGAGATATAGCACACAGAGCTCTGAAGCGTGGTCGACTTTATCAGCCGAGACTAATGGGGCTTAAAGGAAATGTGTGTTTCGTCTCTTGAGGCCTGTTCAGCGTGTGGGCACTGAGAACACCAGAAACTCGAAAGACTCAAAAAATGCATCACATTTTATTTTTTTAAACTAAAGTAAACAAAATGTGTTGATATTGAGAGGAAAGTGGTTGCTGTTAGCGTTAATATGTTAAGGCTAGCTGTGCTAATGTGTAGCTGCAGGGGACATGTTAAAATAACTCCTCACCTTTTTGTCCTCCTGAGACTTCACACACCAAATCACTCACTTTCACACTCATGAAGGTTTACTCTCTCATGGGTAATATTTGGCAATACATTATTTGTTGTCCTCTAGGCGTTTATAGCACGTTTATAATCATAGCATGGGATAGGATTTGGGGAATGTACTATATCTGCTTCCTACAGCAGCATGAAATGAAATGCTGTGGTTTTTTAATAATTTCACTTCTTTTTGGAGGCTGTGTCTCTAATGAACCATTTAATGCCTTCAGATTAAAACAGTAACCAGAACATGGTTATAAAGCATTATGTATAAGCTTGTCATTCAAAATGAACAATAACAGTCCTAAGCAGTAATGTCACCTCATGTGTAAAGACACAAGCCTTTTATAGATGCTCCAGCATTGCTTTATAAAGGAATAAAAGGATTTATGTTTGTCTTATGAATGTGTATAAAAGCCCCATGCTTCATATAGTGTCTATAATGTCTCATATCTACTGCTTTTGCATCATATAGTGTCTATAATGCCTCATGTCTACTACCTGTGCTTCATAGTGTCTATAATGCCTCACATCTACTGTCTGTGCCTTATATAGTGTTAATGCCTCATGTGTGTCATATAGTGATTAAAATGCCTTATATCCACTGTCTATGTGTCCCTCATCTATTGCTTATGCCTCATATGGTGTCTATAATGCCTCATATCATTTGTATATGTGCCATATAGCATTTATAATGTTTTACATCTACTTTCTATAGTATCTAAAATTATTTATAATGTTTCATATTGATTGTGTAAGCCTCACATAGTCTATAATGTATCATACCTACCACATATGTCTCATAAGGTGTCTGTTAGGCCTGATATTTGCATTAAAAGCAGGTATGAGAAATTAGGGACTATATATGAGACATATACGGTAGGTATGAGACAGTATAGACTCATACCTGCTTTTGTGCTTCATATAGTGTATATATTTTCTTATACCTACTTTGTGGGCCTCATATACTGTCTATAATGCCTCATTCCAGCTTTTGATGCTTTATATAGTATATATAATGTGTCATATCTACTATATGTGTCTCATTTAGTGTCCATTATGCCTCATACCTGCTTTACATGCTTTGGATAGTGTCTATAATGCCTGGTACCTACTGCATCTGCCTCATATACTATCTATAATGGCTTACCTATACTATTTGTATCTCATATAGTGTATATAATGCCTCAGACTGGCTCTTTATATTCTTTAGATAGCGTATATATAATGTATGATACCTTCTTCATCTGCCCCGTATATTGTCTAAGCATCATAGAGTGTCTATAATGTATTATACTGAAAGTTTATGCCTGATATAGCATCTATAATGTCTAATATCTATTATCTATGATGTCTCATAATACTGTGTGTGCTTCATTTAGAGTCTATAATGTCTCATGCCTACTTTATGTCTCATAAAGTATCTATAATGTCTTATACCTGCTGTATATGCCTCATGTATATCTGGCATTAGATATCTGTAATGCCTGAAGCCTAATGTATATGTCTCATATAGAGTCTATAACGTCTTGTTGTACTGTGCATGTCTCATATAGTGTCTATTAAGCTTTTAGCATGCAGTGTACACAAGATAGGAGATAGAGGAGAACACCTAAATCTCCAAATCTCTGTTCCAGGCTTGGTCTTGGAAGGAGACAGTGCTGGAGTCAGGAACATCAGGGAGATACACGGTGGAGACGGTGAGCACGGAGGAAGGCGTCATCTCCACTTTGACCATGAGCAACATCGTCCCTGCCGACTTCCAGACCATTTATAACTGCACGGCCTGGAACAGCTTTGGCTCTGACACCGAGATCATTCGCCTCAAGGAGCAAGGTGTGTGTGTTTGTGTGTGTGTGTGTTGTATGTGTGTGTATGTGTCTTGAGAGAGAGAGAGTTTAATTTATTCCTGTACCCCTGTCCCAGAGTGATTAAGCACACCAGCTTGATTATTTCGAGTACGAGGGCAATGAGTCCCTGGTAAGCTCCTTTACTTGGGTAAATGTCAACAATTTAAGTCTGCGAAATTCCATAATGACTTTCCAATCTTTCATTTGTAATCTAATTTCAATTGCCCTAAATCACTTTTTTGTTCGCATTTATGAGCCCTTTGAAATATTTATGTGGGATTAGATGGCGCTTTCTCATTCAAACGCTGCCCCATTTTCATTTATTAGATTCGTCTCGCGAGGAGCGACTGACTCTCCCTGTAGGATTCCTCCGAGCCTGATGTTAAGAAAACTTCGCCTCGATTCTGTCTCAAGTGACGAATGGACTTCAGATTTAGTATTTGCTGCATTTCTCTTTTTTTCCCTCGCTGATTACTCCCCCGGGCTCTGTGTGTCCTCCGTAGGGTCCCTGCGCTTGGCCGTCATCATCGGGGTCGCGGTGGGAGCTTTCCTGGCGCTCATTGTGCTCATGGGGACCCTGGGGGCTTTCTGCTGCGCTCGCCTGCAGAGGAGTAAGTGCTCCAGGTTCCCGTCCTTCCATCCTTTCCACCATCTCTCTGTCTCTCCATCTCTCCCTATCTCCCTCGGGCTGATAAATGGCCGAGGAACGAGAGCAGCAAGCGGAGCTAGTCCTCACCTCCAGTTTGGAACACGTCCTTAGAGAGGCGCTGTGGGTTTTTTTTTTTTTTTGTTCCGCATGATTTGAATCTGGCTTTACGGCAAAATATTAACCCCTTACGTTCTGTTCACTACCAAGTTCTGAACAAAAAAATAGAACTTTTTCCAGCTTTTAAAAAAAACAAAAAAACAAACCTTTCTCTCCTGTGTAATATGTAAATCAGACTGATTTCAACTGAACAGAACTTAAGACAACATTTTATTTATAGCAAAATACATTGAAATGGTAAAGAATAGTACAGCCTGTGTCATGCTGTTAAAGGAAAATAATCAACAGTGTTCTGGTGATGAAGCGGAGACTCTGTCACCACAATGAAGTTGAATATTTCTTTCCTTCCCTTTCTTCCTTCCTTCCTTCCTTCCATCCAGAAAATAATTGTCCTTCATCCCTCCCTCCCTCCCTCCCTCTTTCCCTGCCTCCCTCCCTTCCTTCCTTCCTTCCTTCCTTCCTTCCTTCCAGAAAATAATTGTCCTTCCTTCCTTCCTTCTTCCTTCTTTTCTACCACCCTCCCTTCCTTCCTTCCTTCCTTCCCTCCTTCCTTCCTTCCTTCCTTCCTTCCTTCCTTCCTTCCCCCCTTCCTTCCTTCCTTCCTTCCTTCCCCCCTCCTCCCTCCCTCTTTTCTACCTTCCTTCCTTCCTTCCTTCCTTCCCTGAATAACGGTGCATCGTGACATGCTTTATTCCTCTTTGTTCGTTGTAGTGTTTATCCATTTATAGTCACATTTTAATGTTGTGGAATGTATTGAATTAATATAATGAAGAGCAAAGCATGATCTCCTTTTACTGAGACTGGAGACTACTTCTTTTAAATGTATGTATTTTTAAACATCTTTGTTAAAAATGATTTAGTCTGCTGTTAACAAGATTCTCTTTCTACATTAGTCTCATTCAATATGAATATTTTTTAACGAAGAATATTTCTATAAAGTGTACTCATTCATGTATAAGGTCATATGTGATTTAAGACACAGCCCTGGTCTTGCATGAAATTAAATAATAAAGGCCTGGTGGATTTTTTTTCTTCCCTTCTGACCCTATCATATTTATTTGCATGTTTGTTGTGCCACAGAAGACATGCACCTGGTAATGTCCTCACTGCCCGTCTCGCTCTCTGCTCGCCAGAGAGAACTCGCGAGCACAATTAAGCCTGAAAGTAAGCTCCAGTTGCATGCTCCTTTCTCACTTTTTTCCACACATGTTTTTTCTTTCTTTCTTTTTTTCACCCCCATTTAGTGAACAATTGAAAGCGCACACGGCTGTAATGGGCTAAGTTGAGCGCTGTGATGTAGTGCTAGAAGTTCAGCGGGGATTTGGGAGGCCGGTGCTTGTGAACCTTGGTGCCTGTGAGATGACGGCTCTGACTAATTACTGTGCTGTCTCTTAGGTCTCAAAGGGGTCGTCTCGGCAAAAAATGACATTCGGGTGGAAATCGTTCACAAGGATCATAACGCGGCGAGGGAGACGGAGGAGCACACGGGCGTAAAGCAGATGATGGTGAGTCCTGCCAGTTCCCTTTTTCCCTCAGCGTTTGCTTCCTGCTGAGAAAATCTGCTCGATTCGTGCAAAAAAAAAGCTCATGGTGCTGTTTCAGTAAACAAAATACTGCAACACAGTGTGATTAGTGCTGCACTCCCTCACTGTATCCCCCCTCTGTCTTTCTGTTTTTCTTCTATCTATCTACCTAACTATCTATCTACCATCTGTCTGTCTATCTGTCTGTATATTCTCCTTCACCCTCACCCTCTCTCTCTCTTTCTTTCTCTCTCTCTCTCTGTTCTGCAGATGGAACGTGGAGAGTTCCAGCAGGAGTCTGTCTTGAAACAGCTGGAGGTTCTACAGGAAGAGGAGGAGGAGTTCCAGCACATTAAGGTGAAGCTGATGAGCTGCTCTGTGACTCGTCCGTCTTCATTAAGCTGAGATTCGTCTCCGAACCGTTTAACTGAGTGAACGGTGTGAGTCGAGTTTAAATGCTGTGAGATGTTACACTGGGTGTCGGCAGCCAACACCTCCGACTCTACAGCTACACTACAGCTACATGCTACACAAGACAAATAAGAAAACAAACAAATAATGAATATGAAGCATATCATATCATTTAACCAAGTTAATATATTCCGTTATTAATCAATCAATCAATCAGTCAATCAATTAGTTGGTTAATAAATTTATATTTCTTAGAATTTGTTTTTATTTATTTGTTTTTTATTTTTCTTATTTTATCATTAATCATTTTTTTTCATTCTCATTCTTATCGCATCCAGTATTCTTTTTTCTTCTGCACTGATAAATGTATCAGTGAGTCTTGTAAAGTAATAAACGTTGTATATCCTCAGTCCTCACCATCTGAATATTTTAAAGTAAATCGTTGTTTGTCTTCAGAAATTACATTGAAATTAAAGTGCTTGTGTAGTGCATGTGCAATTTTTACTCTCTTTCTTTTTCCTTTTTTTTTAATTCATCCATTTTTGGTTAAATCAGGAGGTAATAGGGGTCATGGCACTCACATGCTTGCGCAGTCCATTTAATTAAAAGCCAATTAACATGTGCTTCAGGCTTCACTCGACAGGCTCGAGTCGCTTTCACTCCAATGTAATAATAAAAAAAATTATAAACTGAGTGAACTTCACTCTGGAGTGCTTCTCCTTCTTCTCTTGTTGCATCTCAACTAACTCGGGGAAAAGCCAGCGTTTATTAGCGGCGACTTTATTCACTACGCATATTCATTAATAATGAAGCAACAGCTAACTTCATTTAAACTTCACTCACTACAACCAGACCGCCACAATCAGCCGTAAACACGTCCTACACGAGGAGAAATCCCGGTCATAATTTATTACTCTGTGTGATATCAAACCAAACAAACAAACAAATAAACAAAAACCCAGCAGGTTTCATCCATTTGTGTTGGAGATTACTCGCTAACACGGACTGTTATCCTCTCTGTCTTTCTGTTTTTCTTACCTGTCTATCTTTGTCTGTCTGTCTATCTATTTGTTATCTATATTTGTCTGTCTGTCTATCTATCTATCTATCTATCTATCTATCTATCTATCTATCTATCTATCTATCTATCTGCCTGTCTGTATTTTCATATGTCTATTTTTCTGTCTGTCTGTCCATCAGTTTATTTATGTATTTATTTGTCTCTCTGTCTAGCTCTCTCTCTCTCTCTCTCTCTCTCTCTCGATCTACCTCTAGATAGATAGACAGACAGACAGACAGACAGACAGACAGACAGACAGATAGATAGATAGATAGATAGATAGATAGATAGATAGATAGATAGAAAAACTCTCCATCTGCAGATATGTGTGTGAGAATGTAATGAAGTCTCAGCTGCTTGTGTTGATGTCGAGATTTAAAGCTCATTCTGTGTTATCTGTCATCATATGCAACTCATTTATGAAACCAAAATAAACAGAGAGAGAGGATTTTTTTTTCAGAAGCGCTAATTCCACCCCGAGTCATCAAGGCCCGTTTAATTAGCCGATAAGCAGATTTGACTGTTTATGCGCGAGACGACTATTTCACACCCCTAAAGCATGTAATCTTTTTAACACAAGCCACTTCTCAGCCTGTTCCCTAATTTTCATGTCACGCTTAGTATAATTAGTGCTGCTCCAACTTGACCTTGGCTTCTTGTGTGTAGAAATGTGTGTAGAGCTGAAAAAAGGCAGAAAGAACCTGTTTCGATGTCCTGCTGTGGGACGTCTACAGTGTTACTGGTTGACTGAAACAGCGTTAACATCACTGCGGGTTTTAATGAGATGCTATTGTTCAGAGGGGAAATAAATCAATGGAATTTCATTAATGAAATAAATTCAATTAATTTCTGAATCATAAAAAAGATAAAATATGAAATGACCAAAATGCAGAATTTTTTTTTTTTTAAATCTACCAAATCTATACTGATTAATTTGTGACAGGTAACATTTTTGAGATCTTACACATCTTTTTAAAAAAATAATTATTTAAAATTATTTTTAAAAATTCCCTTTGCATAAAAACAGCTAGTTTGCTGTAAACACACTGAGTTTTTAAAATATGAAAATCTTAAAATTTACTGTGATTTCATTTAATCACAATTTCTAAATTTCATTGGTACAGCTTCTTTGATGTGGAATTATTGTAAAAAAAATTTTGCATGATAAAATGTTAGAATTTTATGAATTTATTATAGATTTTTTTTAAATAATAATATTATTATTATTATTACTACTACTACTACTACTACTACTACTACTACTACTACTACTAATAATAATAATAATAATGAAAATGTACAGTGATATAAAATGTCTCGCTCGTAATTGTGTGTTTTTGTGCCTTGTGTGTTTTCAGGACCCGACCAACGGCTACTACAGCGTGAACACCTTCAAGGAACACAACGCCACAACGTCTGCTGAAGTTCGCAACCCGTCTGGAGCGGCGACTCTGGGTAAACAGCGAGTCCCCACAGGCATGTCCTTTACTAACATCTACTCCACACTGGGAGCCACGCCCAACCACCGGCTGTACGACTACGGCGGCCGCTTTGTGCTAGCCATGGGCTCCAGCTCCATCGAGCTGTGCGAGCGTGAACTCAGCGATTCTGGATCCTTCCAGGACGCCCCGTGTGACAGCAGCTCCAGCAGTTACTTCGACAAAGCGAGCAAGGCCTCAGCTTCATCCTCGACGCACCACTCACAGTCTTCATCACAGAACTCAGACCTGACGCGACCACTGCAGAAGCGCATGCTCACCCACGTCTGAGGATAAACTCGCACGTTCCACCAGAAACCTTTGAGATGTTCCATGTTTTTTTGCTTGGATGACACAGAACAGGTGTATATTTTCTAACAAGCAGTGTGGGGGTTTTTTGTACGTTTTACTGAGCCAGTCGTTTCACGGTGAACAGAATTCTCATTGTTTCATGACAATCAGGATTCCATTAAAGGTTTTTTTTTTTTCGAGGAACTGGAACATTCCATGACAATCAGGACGCCATCATCACGTTTTTTTATGCCGTTTATTTTCCCCCTGTTGTTGCATTTCCTGAATACACCAGAATCACATGCCAGGGATTGGTTAGTGTCACTGTGATTGACAGGGTTGACAGAGAAAATCTATGCCCCACCCAGCAAGACACCTGGACAATGTCAGGATTTAAACGGGCAGCAAGGAGCTGGATCACAGCTTGTCTCCCGGACAAGCAATACAGAAACTTGTTCCTGAAATGATTTGATGATTGTATATTTTTTTCCCCTATTTTGGTTCTTTAGCGTGACAACCTTCCACATGAGTTTAAAAACTCTTTTCATAATGCATGGCAGATGCAGATAAACATGTGATGTTTACATATCTGGGGTGGGGGAAAGAAGGAAAGATCGGTGTCTGAAATTTAATCCTATTCAATGTGAACTCTTAACTGACCTCAAGCGCTTACTCCAAGTGTGTACTTTTTTTTCTACTTCAGCTTACGGTGTGTTGTTTACACTTGAGCTTGTAAATCCTGCCTTCCCGTGCGAGTCTACTGTAACGTTGTCAGCTTGATGGATTCATGGGATTCTTTCCTTCTTCTTCCTTTTTTTCTATATATATATATATCTACACGGGATACAAGACAGACGTGCGCTTAAGGCCGCTGTTTTAAGCGAGCCCGTCACCACGTTATATCGTTAGCTTGGAGCATCAAGTGCCTCCTTTTGGGAGCCTCTAGGCAGATATTTGTATTTAAAAAAAAAAACAAAAAAAAACTACAGTGTGAATTAAAAACGGATCAGATGGGTCAGATAATTCCTGGGTAAAAAGGAAGTGGTCAATAAAACAACAAAAAAGGTGTATGGTTACAAAATGTTACAAAATCGTTAAAGCCATGTTTTTGTTTATTTTGTTCTGTAAATAGACATCGGAAGTGTGTGTACGGAGGTCAAAGGGCAACTCCGCCTGCTCTCTTCATGTCTTATTGATGCCTTGCCATGAATAGTTCATGGACTCTGTTCTAATACATCATAAAATTGTTTAATGCACACGCGAGTCTCCAATCGTATATGTATATATATAATATTTTCAGTGCTGAATATCATGCCTGAAGACGTTATTTCATTAACCTGGACAGACTCCCGCTTTCAATCAATCCCTTTTGTTAAGGCTTTTATGTCTCTCTGATTCCATATATTAAACCTCCATGAAGGCATTAGGGAGATTTCATAAACCTTCATAACATCCTCGCATGAATTAGTTATCACGGCGTGGTTTTAATCCATCATCTTGGCTTTTAAAGGTTGGCTCAAGCGTCCTGGATCCATCACCAAACTAAATGGATTGCAGAAGATGATGCATCGTCTGGATGGGAAGCACGCCGGTGTGTTTGCCGAGCGGCTGCGGCTCTTTAAAAGGGCAGCTCTTCTCGCTCGGCACACTTAATTGAAAGTCAGGTCACGAACGGCGCTGTTGGGGGAAACTCTTAATCAGCACATTCTTTGACTTGCCTCCGCTCTCTGGAAGCTTCTAAGGATGAGCCGTGGGCTGCGTTGTGAGCAGGAAACGTAGACCACAGACACTCGCCAAACTCTGCTTTCTATTGATTTCACACAAAAAAAGCAATAGCAATGTAAGGTAAACAATCACATTTGGTCCAGTCAACAGGATTGCATCTCAGAGACACTTAAGATTCAGGGGCAAGACTTAGCTTGGAATATTAGTGGTAATGGGAAAAAAATCAGAAACCTTTTTTTGCCAGTTCAAGATGGAAAGGTCAGGAGGAATAAAACACATACAGGTTTTGTTGTTTGAGGAAAATAATCAAATTGTTGTATTACTCACAAAACACAAAAGTTTCATTTCCTTAAACAACAACTTCTCAGACCTTTTATCTTACACATATGCAGAAATATTCAGGAACCTCCACTAAACAAGCTCCTGTTATCTAATTTAAGTTAGAAAATCTCCCACTTCTTCTCTTTTTTTCATCACAATACTGATATCTAATCTCAGTTTCAGATGTTTCACCCTTCAGCAAGGAGAGTCTGATCATATTTGGACACTTTTCTGGCCACAAGCTTTAGAAGCTTTGTGATTTTCAAAAGACACACTTCCTCGGACCAAGAAAATAAGCTTACAAAAACAACAACAACAAAACACAATCATAATTATCTTCCTGGAACACAGGATAGTCACAAGATATATAAAGATAACAAAAACTCTAATTAAAAATTGTTCCAGACTTTTGTTTGAAACAGTTTGTTAACAAAAATAAAAAGGTGTTCTTCATGGGTTCTTTGAGATTTTTTTTTTTTTTACAGGATTTTACCAGACGGACATGTAAAGAAGTGATCTGTGAGATTGCATCTAAGTTATCTGGGTAATAACTGCAACAACATTCACCATGAGTATTTTGAATACTTCTTGGGTCATTAACATGGAGGACAAACAAGTGAATATAAACAGAATTGCACTATGGCAATCAGAAAATATTACAGTTGTGACATTTAAGGGGAAAATTACAACTTGTATATTTTTGGGAGATTCTCCAGTATGTGATGTGATGTGCGTTAACTGTGTACATCCGGGTAACACAAGCTGTTTTTAAGCGAGATCGCAAATGAATATAATTAGTTAGCTAGCTAGACCTGATCAGGGCGTCGTCATGGTTACGTCATGGTTAGTTTATTTTGGTGTTTGTTTGTTGTTTTGCTTTGTTAATGCGTCTTAGTGTGTAGGCTCAACGTAATTAACTTAAATTAAATAAATAGATAAGAAGCGTTATTGGTAACAATACCGACTGCATGATTATCATCATATTTTAATGAGAAACAGTATTAAGATGAAACCATACTCTCGGCTCTAGAGGTCAGACCCGGCAACAACTCGGGCGGCTGTTTGGTTTGTGATCGCATTTGGGATCTGAAAAAAAAAACAAATAGAATAAAGAAGAAATACAGAAACATCCTGATAACATCAAAACAGCTCCGAGCCAACTTCTGGTGCTTCAGATCAGCTCCTGATACACAGCGGTGTCTGAATAAAGCAGTGTGTTTACAGGAGTCTGCATTCAGAATGCTTCAGTGTAAAAAAGAAAGAAAAAGAGGAAGAAAAGAAAGTAAAGAAAACACTGCATGGGAAGTTGAGCGCGCTGCGTTTAGGCAATGAGGCTCGTCTTTAGTTCTTTATAGCACGAATGACGTGTGTGTGTGTGTGTGTGTGTGCGCGCGCGGTTTATATCCCCCACCCCCGAAATACACAGCGTTCCGAATTCCCAGAGAAATGAATTACACAACAAATATATTTAGCGTCCTTATTGTCTCTGCCTCCGCTTTTTGTTTTTCATATCATGTACAGTATAATGAACTTATTACCATATGAACGTAAATGTGCTATTTACGAACAGTTCTGCTTCAGTGCTTTAAACGATACACCATCGCTCAATTACAAACATGTTCTCTTCCTTGTTTTCTTGGTTCCTGCTGTGTACGTAAAAAAAAGACCTAATGAGAAAAGGAGAGAGAGAGAGAGAGAGAGAGAGAGAGAGAGAGAGAGAGTTTGTTTCACAGCTGGCTGACTCGGATTCAGCAGTGTGTATAAGATAATGGATACACGGTGTGTTCGGCACGTCTTTTCTGGTAGATTTAATACTGCCGTATATAATGGCGCTGAAGTCTGAAGTCTGCGAAAAAAACACGCAGAAGTTTAACAGCTTAGCACAGCATTGGATTTCAACACGATAGTCGAGAATGCTATGATCGTTAGCCGAAGCTAAAACCGTGTAACTTTTCCCTCAGCAGAAAGCACGTCTGACACGACTGCTCCTGTGAGGAAATATATATATATAAGCGCTAAACAATGCCATGTTTAAAATGATCGACAGTTTTTAACTTTAACGACTATTTCCTTGTTGTCTCATACCTTGTGGTACTGTATCTGTCTGTGTCACTTCAAATTATCAGTGTTATCAATAAGCACATTCCTCTTGAGTAATTATACTGATACACTGTACACACAGATATTTATTTATTTATTTTTGAACAGTCGTTATTTAATTGGCTCGCCTGACAAATGAGACAAATCGATGCTGCGGCTAACAAGTATCGAGCACGCCTGTCGTTCACCGCCATGCCGAGATCTTGGATTCGATTCGATTCGATCTGGGAGGCAGTCTTTCCCATCTATCACAAAACCTGTCTTCATCTGCGATGCACCAAAGTATCCTGCTGTCCTGTAATCATTTATTTACTGTTAGAGAAGGTATGGTAGGTTGTGTTACCTGTGGTAAGGGAAAGAAATCAGATGTTTGATATCTTGTTTTGTCGGCAGTGCCCTTCTCATGGATGTGTTGGGATCATAGATTAACCCAAGTCATGGCTAATTCTTGTTGAAGGTGCAAGATACTCAGTCGAGAAGAATCTGGTTTGGATAAAAGAAATGTTGATCTTTGGTTTGATTAAGGATTTTGTGATCTCAACATGTCTGATGTCTGAACTTGGATGCTAGTCTTGATTTCTGAGTATGCATGCCACTTCGACAAGACTTTTACATTCCAGCAGGACAATAGAAGCTAGGACACCAGCGATTAAGTAGTCCAAACATCACTAAGAGACAGCCTCACTTCCTGTTTGGAAGTAATCACTGGATAGGATTTAAAGAGAAACAACGGTAACTACGTTACCCTCACCAGAGGCACTAACAATGAAATCTGTAAGATGTAGATGATTAATATCTCTGTACATTTAATGAAGAGCAGATAAATCCACTGTTATATTTAATTTTTCTGTCATGTTCTCAATAGAATTCAATATACGATTTAAGGAGTTTGGCCACAATATGTACACTTTATATTCTTCTTTTTATGACCTGAAAACACGAAATGATGCTAAAAATCTATATCTATACATCACAGCTGCAGCTGCCCGCTTTATGATCTGTCCTGTGCATCCAAATCTGTAGTGTTTATTGGGTGTTGTTTGGTTTATCTTGATTTATAGTATTCAGAGCTGTTGTTTTATATCATACGGAGTTCCAGATGGCAGATATTCTCTCTAAACTTCTAACGTGATGAATGTGATCCATGATTAAAGACCTTAGCATGAAGCAGGCTGAGATTATTATTGGCGAACTTATCAGTGCCCTACTCCCAGCAACCAGCTTGTTCTTATGTCCTGGATGAACAATATGTAACAGTAATAATTACAGATGTAGGAATGCAATCCGTCTCTCTTGGTCATAACCCTGCAATGAATCAGGGTTCGAAAAGAATAGTGCAGAGGTTAGTGCTGTGCGTTTTCAGATTTTGAATGAATCATATCTGCTTGGAAGGCACGCATGGGTGACCTGACTACATTTTAGTGCTGTGTTTAATGTTAAATTATGGCTCTTAAGTCACATGAGCAGCATTTACTGATGACGTTAAACTGATGTCAGTTTAATAAATTCTATTACATTTTTCATTAAAATCTAGATGGAAAAAAGGCCTATGCTGACGGGATTAGTTTCTCTGTGTAACCAGTTTCCACATGTTAGGTTTTAGGGTTAATCTTCGTTTTTTTTTAATGATTATATTTATCTGTATATCTTAAGATGTTGAGTTGTTGCAAGCAGGAAAAATGGGGGTGTAAAAATCTGAGTGACTTTCTAATGATAGAATTGCACCCAGTGCGTTTTAAAAAAGCAAGGAAATATAGTTGGAAAAAAACAGCAGAGAATTCGAAAAATATTTCAAGATGTCAACAGGATTTCTCCCATGAGAAACAGGAAAGTTAACAGCAGCAACTTGCCACTTTCTAGATAATTAATGATTTGTCATTTGCATCACACACACACGTTAATGGCAGCATCATCATGGCCTAATTAGTTTGACTTTTATCAACAGCTTGAAGTAGGATACAGAGAAACACCTGAATTCATTCATCATTCATGTTTATCCTGTGCTGATGAGACTCCTTCTCATTCTGCATATGTCACGAGCGAATGAAGTTAAGGTCTGCACAAATCTGAAATAAGAAACGAACCAATCGAATATGAGGAGGAGAGAGGGGAAAAAATCTATAAATAAGATCCAGGTTTTTTTTTCTTCGCCTTAATTATATTTGCAGCTTGCACTCCGAATACCTTTGAGGTCATGGCTGTTTTCTACATAAATTATAGGCGATGGAGTGAGCGCCAAACCACACAATTAATCAGCAGCTAGTATCGACACAGACCTTGCAACAGGAGCTGAAGATAATTTACTGTGTGCTTATTGGCATTTGGAAAATGGCCTACATGAAAATGGCGGCAAGAAGGATGACACATTCATGCTTATTAAAAAAAATAAATGTACATATTGTCATAATTATGTAACCTTTTATCATGTTAATGTTTAAAAACATAGTATATTATTAAACCACTGATCTTTAGAATGGCCTTTTACATATGTTTTTTTGTTTGTTTGTTTTTTAAATCAAATGCTGCCTACCTAAGGAGCAGTATAGTACAATATATTGTGTAAATGATTATCACATATGATTCACTGATTCAGTCACTGACCTGCTGAATGAGAGTGCAGTACATCTCAGCCATGACCAAAATGATTCACTGATTCATTCACTGACTGGATGATTGAGAGAGAAGTGAATGTTCCTTATGACTAAATTATTCACTCCGATTATTCACACCGATCAGCTAAATGAGAGAGTAGTAACTCTGAGTCAAGATTGAAATGATTCACTAATTGACACACTGATGCACTGAATGAGAAAGGAACAAATCTCAATTATTACTGAAATGATTCACTGAATCAAAAACTGATTTAATGAATGAGGGGAGTGAATGTTCCCCATGACTAAATGATTCACTGTTTCAATCCTGACCTGACCAATTTAGACCTGTTGAATCAGAGATTTGCAAATGAACACAATGATTCAAACACTGATCTAATGAATGGGTGAGGAGTGAATCTCTGTCAAAGCTAAAACGACTCACTGATTCAAGTACTGATCAGCTAAATGAGAGCATAGTAACTCTGAGTCAAGACTGAAATAATTCACTAATTCATACACTGATACACTGAATGAGAAAGTGGCAAATTCAAACACTGATCTGCTGAATGAAAGAGGAGCGAATCACTAATTCAATGGCCATGAATCAGCCTTGACAGACATGCAGATGTAGATACCTCTAACAGTCTTCCATGGCTCTACGGTAATTCTCCGATTGTTATATTTTATCCCGTTGCCCTTTTCCGGCTCTCCAAACATTTTCCCACTGAGTCTAAGCATAATTAATTATGATGCTCCATTGATCCTTTAATTAAGTTATAGACGTTTGTACATGCATAAATTCATAATTAGAGCTCCAAAAATAAAAGCAGTTATTATTTCAAAGCTCTGTAAACAGCCTGCTGTGGAAGGTCTGCATTCTCTGTGTTGCTATAATGAGACATAATGCATGTATGTTCGCTCTCTGCATGCGAGCTAACGAGCTGCCTGGGCATCATGCATGTCAACAACTCAAAACTGTCACAATAGTTTCATCATATACCTCGGCAGACTCGTTAAAAACTTGCCTTCATCTGTCAAGACTCGGCTCTGTATAGCTTTAAAAGGAATTCAGGTCTCTCACAAATCTCAGATTCAGACACTTCTAAGCCCGGCAACGTGTAAAATAAAAGGAATGAATTGTGTCTTCTTCTTACAAAGTAACTAATCTGATTGAACTGCTTAAAAAAAGATAAAAAAAGGTGAGGAAAGACAGTGAGCATTTCAATATTTGTCTTAGCGCACACTCATGGTCTCGACATTTCTCCTCGGGGGAATCCACGCTGGCATTTTAAGGACTTTTTCCAGTGCTTTATTAGCACCAGTGAAGTTCGTTAGATGACCCCCCTGGAAGCTCAATAAATTGAATCAGCTTCACTGTAGACTGCAGGAGAAGAACCTACTTGTACACAAAAATTACTTTCAAAGTATTTGAAAAATAATTGATTTTTCACATTCAAGCTGGGTTTTATACAGACAGCTACTCTGCGTATGCATCACAGCAGATTAGGGAAATCTTTGAGTCTTTTCAATGACTTGAATCATTTCAGTCAGATTAGTTAAATGATTCAATTTCAGTTTGTTCAGTTGTACAGTCTGGCAAAAACATGAAGTCTGATCATTTTTGCAGTTGTGTAAAGTATCCAATACTGGTTGCTATTCTATATTGTTTTTTTGTTTTTTTTTATAATAAGCTTGTATGTCCATGTTAAGAAGAATTATATGCACACGAAATGCTAAAGTGTGCACTGAAATGCTAAAAATCTCCACCTCAGATCAAAGGAGCCCAAAAAATATTTAATGAACTCACTGACTTAAGTGGTAGGATTTGTTACTGTGAGGATTTAATCTCACTAATGAATTAAAATTATTCACTGATTCAAATACCCTGATCAAAATGATTCACTGATCTCCTGAATCAGAGGGGCAAATTTTGGTTATGATCAAAATAACTCAGAGATTAAACTCTGACCTGCTAAACAAGAGGAGTTAATCATGGCCCTGATCAAAATGACTCAGTGATTCAAATTCTAACCTGCTGAACAAGAAAAGCAAATCTGTCATGACTGAAATTATTCATTGATTCAAACATTGATGTAGAAAAAAAATTCAGTGATTAAAATGTATAACACATGCTTTAAAGATTGGTTGAGAGTATGTCCAGAAATGGCTTCCACATGTCAATTTTTCAGTATGCAGCTGTGAAGTCCATCAGCACTTGAACGAAAAGAATGACTTAGTGTTAATTAATGACAGACACTGACTCATTCAGCTTAGTGATTCAGAAAGATGGAATTATTCATTCATTTAGCATACCTACAGCTGTTAGAAATGAATTGATAGTTGGATAAAAAAGCCAAATACACATGAATGTGATCTACAGGTTTTAAACTAATGATTTCTGTATGATTGAATCATATTTGGCAATCTAGCCATGGGATTCACAGTCCAGTGACTTCTGTGCCAGTCCCAAGCCCGGATAAATAGAGAGGGTTGCATCAGGAAGGGCATCCCAGAGAAAACATTGCCAAATTTGATCATGCAATTTTCAGAAGAGGGAGGAGCATAGAGTGACTTACAAGAGTGGAGGTAGGAGAACACAGGTAGACTACATCCTATGTAGAAGAGGCAGTCTGAAAGAGATTAGTGACTGTAAAGTGGTAGTGGGAGAGACTGTAGCCAAACAGCATAGGATGGTGGTGTGTAGGGTGACTTTGATGGTCTGCAATAAGAAGAGGTCAAGGATAGAGATTGAGAAAAAAGCCAAGTGGTGGAAGCTGAAAAAGGAGGAATGTTGTGAGGAATTTAGACAGAAGTTGAGGCAGGCTCTGGGTGGTCAGGTAGTGCTGCCAGATGACTGGGAAACTACAGCAGAAGTGATCAGGGAGACAGGGAGAAAGGTGCTGGGTGTGTCATCTGGAAGGAGGAAAGAAGATAAGGAGACTTGGTGTTGGAATGAGGAAGTTCAGGATAGTATCCAGAGGAAGAGGTTAGCTAAGAAGAAGTGGGACATGGACAGGACAGAAGATAACAGACAGGAATACAAGGAGTTACAGTGCAGAGTGAAGAGGGAGCTGTCTAAGGCCAAGCAGGAGGCATATGACGAGTTGTACACTAGGTTAAACACTAGAGAAGGAGAGAAGGACTTGTACAGGTTAGCTAGGCAGAGGGATCAAGATGGGAAGGATGTGCAGCAAGTTAGAGTTATTAAGGATAGAGATGGAAGGGTGCTCACAAGTGAGGAAAGTGTACAGAGGAGATGGAAGGAGTAATTTAAGGAGCTGATGAATGAGGAAAATGAGAGGGAAAAAAGAGTAGAAGGGGTGAACTCTGTGGAACAGAAAGTAGATAAGATTAGAAAGGATGAAGTCAGGAAAGCTTTGAAGAGGATGAAAAATGGAAAGGCAGTTGGTCCTGACAACATCTCTATGGAGGTCTGGAAGTGTCTAGGAGAGGCAGCAGTGGAATTTTTAACTAGTTTGTTTAACAGGGTTTTAGAGAGTGAGAGGATGCCTGAGGAATGAAGAAGAAGTGTATTAGTGCCAATCTTTAAGAATAAGGGTGATGTGCAGCAACTATAGGGGAATAAAGTTGATGAGCCATACAATGAAGCTATAGAAAAGAGTAGTGGAAGCTAGGTTAAGGAAGGTAGTGGAAATTTGTGAGCAGCAGTATGGCTTCATGCCCAGAAAGAGCACAACAGATGCAATTTTTGCTCTGAGAATTTTGATGGAGAAGTATAGGGATGGTCAGAGGGAGTTGCACTGTGTGTTTGTAGACTTGGAGAAAGCATATGACAGGATGCCAAGAGAAGAGCTGTGGTACTGTATGAGGAAGTCTGGAGTAGCAGAGAAGTATGTCAGAGTGGTGCAGGACATGTATGAGAGGAGCAGGACAGTGGTGAGGTGTGCTGTAGGTCAGACAGAGGAGTTCAAAGTGGAGGTGGGACTGCATCAGGGATCGGCTCTGAGCCCCTTCCTGTTTGCTATAGTGATGGACCAGTTGTCAGAGGAGGTCAGACAGGAGTCTCCTTGGACAATGATATTTGCAGATGACATTGCGATCTGTAGTGAGAGCAGGGAGCAGGTGGAGGAAAACCTGGAGAGGTTTGCACTGGAGAGAAGAGGAATGAAAGTCAGTCATAGTAAGACTGAGTACATGTGTGTGAATGAAAGGGAGGGAAGTGGAACAGTAAGGTTACAGGGTGAAGAGGTGAAGAAGGTACAGGAGTTTAAGTACTTGGGGTCAACAGTCCAGAGTAATGGAGAGTGTGGGAAAGAGGTAAAGAAGCGAGTGCAGGCAGGTTGGAATGGGTGGAGAAAGGTGTCTGGAGTTCTTTGTGAAATATCAGCGAGAATCAAGGGGAAGGTGTACAAGACAGTGGTGAGACCGGCCATGCTGTATGGTTTAGAGACAGTGTCACTGAGGAAGAGACAGGGGTTAGAGCTAGAGGTAGCAGAGCTGAAGATGTTGAGGTTCTCTTTGGGAGTGACTGAGTACATCAGAGGGACAGCTCATGTTGGACGTTTGGGGGACAAAGTTTGGGAGGCCAGATTAAGATGGTTTGGACATGTTCAGAGGAGGGAGAGTGAGTATATTGGTAGGAGAATGTTGGACATGGAGCTGCCAGGCAGGAGGCAAAGAGGAAGGCCAAAGAGGAGGTATATGGATGGAATTAATGAGGATATGAAGCTAGTGGGTGCAAGTGTTGAGGATGCAGAAGATAGAGATAGGTGGAGAGAGATGATTCGCTGTGGCGACCCCTGAAGGGAAAAGCCGAAAGAAGAAGAAGATTGAATCATATTTGGCACTGAATCTTTCTCCATGCTTGGGTTGTTTTTGTTAGTTCTATATACACTTGGCTCTCTGTACTTCTGGCCATGTAAAAAAAAAGGAGTTATCTGAGACCTCATTCAGCTTCAAAACACCCCTCAGGCATTATTTTTTCACCTTTTGATTCATGTGATTATGTACGCTGTGAAACCAAATCGAATCAAATCGCAAAAAATCCAAACGAATCAATTTTGCTCTGATTTAGACTCAGCAAATGGAATAATAAGCAGAAAGGCACCCTTAGAGTAAAGAATTTAACCACAAGTTTATTTTTACTCTGTGTGTGTGTGTGTGTCAGCACTCATTTCCATCCAGGTTGTAGCACTCAGCAAAACAAAATGAATAATTCTACTCTGGTGTTTTTGTAATGTGCAAATTCCCATCCAAAGGCCCAGTGCTCATTTCATATCCACCAAACACACACACATACACGCACTGCAGGCAGGCAATTGATTAGCCGTTCAGCTTGTTTTAACCTTCATGCTTTGTCTTGTTGAAATCAGAAATCCAGGGACGCACCTGATCTCTCAGTCGCATCCTCCATGAAGTAAAACAATGCATTCGTCTTTAAAACACTGACTCGGGCCACGCTCAGGAGATTTTCCTTCTCCCTGAAGCAACAAGCAGTCACCACATTGCTATTTATGAGTCGCATATCTGAAAACTTTATTCACTTTCAACCTTGCTTGCTTGGGGCAAAAATTATTTTTTCTTCTTTCTTTCACCTTAGGTGGAATCACAGCTCATATATTTGGTGTCAGTATAAAAGCTGATCTTCAGACATTATAAACGTTCTAACAAGACTTCTACTAGATAGCTGGAGGTTTGTTATGAGAAAAAACTTTTTCGTGGTGTGTGTAATGTCAAGCTATACCCTGGAGCGCTCTCTTATCTGAGCTGCTGATTGGCTGATCAACTGTAGTAGCTAGCTATTAGCTACTTTATCTATTTAAAGCATATTTATAATACTCATTATGTACATGAGTGCACTTTAAAAATGATTCACTGATTCAAACACTGGCCTGCTGACAAGAGAAGCAAATCTTGTCCATGATCAAAATGATTCACTGATTCAAACACTGACCTGCTAAACAAGAAGAGCAAATCTTGACCATAATCAAAATGACTCAATGATTCAGAGGAAAAAATCTTTGCCATGATGAAAATGATTTACTGATTCAGACGCCTGCTAAAAAAGAGTGAATATAGGCCATGATCAAAATAATCCACTGATTCAAACGTGAGGATCAAATCTTGACAAAGATCAAAATGACTCAGTGATTTAAACACTGACCTGCTAAACAAGAGGGGGAAAATCTTGACGATGATCAGAATTACTCATTATGTACATAAGTGCACATTTAAAAGCCAGGATAAAATGTTTTGTGTTTTGCACCATGAACCATAGAAAATATGACAATATAAGTGAATGAAAATATAAGTGCATCAGATCTTGCTGAGCTTCATCTGCAACCTCATGACCTTATATGGTTAATATAGAAGGAGGAATTAACAGTGGAGTTCTGCTAGAATGATCTATGACATAAAATACAATTACACACCACAAAGTTGTGTTACTATTTTATCCATATTTTTATATAATCTGATCATGCAGAAACTTTTGTAGCTTTGAGTGAGGCATATACACCCTTCAGCCATAATTTTATGACCACATGCCTAATATTGTGTTGATCCCCCTTTTGCTGCCAAACAGTACTGACCCATTGAAGCATGGACTCCACTATATCCCTGAAGGTGTGCTGTGGTATCTGGCACCAAGATGTTAGCAGCAGATCCTTTAGGTTCTGTAAGTTGTGAGGTGGGGCCTCCAGTTTGGTGTTTGTCCAGCACATCCCACAGATGCTCGATTGGATTGAGATCTGGGAAATTTGAAGGCCAAGTCAACACCTCAAACTCATTGTTGTGCTCATCAAAAATTCCTGAACTATTTTTGCTTTGTGGCATGGTGCATTATCCTGCTGAAAGAGGCCACATCCATCAGGGAATACCATTTCCATGAAAGGGTGTATATGGTCTGCAACAATGCTTAGGTAGGTGGTACATGTAAAAGGAACATCCACATGTACGGCAGGACCCAAGGTTTCCCAGCAGAACATTACCCAAAGCATGACTGCCTCCGCCGGCTTGCCTTCTTCTCATAGTGCATCCTGGTGCCATGTGTTCCCCAGGTAAGCAACGCACACATACCCGACCATCCACGTGATGTAAAAGAAAACGTGATTCATCAGACCAGGCCACCTTCTTCCATTGCTACATGGTCCGGTTTTAATGCTTATGTGCCCATTGTTGCCACTTTCGGGGCAGCCTCACAGGGGTCAGCATGGGCACCCTGACTGGTCTGCGTCTATGCAGCCCCATACACAATAAACTGCGATGCACTAGTAGCTTGGCTGTTAGATCGGATCACATGGGATATCCTTTGCTCCCCACGTTCATGAATGAGCCTTGGCCACCCATGACCCTGTCGCCACTTCATCACTGTTCCTTCCTTGGACCACTTTTGATAGATACTGACCACTGACCAGGAACACCCCACAAGAGCAGCAGTTTTGGAGATGCTCTCATCCAGTCGTCTAGCCATCACAATTTGGCCTTTGTCAAACTCATTTAAATCCTTACGATTGCCCATTTTTCCTGCTTGTAACACATCAACTTTGAGGATAAAAATGTTCACTTGCTGCCTAATATATCCCACCCACTAACAGGTGTCATGATGAGGAGATAATCAGTATTATTCACTTCACTTGTCAGTGCTCATAATGTTATGGCTGATTGGTGTATTCTATTAAAATCAGAATTCTCAAAACTGATGGATTTGGAAGAGAACCCAAGCTTTGAAGAGTAGAAACTTCAGAGCTCAAATGAAGTTAAATTTCAGTTGTGGAATTGTGATGTGATGAACAACAAAGGTTACAAAACATGGCAGTGTGCATCGCCGGTGCAGATTAACATCCAAGCTTATTTTGGTCTCTAAGTGCACAAACATAACAAGCGGGGACGAATCACACGGTTTTTAAAGACCTTTAATGAGGCCTGCAATTACGTCTGGCGCAATTAGAGCTAGAAGACCGAATCTAGGAGGACTGTAGCACTAAAAAATTATAGTGGACCCACAATGCCCACTGCATGACTCCGTCTTCTGGTTTAGAGCAAAAAGCTCTTAGTCTCCCTGGGTGAGCGATTGACCCCACACACACACACACACACACACACACACTGCAATTAGAGCCGGACATGTGGGTGTTGGGATAATGACCGTGTGCAGAATGTTTGAAAATAATTGCTTTTTTATTGTGTTCCACAGCAGCTCGCGCTCCCACCGACCTTCCATCCTTGTGTTGTTTTGAGGTGGAAGGCAATTTTTGAGATAAATTTACGAAGGCAACTTTTTTTTGCCTGAACCCCCAAGCGCTTAAGTTTAAATGAGACGACCGCTGTCTCGTTTCATGGATCCACCGAATAATTGACACGTGGCTATTGATTGAATCATCAGTTATTATTTCAGCTCGCACTCCCTTCCCCAAGTGTGTAATCACCTCCACTTATCAGCATGGACACGCCTGTAATTGCCTGGTACCATAAATAGCTTCCACTTATCACATAAAAACAGCTGGCTAGCAGATTTGCGGCTCTTGCATCAGTGTTATTGGGGATTGTCCTCTTGGAAAGACAATGACCTGATGTGAGTCTGATCCGATCATGAGGTCTCTCTTGTCCATTGCCTTTTATCCATTTGTGTCCATGTGTAGGACTGATGCCCTAATAGCCTTTAAGCTTTATAAATCAAAGCTTTATTGGACTTTTTTTGTATCTTTAGCTCTGTAATCCTGAGTATTTTAGAGGATTGCTGGACTTTTACTCACTCAGGATACAAATGGTCCATCGAGATGAGAATAATCCCTGTTGAGTTATGAAATCTCGGTTTCTGATATTGAGCCACTAATCTTAATCAGGAAGGATTTGGTCCAAGGAATGCTAGGTGGGAATAGACGGCAGAAGGGACGTCAGTTTGTCACCTTTCACACACTCGTTCAGCTAGGAGGTGGGAGGAAACTGGAAAACCCTGAAGAACCTTTTGTACGAAAGGTTTCATGTTTCATTTTTTTCCAATAACAACACAGTTTTCTTTCTTTTATACCACAAACAATTTTCCATTTATAATTCATTAATGACCATGTAGTATCTTTTTATCTCTGTACCTTCAGTATTTTATAGTGTAGCAAGTCAGTTCCTGTTCTCACTTACGTTATAGCAGCTATAAACTAAACCCTCGCTCTGTCCCTAGCATCTTTTTTTTATTTTCTGTCTCTTATGAAGATTAAAAAAATAACCCTACAGCCTGAAACTATACAACTTTACCTCTGAGCTGCTGTTACAGGACATGAATCAACACCATCTGACCAATCAGACATGAAAATTTCACAGCACCGTGATGTCATTTCGGATCATTTACTTAAAGAACCGAAGTACGACGCTGAAGTGGGTTTGATTTTTCTCTTTGCTCTTGTATTTCATTTTATGTTTGTTTTAACGGCTGAGTGAGGTCATAATTCGAAAAATACTATACACTTATTAAACACACAACTCCTGTTTACACTGAAACTGCTGTTTTTTTTTCTTAAAGGAAAACCAATCATAGTGCTCACAAGGAGCAAGTCTACAGTGATGGATCAATAATTAAAATAAAAAAATAAAAAATTCATAAATTGTTTAAAAAATTATCTTGATATTAGAATAAGAAAGAGAATGAGAAATAACCGGGAAATATCTGTGGGGTGTGAAACGTTCACTCAGAGTCACTTGGCTTTATTTATTTTTATGATAATTAATTATATCAAAAGCGTTAATGTGAGATATTTTACAAAGTGTGTGTGTGTCTCTGTGTTTGTGTGTGTGTGTGTGTGTTTACGTTTTAAATATGGAGATAAAAAAGATTCAATATCCTAAGGGAGGCGAGGCTGCAGTTTCTCTCTGTTTCATCACTTTTTTTTCTTTTATTATAGTCATTATGAATGGTGCATGTGTTTGTGTGTGGGAGGAAAAGTGTGTCTGAGCGATAAATGAGGCCAAGTGCAAAGAGAGGATGACCGGTGCTCGAGTCATCCGCAAAATGTTTTATACATGTGTGTGTATGTGTGAGTGTGTGGATCAGAGAGGATCCAAAAGACAAAAATATGCACACACACACACACATACAGAGTGAGAGAGAATACCTGAGAAAGAGAATGGGAAAGTGAGCAGATTCGAGAAACAGAAGGAGAATATCTGAGAAAACTAGGAATCTGAGAGAATCCAAGGAAGAGAGAATTTACAAATGAATCTGAGACGGTTTGAAAACTTTACAGTCGCTGTGGTCTCGTCTTAAAGGAAGCCTCCCCAAATTGAACTGTGTTAAAAATGATTATGATGAAATATTTAGTGATATTTAGTGATTCTTCAGTTTAGTGGCCTAAACTGGAATGCAGTAGGAAATAAAACAGATGTATGAGGTTGAGATCTTGAGCTTGGGAGGGGTCAGGGGTCTATCTCAAGGTTATCTCATGGGTATCTCAAGGTTATCTCCTGGGTATTCTAAAGCATAACTCAGGGACATCTTGAGGGTATCTTGGGGCATCTCATGGGTATCACAAGGGTTTTCTCAAGGGTATGTCAGGGGCATCTCAGGAGTATTGGGAGGTGACAACATGAGGTTTACTGCAGGAGAAGAAAAAGACAGAGGAGGTGGAAGATGGAGATTTTATTTTTTAAACTAAAATTGTTCCCTTATTCCTTGTGTCTCATTTTAATCATTTTAATTGGAACAGAGAATGGCTGTGTTCTTATTGTTACTCCTGTGGATTTATTTAAAATATTTCCTCACCCCTCCATTGTAAATTAATCCCTGGTTCCACCACTGAAGGTCATGACTGCAGCTGAGACTGCAGGTTAGACCCAATTAAGGACCAGAAGTCTGTCCAGGCTGGGTGATTTAGCACTGGAGCTTTCCCGAGTTCATCAAACAAACAGAAAAGTCTCCAGTTCAACGCTGTGGGGTCCTGCTGCTCGGTCACTGTGTTCCACTCTGGAAAGGTTTCCACAGAGCAACAGTCCAAGTGACACGATTTCTCATCCATCTGGGAAATTTCTCCTCTCCAGCTGTTCCCTCTAAAAAAGAAGGAACGATGAGCATGCATCCATGTCACGAACTGAGACCAGCGCCTCGACGGCCTCGCTCTTTTAACAGGGTTTTCACGGCAGCTTTTTCTCCATCATTCCTGAAAGCGCTCGTATTTATAATCTCATCTTCTTTTCCTTTAGTGCTTTTTCTGTTCTGAGAGAACATCTCAACTCAGGATTTAGTAACGTCGAGCCATTGGCCTTGGGGTTTCATTATTATTATTTTTTTTTTAATCCAAGTCTTTTAGGAAAGTCATACATTTTCATTGACAACCCCAACGTTGATTATTCTTCTACAGTGGCACATCCTGAAGCATTTTTTCTATCATGCCATTTTCCCAAGTATAATGAAACATAATGAGTCGTTACTATAGAAATGTTAATGCATTAGAACAACATAAACATTTGTATATTAATATTCAAGAGAATTCGAGCACCAAGTTACAACTGCAGGTTCGCCTTCATGTTGTAACATCACTGAAATGGTTTCTGTGTTTAAACTTTACCTACTGCAGCACTTATATCCACTGAGCTCCGGAATTCTTGTTGCTCTGATGTTCTTACAATCCTGTTCCTTGGAGAGAGATTGTCCATTCTTCCCAAGGAGAGAAAGCATTGGACCATCTCTCTGCCATGGGCTATGTTTAGATCCGATATGCCCTGCTTTCATCAGTTTTCATTTCTTTTTTATCCCCCCACTGGTTGTTCTTGTGGACCCTCCAGCCCACGGCAGCTCCACAGCAGGATCTGCTGCCTCATTAATCGCCTTGTTATCAGGCACAGTTGGAGGATTTTCAGCTGTGGTTCCTTTACAGGGGAATTCGTTGGTGTGCTGCTTCCCACTGCTTGTACCCTGGAGGCTGGCCTGCCCAACATGATCATGTCCTTCACAATTAAAAGTTTAGAAAAACCAACCTACAAATTAAAAAAAATGGCTAAATTTCATCTAACTTCAAAATAACCGATGAGCAGAAGACTTATTTTCACACCAATTAACAGCTCCACAGGTGGTGTCGTGGCCTTGTGATCATCATGCTGTATGTCTAAATCTTGCTGATGCTGAGCATGGACTCTTTTCTTTTACTTTCATTTCAGAAAAGTTTCTTTTTGATGAATAACAACCTCACTCTTGTGTGTCCTGTAGCTACTTCGGGGATTGCCAAAACCAAACCAAAAAACAAAAGAGACAAGGTCCACAAGTGGAAGTTGAGACATCCAAACAAACAACAGGTCACACCTTGTACTGTGGTCCTCCTCAGAATTAACCCTGGAGGATGCTCTGGACAAGGCAAGAGGTTTGCCAAGATTGCAGTGGACAACCAACCCAATTCATAAGATGTTGAGTCTATAGGATTTGTAGCCAGTTTTTGCTGGACAGCTTGCACACAGGATGCAGACTGCGATATGTTTTGGTTTTAGCAAAGCCCAGATTTTCAAAAGAACCAAGGATTGGTTCCATGGATTTCTCCCGAGATATAAAAAACAACTCTATAAAAATCAGCTCTTGGTCCCAACGGCCAAATGTGAAAACACCTTCATAAAGCATCAAAAGACGACGCAGACTGCACTACAGCTATTTTTTTCAATGGGACCATGGATTGGTTCTTTGGAACTTGCCAAAGATGTTTTGAGAAAGGAGCATGTTTACTTCCAAACCCTGAAGATGCCATCACCAGCCAGGTGTCTGCAACCAAGACCTAGTGAAAGCATAAGTGAGAATCACTATTAAGTCTCCTGAGACACCAAAGATAATGGAAAGCACAGGAAATTAAAAAAAAAAAAAAAGAAAAAAGAAAAAAAAAAGTGATCTTGTTACAAGAACAAATTTGTTACTATTTGCTAATTTATTTATTTGTGGGTTTTTTGTCACTCGGCTACAGTTCATTTCCTCCTGCTGTGTTTGTGAGTAAAAGGGACTTGGCCTGCATGGTTGTGATTATTTCAAGCCTGGAATTCAATCGCTTCTTATCTGAAATATGATGTTCACCATCCAATTCGGACCAAAGAGCTAAAATCTAGACGTTATTTCTGCGGTGACCTCAGAGACTACGGCAGATCTGATAAACACTCGTTGTGTAGTTGTGAAGGGTGTGAGTGAGAGAGCGAGTGTCTGGAGATAAAGACGACTAGCAGAACTGACTCTGAAAGGAAAGAGTGAGACTCTAACAAACACAATCCAACAGCTGAGACTGATTCGGTTAGCTGCTGCTGCTAAGATTACTACTATAAGAGCGAGACTCTTATCCTTTTACTTCTGTGCTATAAAAGACAAGTGAACCAACAAGCTTGCGTAACATGACATCAAGCCCTGAACTTCTTCATAATCAACATTTAAGCTAATTTAATATCTATTTCGTCTTAATTAATACAAATTCTCAACAATCCTCAATCATGAGCAGTCCTTTCATTTCTTTTTTTTTTTTTCCAGAAAAATTGTGACAATAAACAACACTTGATTTTTAAACATTACGTTCACCCCAGTAAAGGTATTTACACTGTCCGTGCTTTAGGATAGAGAGATCAATCCAGTCTATTCATTCATGTGTAATTAGTGCTGTTTGTTTTGTCCAATAGACTGAGACTAATTTAATGTCTCCTCATTACAGCTGCCCAATAAGCTCCGCATCCAGCAATTGTCTCTAATGGACTTGCTTTTGAGCCAGTGTGTGTGTGTGTGTGTGTGTGTGTTGGTACATTTGGAGGATTCCGATGTGTTAATTAGTCAGCTAAACATGCAACGAGTTTTCGTTTTTCTTTCTTTTTCCCTTTTTTTCAGCTCAGTGTTCTAGTTCGGAAAGTATTTCCTTAGCGTGTAAATTAGAAATTAATTAAAAATGACCCGATGTCTGAGATACTGCATGTGAAGGATTAATGATGTTGATTATTAGTAATGCTACAGCGACATGTTGTGGCCGGAAAGAAAATCACAGGCTGTTATCACTGATCCACGAGCACACCGAATTTTAACGATTTAAAGTTTTTGTTGTTCTGTACATTTTTTCTAGAATATAGTAGACTGGGTCTTAAATGGTTTTGCTGTAACGACACTCTAATTAGTATGAAGCATGAAATAAGTATTGGCATCTTTCTTTCTTTCTTTCTTTCTTTCTTTCTTTCTTAGTAGTATCCTAAGTCCGCTTTTTTCTTTAAAAAGTGGATAGATAGATAGATAGATAGATAGATAGATAGATAGATAGATAGATAGATAGATAGATAGATAGATAGATAGATAGATAGATAGACAGACGGATAGATAGATAGATAGATAGATAGATAGATAGATGGACGGACGGACGGACGGACAGACAGACAGACAGATAGATAGATAGATAGATCGTCACAAATAAGCCTTTTAAAAGCTTTTTCTAAAAAATGTTAGAACTTTTTTTTTTTATATCGGTTATTTGTGTCCCCTTTCTTCTTCTTTTTTTAAATAATTTTGGATGTGACAAACACTTCTCTTTTTGCCAAAAATACAGTTTATGACGCCGAATTAAACCAGATACATCAAGACGCTATTTTGAAAAGAAACAAAATAAAAAAGGAAACGATTGAACTACAAATGTTAGGCTGAACTACAAATCCCAGAAGGCGTGACGAAAACCGTCGGCTTCTTGAATATGTTTTTACGACACTTCAGATCGGAATTTGGCACGTAATGGCCGCGGTGAGGGGAATTGCATTGTGTTGCCGTCGGGCTGTGGCTGTTCTCCCTCGTGTCCCTGTTGGTTTATTTCTCAGGACTAAACTCCACCAACCAGAATTAACTCCTCACTCATTCATTCATCATCATCATCATCACAAAGCCAGGGTTTTATTCTCTAACCTCCTGCTGCAAAACCCAGCGGCAATGTCGGCGTCTGTATCCACATCACCGTCTGCTGAAACTGTGAACCAGAGGATGGTGTGGGTGGATTTAGAGGTAAATAAATCACTTTTATAATCATTAATGATTGTATTAGTCCCTCAGAAATGTTGAATATGTATGGAATGGTGGGAATGCTAAAGAGATCAGAGGTAATATGGAATGCTGGAGATCAGGGAACAACGCCTTTACAAATGAACCTGTAAATTGTTTGTTTTTATTTCAGATGACAGGACTGGATATAGAAAAGGACGAGATTATTGAAATGGCGTGCATCATCACAGACTCGGCTCTCAACATCGTCGCTGAGGTAAGAAGGAAGAAGTCAGCCACTCAGTAGTATATTAGTGATGCAATAAGAGCATGGTGTTAAGGCTAGGCAGTGTTCCAAATCGAGCTGTGTGATGTGTTCTGTATTTATTGTTTCAGGGTCCAAATCTGATCATCAAACAGCCGGACGAGCTGCTCGACAACATGTCGGATTGGTGCAAGGAGCATCATGGGAAGGTACGTGATGGGTTCATGGTTATGATTAGCACATCAGCAGATGTGTATTTCTTGTTCAGGTTTTCATGGTGTGTGTGTGTGTCACACGATGCTCTGCTGTTTGGTGTGTTCAGTCAGGGTTGACGCAGGCAGTGCGGGACAGCAAGATCTCACTCCAGCAGGCCGAGTATGAGTTCTTGTCCTTCATCAGACAGCACACACCACCAGGCCAGTGTCCTCTGGCAGGTAACACACACACACACACACACACACACACACACCCCGTCTTTACGTTCATCACAAACCATTTGAGGAGGGGAAAAAAAGATTTTGACATGTTTATTTTTAGGTGGTTTTGACTATTTAATCTGTGTGTTTGTTCCCAGGAAACTCTGTGCATGCTGATAAGAGGTTTCTGGACAAGTACATGCCCCAGTTTATGCATCATCTCCACTATCGAATCATCGATGTGAGCACGGTCAAGGAGCTCTGCAGGTTTGTGTGTGTGAGAAAGAGAGAAAGTGGGAATGATTACACAGTAACCAATGCTGCTTTTCCACTTTAGTGACCTATAGTTTCCACACATGCTCATTCATAAACCCTGGATCCTTCAGGAGTGTTTTAGTTGAGCAGTGAATAATAATAACGCAATTTATTTGGACACATACACAGCTGTCATAAATGCTGCCTGTCTGGAGGCCTGAATCTGTGTTGAATATTGCAGTGTGTTTATTAAATGCTGAACCTGTGACTCTAAAGTAAGCATGTGTCGCATTTTTTCCTTTGACCCCTCAGACGCTGGTTTCCAGAAGACTACAAACACGCACCTCAGAAGAAAGCTTCACACAGGTCAGTGTTTAAAAAGACAACAGATTTCCATACGTCATTAAGAACATGATGCAGCCAAGAATTTAATCTCATTTAATTTAGAGGTATCCTGCCATTTCTCCTTCCCAGTGACTAAAGGCTATGCCTCCTTCAATGTGACTGAGACACATAGATCACGCCTCCTTCAGACTGACTGAGACACATAGATCACGCCTCCTTCAGACTGACTGAGACACATAGGTCATGCCTCCTTCAGACTGACTGAGACACATAGGTCATGCCTCCTTCAGACTGACTGAGACACATAGGCCACGCCTCCTTCCTGGCTCTCTTAACCCTTAGCACACTGCTATTAACAGTGTTCTACACTCATGCTGAAGGTTTGATAATGGATTACACATGTTGATTTGTGACACTTCTGGAATGTTTGTTTTGTAACTGCTGCTCTTTCGGTCTTTCCAGAGCGCTGGGTGACATCCAAGAGAGCATCAAAGAGCTGACGTTTTACAGAGAGACCGTCTTTAAACCTCAAGGAGAAGAGAAGAAGAGAAAGATTGTTGAAAATGGAGAGAGCAAACAAACAGCCTAAAACACATTGCTCTGGCGTTGGAGAGTGATCTTAAATTTGCACAGCATGTAAAGACTTTGAGCCTGTGGGTGTGAGAGAAAAACGGAGAAGCTCTATGTTCCTTATTTTATCATCTGATACATGCCTGTTTCCACATGCTCTTTTAGTTCTCATTGTATTACTACAGAAGTTAGAAGCAGCATTTCTTTAGGTTTGTTCTTGTGCTGATTTGAATTTGTTCATCTGCCTGTGTTGTTGCTGAAGTGCAAATACAAAATGTTTGTCATCTTTCTTGTTTCACTGATCCCACGTTTTTTATTATTATTATTATTATTATTATTATTATTATTATTTTAAAATAACTTCCTGCTGGTTGTTTGTAACTGTGATTGTGAACGATTCTCAGAGTTGTACAGCAGGTGGCAGTATAGAAACAACTCGCAGAGTAAAGGGGTAATTCGATTTTTTTAATTGAGTCGGTTCATCTCATCTGTAAGAACTGATTCTTTTGGATCCCTGATAAAATAAGTTTAAACCATTCTTGCAAGAGCTTTTTCAGTAGTAATACGAGTAGTAATTATAATAGTTTTTTTCATATTGAATAACTTAGAATTTGTTAAAATGCACGGTGTAAAGTAGAAAAAAGTTTTAAGTCTATCAAGTTTCTAAGAAATACAACTAGTTAAATACTGTTTTATTTATTTAATGGTTAAAATGTATAACAGTATTACTGTCAAATACAACGCTGCCAGTGTTTCATCAAAAAAAAGTAAAAAGACTCCTCAGCCTTTGAATCGGTTCAAAGAGTTGACTCGTTCGCAAACGACACATAACCGAATCAAAATGCTTAGCATCCTTCTTTGGTGTTTTCCAAGAGGCTAGTTTCAAGATACAAGATGTGTTAAATGTATAAATGAACTGCACAAATAACAGTGCCAATACATCCGTTTTGCAGAGCAATAAATAGGGTACATTCATTGTCTACCGCTTATCCGATCTATTCTCGGGTCACGGGGAGCCTGTGCCTATCTCAGGCGTCATTGGGCATCAAGGCAGGATACACCCTGGATGGAGTGCCAACCCATCACAGGGCACACACACACTCTCATTCACTCACACAATCATACACTACAGACAATTTAGAGATGCTAATCAACCTATCACGCATGTTTTTGGACCGAGGGAGGAAACCGGAGTACCCGGAGGAAACCCCCGAGGCACAGGGAGAACATGCAAACTCCACACACACGGCAGAGGCAGGAATCGAACCCCCAACCCTGGAGGTGTGAGGCAAACGTGCTAACCACTAAGCCACCGTGCACCCCATAAATAGGGTACGGTGAGTAATAATACACCTGCCTGTAATCTCTATGGCTGTAGCTTTTCATAATACTCAATATTATAGAGACCATATTAGAGTTCTTAATAAAAGGTGCTTAAGTATTGGCACCCAGTGTGTTCTCAGCAATATTTTACTGAATAAATAAGTCAGTAAAGTGCACTATGACAGCATATTGACATGTAGAGTAAGATTGTCAGCATATTGACATCTAGAGTAAGGTCGTACGGTTTGATACTCTTCTATATTGGATCCTTTTCTTGTTTAAAGCTAATAATAATAATTCTTCTTAATGGGAAACAAATCAATCCATCATAAATCTACCAACTCAACAAACAGCCACACGGATCACAAATGACAAATCTCTGCTATCAAGGCTTAATTAAAACTACAGCTTTGACAAATGGGTGACATTTACTCTAAATTTATTAAAAATAATTCATTTTTTGACAAATAGACTCGATGGGCAGCAGAAAGTCATATTGAAATAAATGGTGTCTGTTAGACAGCAGTCTGAATTAGACACCTGTAACATTATATCCAGCAGTTATTTATCCTTTACAGAAGCCAGGGATCATCTATTAATTTCATTTAGTAGAAGCTTTTATTTAGTGAAAAATTATAAACCCTCAGAAATAAAATGTATGTTTAGCATTTCTTGGTAATTGTACTTTTTTTTTAATCAGCTCATATAGGAAGTGTGATATTCTTTAATTATGACTTTTAAGGCTAACGTACCTAACAAAGAACAAAATTTTTAACGTGTCTTATTATTATTATATTCATCAACTTTAAAAACAGTATAGAAAAAACCATTATAACGTCTCACTGAGACTTGACATGTCAAGTTAGCGCTTGAAGTTAGCACTAAGCTAACACATGTGAAATTAATTCTTCTTTGAACAGTACTTGTTTTTGTCTGCAGAGTAATTTATCGAGAATAAATTCTTAAACCTTTAAAACCATTGAGGTAAAACATAAGACAAGTATCATTTCCAGATGTCTACTGAATCTTGCTAATAAACTATAAATGTCAGAACTTTTAGCTAACAAATATGCTGCACATTGCACTAAAGAAGCGCTAACAGCTCTGGTCCTTAATCACTTCAGTCTCCTTAGTGGAGTTAACAGAGCTGCCGATGTGGTTTCTGACTCTTATGACAGACTGTTATCATTAAAAATGGACAAAAAATGGATGGCACAAAGTTTAAAACACTTTATTAAGAATAAACATGTTTATATGCAGTGGTGGCTGGTGCTGAAAAAAACTTTGGGGGGGGGCAAAAAAACTTTCACTGTTAGTAATGCAGGACTGTAAATAGCCATTAATCAGGTGATCATGTATCATTACTGCTAAGATATCAACAATCTCGAGCTGAACACGCTCAAAACAGTACAGATGGTAGTGGACGTCAGGAGAAACCTTCCAGCATTACCCACCCTCACCATCATGGACAGCACTGGGGCTACTGTAAAGTCATTCCGATTCCTGGGCACTACCATCTCCCAGGACCTTAGTTGGAAACATACATTGACTCCATTGTCAAAAAAGCCCAGCAGAGGTTGTTCTTTCTTCACCGGCTGAGGAAAGGCAACCTGCCACAGGAGCTGTTGATACAGTTCTACTCAGCTGTCATTGAGTCTGTCCTATGTACGTCTATTACTGTTTGGTTCGGCTCGGCTCAGCCACTAAATCAGATATTAGAAGTCTACAACAGATAGGACTGCTGAGAGGATTATTATTACTCTCCAAGAACTTTACACATCCAGAATGAAGAAACATGCAGGTAGAATCACTCTGGACCCCACACACCCGGCCCACCAAATTTTCATTCATCTTGAGATATTTCGCTTGCTTCCACATTAATCAGTACCTGTCCCTTAACTGACTGCTCTGCTGAGTGGTAATGAGACTCGTTGAGAATAGTCCAATCACATGAGGCCAGATATATAAAAACAATATTGATTCGCTAACAACAAAGATGTGCAGAAAATTTGAAACAGGCCAATTAGTGCTCAGCCTCAAGTCGCATGCTTTTCAAAAACTTATGGACCTACCTACACACTCGTTTCTCCGGCGCCCTGCAAAAACATAGGAATGAAATACAGTTTAAAAAAAAAAGATTATAATATGACTAACAGTGGAATAGTACAACTAAATTATTTTATTTCGTTATTATAATGTATAATTATTGTTAACGTGTTAAAGTAGCAGTCTTTTCTGGCTAACTTTAAGGGGGCGGCACCCCAGCGGCCCCTATTGATTGGCTGCCACTGTTTATATGTGTGCTACATGTTAGCTGTTTTTGGCTCAAGTGTAAACATTTGGCTAAAGTAAATGGCTGAAAAGAAAGCGGTCTTAAAATTGCTGTAGTGCTGATACAAGAAGCTCTAACTGGCAATTGGGATGGAGATTTAGTTCCATGTGACAACAAAATGTCACCCTATGTTCATTATTACTGGAACCAGTGGATTAGATCTGAGGGAATCATGCAGAGGCTTAAGCTTGCGACATAGCGCCCAGTCTATTAATACAGGATGGAAAAATGCTGTATGTTTAGCATTCATTGCTTTCCATGATGTTAGCAAGGCACCTGTTCTGTTGTTCTTTACGCACAGTCTTAGTGATCCGAATTCCTTTCATATCCCATAAGGCCCCTGGTATAAACGGAAGGTATTTATGGTACGGATGATTCAACGCAGCGGGTTAAATCTGTGCTTTGCCATTCATTCTGACACACAGATCAGATAAGACTTATTACTTCTAACTGTAAATGTGCTGCATGACATTTAGCGCATGGCAGCGTGCGTTGAAGCTGAAGAGATTTTAATCAGCAGTGAGCGCTGCAGAGCGCAAACCGACGCACGTCACTCACCTGTCTGAGGTCGTGCGTGACTCCGGGGCGCTGCGGTGCGGGCTGACGGCAGCGTTCTATACTTGACGGTTGACGGGATTCAAGCACAAAGATTGGTCGACGCAAGAGTTTATTGTTTGCAATACGGCATGACACTATACGCTCAGGAGTCGTTTAGTTGATTCATTCGATTCTTTTCAGGCTTCATTTAGCAGAAACGATTCACTGAGTCAAATTATAAGCACTCAAAGTGTTGAATGATATATAATAAAGTGTCAAATAAACATCTACGTGGATCAGTTAATGATTATCAATTATTGTTTTGAATACATTCGTAATATTGAATCTTTTAAGTGTTTAAATTCTGTTTTTTTTCTATGTATAGTATATATACAATGTATATATATATATTCTATGTATAGTATATATACAATGTATAGTTTGTAGCTATTATGTAAAACATGTATCACCTCTAGATATAAATAGAAATAAGTAGTCTAAATGTTTTTTTGTCTCTCATCCAGCTTTTATTTTCTCTGTCAATTTTTTGTTGGCCCAAATTTAGTTTATTGGGAACACTTGTACACCTGTTGTTTCATGTAATTATCTAATCAGCCAATCATGTGGCAGCAGGGCAGCGCATAAACACACCCCACAGACACAAGTTGTTCATGAGCTGTTTACAATAAACATTTATTCATTGTCTACCGCTTATCCGAACTATTCTCGGGTCACGGGGGCATCAAGGCAAGATACACCCTGGACGGAGTGCCAACCCATCGCAGGGCACACACACTACGGACAATTTAGAGATGCCAATCAAACTACCATGCATGTCTTTGGATTGGGGGAGGAAACCAGAGTACCCAGAGGAAACCCCCGAGGCACAGGGAGAACATGCAAACTCCACACACACGGCGGAGGCGGGAATCAAACCCCCAAACCTAGATGTGTGAGGCAAACATGCTAACTGCTAAGTCACCATGCCACCCTTACAATAAACATCAGAATGCTAAATGACATCGTTGATGAAAAAGATCGGAGGAGAACAACCAGATTGAGTGGAGCTGACTGGAAAGCTTTGGTATCTCAAATAGCCACTCTTTACATCCGTTGTGAGCAGAAAAGCATCTCACAGCATGTCAAAGATTGACACGTATGGGCCTACAACAGCAGAAGACAACATCGGGTTCCACTCCTGAGAGACGAGAACAGGAACCCTCATCATTTAGTGTTTACAAAAAGTTTTTTTTTTGGTGGAATCCATTTTACTTTTCTGCTGTTGTAGTACATTTGATTATATACAAGGTATAAAATCTAAAGTAATCATTATTATACTTTGTGTATAAATGCCGACGCACAAGATTGTGTTTCAGCTTTTTTTTATTTGAGAGCTGTTCTTATTTTAAAAAATTCAGAATTGAAGAAACACTCTCAGACTGAAACTTCAGCTTAACTCTGTATCTTTGGTGTCTGGGATTCCGCTACTCTGGCACTCACGTGTTCTCCTGGGACGAGCAGGTAGCACATCCCTCCCTTGCTTTCTCTTTCTTTTCCTGGAACATCAGAAGAAATTACATCGCATTGATTTTGTGCTTCTCTGAGCTCTTGAGCTTCTCGGGTGAGGTTCAGGTTGAGTAATGGGCGATGTCGCTCAGAGGGCTGCGTACCACCATGCCAGGAGCTGGTGAAAAGTGCTGATGCCTGCTTTTTCCATTTTATGGGATTGTCTCATCCTGTAAGCGACGTTATGGATTGAATATTGACGTGTGCTCTCGGCCAGCGAGGAATTGAAACAGTGCGCCTTCACTTACGTTTGCATTCTGAAAGCCTTGTTGTGGAGTCTTGGCTGAAGAGATGAGGCATGCAAAGGAAGCACTGTCATGTTGGTGCATTTGTCATGAGGGAACCCGAGGCGACAGGACGCGACGGAAAAGTCTTTTCACAGAGACTTTTCCAGAAAGTGGTGTCAGAGAGTGTAGCAGCAGTCCGAGCACCGGTAGGCATGGTTACGACAGGAAAATACATCATCTGAAGATCTAAAATCTAAACACAACCAAACCTATAAAAGTGTGTTTTCATATTTATGGAAGAACCCATTTTTGGAAGTGTAGCCCTAGAACCATCTAGATGTTTACCTAAACTGTCTTAGTGCACTCTTCAGTTCTATTTGGAACCCTTCAAGGTGCTATATGTAAAAGCCTACAGCAAAATACAGAAGAACCCTTCATTTTCCACAAAACCCTCAAAGAACCCCTTAAGCATATATCAGAGCATACAAACAACAGTGTTTCCCCAAAATTGCTCTATGTATAACCTTCTACTTAGAACTCTTTATTACCCCATGAACCTGTAACAAACAATAAAGTAACAAGGTTCTAGTTATTAAAAAGGAAAATAATGACCAATAAGTGTATTCATGTGCATTCATACCACACCTTCTACATGAGTTCTTCAACAGTAAATGACTTTAAGGTTCTAAGTTGCTAAAATAATTAGGGCTCTTCATGAAAACATTTCTAATAATATTTTAAATATTTATTTATATAATGTATTAGGGTTCTGAGCCTCTTAAATGGGTTTAGTGTTCTTGTAGAACCATTTCTGACCAGAAAATATTTTGTTTTAGGGCTTATTTGATAGAGAACACTGTTTTAGGCTTCAAAGCCCTCTTATAGGGTCAGAGTTCTACAGGGAACCACTTCTTATACCAAAACACTTTGTTTAGGGTTCTATGCTTCCTTACTGGGTTTGGGTTCCTCATGGAACCATTTCTAATAGGAAAACATTTTGTCTTGGGGGTCTAAGCCACACCCAGGGTTCCACACTTCGTTAAGGTCCAGGGTTCTACTTGGAAACATTTCTGATAGAGTTTTCAGTGTTTTTGTTAGAGTAGTGTGCAGTAACAAACAAAGTGTGCAAAAGACAAGTTTGTGACAGGAGCAGGTCCTGAGTGGAGATGCTGAAGCTGTAAATAATGGAGGATCGTCACTCAGTTGTCATTCTGTGTTTTTACTCTCTCTCTCTGTGATGTAACGTGAAGAGACAGAGTGGACTGTGCTGTTGTCGGTGCAGGAGGAAGGAACAGTCACTTCCGTAACGTTTGCTTCTGACTTTGACACCTAGTGCAGCCTAAGCAAAAAAAAAAAACTGCTCCTAAAGAACAAAAGCCTAACTTTCTTCCTCAACCACATTCTGATTCATCTTCACACTTCCTGTCATCTTCACACGGACCAAACAGCAGCAGCTCAGAGACCAAACAACTCCCTGAAGTCAATTACCTTCCTCTAACAGTACATCTTGGAGTGTTTTATTCTCGTATGTTTTAATTTCTTAAAGAATGACACTCTTTTAATAGGCATGTTTGATAATTGTGGAAAAAAGTTCCATTTGTTCTTACTTTCACTTCATTTAATAAGTTTGTCACGATAGAGAGAATCCAATCACTGACAAAACAACCCCTCCAAAAAATAGAAAAATAAATAAAAAGTTGCACAAAGAATTCTAAAATGTAGTATTTAATAATATAAAATATTGTTATAATATATTATAAAAATAAATATAATATAAAAATATTATGACTTATATGAATATGAAGGCAATATATTATCGATATTATATTTATTATTGAAATGTTTATTTTTAAGCTCAAATAATGTAATAAATTAATTACACTAAAAATGGATCATTTATATTAATTTTTTCTTAAGTATTATACGTCTAATTTTTAAATGTTGCAAGAATAAAAAAAATTAATTTTGTAATTAATTTCTTCGGAAACGTTGAAATATATCCACAAATTATCCATATGTATGAGTAATTTTTAAGCAAATATGTAAGTAAGTAAACAAATAAATATCACTTCTGTTGTTGTTTTGTTGTTGTTTTTGCAAATTAAATATGCACAAATTCAGGATAAATAAATAAATAAAATAAATTGGGACACAGACTAAAAAACTTTGTCTAAATAGCTGAAGTGAATTAGAATGTATTTATTTATTTATTTAGTTTCTTGGCTTCAGTGGACTTCTATGCACCATTAAATAGATGAATTCTCCTCCTTCATGTTTCTGATGCTGATGATGTTAGGTCAGGTTTGTTGTGCTGTAGGTCTGTGGGTCGCCTCTGCGTGAGGTTTCAGTGAGGCTCCAGCTTTGGTTTTTTCAGCCCTGAATGAATGAAAGGTTAGTTATTTATAGAAGCCGCTGTGTCAGTGGCATCGGTTGAGCCGAGGCTGGTGGGGAGACGATGCTGCTCCAGCCTACTAGAGCTGCAGCAAACTCTGCTCAACATGGAGTCCACTTCTGCTTCTCGATAGTCTGCAGAAATGAGGAATTATGGGTATTAATGATCTTGTTAATGAAGTCAGGTTACATAAACCTCTGTTTCATATCTCTCTCTCTCTCTCTCTCTCTCTCTCTCTCTCTCTCTCTGTCCAGCTGTGAGTGGTCAGCATGTGCTGCATTAACTCGCACCACCTTTTATATATATATATATATATATATATATATATATATATGTGTGTGTGTGTGTGTGTGTGTGTGTGTGTGTGTGTGTGTGTGTGTTTGTGTGTGTGTGTGTGTGTGTGTGACAGAATCAGGTTGTTTTTGCTGACCATCTGTTTTACAGAGTGTGTCCTTTGGGTACAGATGTAGGCCTGCCAACGACTCTCCCCTCACTGCAGTGCACACACACTGTGTGTGTGTGTGTGTGTGTGTGTGTGTGTCTACTGTATCACTTTATTTTTTCCAATACAACCTTAATTATTCCATAAATACAAGTGAATAACAGAATTTTGGCCATAGTGTTATATAAATATTCATAAAATCAATCATTTAGCAATCATTGCTGTGCATTTTTGCAAAAATGCATGTGTGATGTGGAGTATCAAAGACATACTATGATGTATTATGTGGAATATTTTAGATATAAGATTACACATTAACACATACACAGCTGATCACATGAGCTCTTCTCACAGAAAGAGATAAATGATAGCTTTAACTTTTTTTTGTTCCCTGTGTTGTGGTTTTTGGAGCAAGGTGACCCTTCTCTTCCCAAGCTGCCTCCAAGCAAGGCTCGGTGTGTCGAGGAGATGGATCAGTTTCACCAGGAGTGCAAATTTAAAAAAAAAAAAAAGTGCTTAGACAATTTGCCTGACAATACCACAAAGGTTTGTTGCGCCGAAAACTGAACAATTAAATAAAGAGATGGAGAGATGAATGATTTTTTTTTATCTATACAAAAAAAGCATTTTGATGAGGTGTATCTCCTAAATAATTATAAACTATGAAAATAGTAAAATATTACACAGTTAAAATTAAGAAAAATAAAATAAATAAAACAATAAATAAATATATAAGCAAAAATGTACAATGCAAAATATTGCACCAAAAATATCTAAAAAAGAAGTTTATCTTTAAATTTATCTTTCAATAAAAGTCATTAAACAAAACAAGAAACATTTCTCTTAAAGTAAATAAAACTGAATTTAATTTCACAAACAAAATTCAGATTCAGATTTAAAACTTTATTTTAAAATTCTTTAAAAAAAAAACTTAATTTAAACGTAATTTATCCTGGAATAAAATGTACTCGGGGCAAATAAATAAATAAATAAATAAATAAATAAATAAATAAATAAATAAATAAATAAATAGACAGACAAACTTAATGAAAATTTAAAATGAATTATATTTGGGAGACTTGAAATTTTAACCAAAAAAATTTTATCAGTTTGTCTACCAATAAAATGCACTAAAGGACAAAAAAACCTGTGTAAAATGGAAAAATGTTTCACAACATGCATTTTGGAATAAAAGATTAGTCTCTGCTCTCTCAGGGCACACGTCTCTCTCTCTCCCTCTCTCTCGCTCTCTCTGTGTGTGTGTGTGTATGTGTGTGTATGTGTGTGTGTGTGTGTGTGTGTGTATTGCGCATGGTGTCGCATGGCTGCTGCAGAGAGCCGTCCTGAACCTACAGCAGCATAAACTGTTCATCAGCTGCACTGGAGCGAGAGAGAGAGATAGAGAAAGAGAGAGAGAGAGAGAGAGAGAGAGAGAGAGAGAGAGAGAGAGAGAGAGAGAGAGAGAGAGAAAGTAGGCAGAGAAAGGAAGAAAGAAAGAAAGAAAGAAAGAAAGAAAGAAAGAAAGAAAGAAAAGAGGGCAGAGAGAAAGAGAAGATAGAGAAAGAGAAACAGATCAGGTTTCACTGCTAAACTTCTTTTCTCACTCATCACATCATATCTAACATCATGCAGAAGAACCGAAGACTTCAAAGTCCCACAATGCAACACGGCTTAACAACCACACAAACCTCGGCTAGTTAGCATTGTACGAGATGACGAGCATGATGTCCCATAAAAGGGGATGGTTTGGAAGCTGATGTACTTGAGGCAGAGTGTAAACATGAGGAGGTGAAAAAGCTGGACAGACTACAGGACTAAAGCGCCACTGCATCACTCTCTTTCAGTAGAAAAGAAGCAAGAGATCATTTCAGGTTGTTGCTCATCATTTGTGAGCGCTGATTATGAAAAGCCGTATCAACAAATTAAAAAGTAAAATGAAGCATTAATTCTGTAGTATAAACAGCCAGCAGGTCAACCCAAAGGGTATTATGGGTAATGTAGTAAAGTGAGAAATTAGAAAGATAAATATGCTGTGTCGTTCAGGGTGTGTGTATGTGTTATTTATTCCAAGAACTGGGATATTCCCTTTCGTCCCAAAGACGTTGTTATGTAAAATATGTACGAGATACTTTTACACAAACACCATCTGCAAATCTAATGATCCCAGCAGCCCTTTGGACGAGAGCCACATAATAAATTTTAATGACCCACTTAAAGTTCTAACATGTGCGCTGAAAGATTGATGCACCTGCGGCACTGATATCTGTACGGTCCGAGTGTAACGGGCCGCTGTTGAAGAGGAGGAAGAAGAAGAGGAGGAGAGGTTGAAGTGCCTCGTTGTTCATCCCGTTTAACATTTCCACAAAGCAGATACCTGAGTCCTTTATAACACCGACACACCCGTCACCCAGTTGCTCGCTCAAGGTTAATTAGTGCAAAGCTTCTTCTTCTGAGTGGAAATAATCCACACTGTTCACTTGTTGAGGTGGATTTATCTCTTACAGTCAGCACACTAATCCCCGTGGTTCTTATTAAGCTCGGGAGGTTCGTCTAATATTTTATTTCATGATCAAACCTAATCAGATTGAAATGAAGAAACCGGTGTAGACTTTATTTGCTAGTTTGAAGATCATCATGCTAGTTTGTAAGTTAGGATCTTTACTATGATGCTAGTGTGTGAGTTAAACTCTTTATTGTAATTCTAGTTTGTAGATTAGCTTCTTTAAAGTGATGCTAGTTTTATAAGTTCAGCTCTTTAATATAATGCTAGTTTGTAGATTAGCCTCTTTGCTCTAATGCTAGTTTGTAAGTTTACATCTTTATTACAAAGCTAGTATGTAGATAAACCTCTTTACTATCATGCGAGCTTGCTAAAAGGATTTTCCTCTTAATTCTAGTTTGTAGATCCTCTTTACTATAATGGCAGTTTTTTGGATTCACCTCTAAAATAAGATGCCAGTTTGTGAGGTAACATATTTAGAATAATGCTAATTTGTGTATTTACCATCAAGCTAGCTTGAAGATTAACCTCTCTGCTATGTGTGCGTTAACATCTTTATTATAATGCTAGTTTGTAGATTAACCTCTTTATTATCATGCTAGCTTGTGGATTTACCACATAATGTTAGTTTGTGGATTAAAGTCCTTACTGTCATGCTAGCTTGTAAGTTAATCTTTTTTCTATGATGCTAGTTTGTACATTAGCATTTTTACTGCTGTGGTGTTAGAGGAATAACAGTATTTTCATTTCAAAATATTATTTTCCTGTAAAAGCAGCACACACAGTGTTTTACTTTTTACTGTATTCTTAATTAAATCCATCCTTCTGCCACTGAAAGCCCTTTAGCACGATCCCTTACATTGTATATCATGTCTCATTTGAAAGACATTTATTTATTTTTATACAGTTTATTTTTATTTTTGCACAAATATTGTGTGTGTGTTTCTTTACTGTATAGTCTCTATGCTAAAACATGCACAGAAGAAAGGAAAAAGATGGACTTCAACTGTAAAAAAAAAAAAAGAAAAAAAAAGAAAATCTGTTTCTCAGCACTTCAGAGCTCAGTAACTGCACACGCCCTTTAGTCCAATCAGCACAAATCAATTCTTTTGTCTTGAATGTAATCCCTTCCACATGCTCTCAGCGCTGGGAGAAACCAGAGCCTGATTACACTGTTTATACACTGCTGATTGGATGAACAACACAAATGGAGCTTTAATTCTCTTTCATGTCCACACACAATCAGATTGCCAATGATAAAAAAACATCTACTTTTTATCCATTTATAGTTGCACTTGATACTAGAGACTCCTTCCGTACACACGTTTTATCAGCGTCGAGCATGAGCTGTACTGTACACGTTCCTGTGTGTGAGCCGTCGCTTTAGAAACAATTATGCGCAATACTTAAACTTATATATAAACCTGCGATTTGAAGCTGTACGACAGTCAGAGCTGCCATTAGAGAAGATGAAGCTTCTGACCAATCAGAAATGAGAGAAGAGCTTGCACTGTTGTCAAAGGAGCATGAACATGAAATGGAATTTATATGATGTCTATAAAGTTTTGGGGAAATGGAAAGGTGTCTTCAGGAGAATGTTTATGGTGTTAGATGGATGGATGGATGGATGGATGGATGATCATCACGTAAACCATTTTTCCGGAATCCACCTCTCTGTCTACCGACACATGACAATATTAATGGATTGGGTGATCTAGAATTATTTACATTCCATCGTTTCATGATCTGCAACTCATCAGAATGTTTACTATCCTGTTATCTCCCAATCTTCTGGAACTTTCTCCTTCTTGTCCTTCTCTTTGCATTTCCTGCAGATGCTCTTCAAGCTCAGCATGCTCTAAACCAAACGACTGATTGAAATCTTTAATGTCAGCTCCCATGTCGAGAGCTTTTCAAGCTTTCCAGCGCACTTTGACTGATTGGCTTCAGGAAGCAGTTCTGATTTAATGCACCTCCATTCATTCCAACTTTTCTTTTTTTCCACCAAGAGCAATCTCACTAATTGAAACACAGCTTGAGAAAACAAACTTTAAATAGGTGATGCGTTTGGATTGGAATTCCATGGTGTGAATAAACCACCTTTGTGTTGTGTCTCCTAGACAGCCATCATCTTGTTCTTGGTCTCTGACAATGATGCATCGCTGTGTTAGAAGCATCACTCATCCGAGCTTTATGTGCAAACTCATTTCTCTTCCACAGGCCCTTGTCAAACAAATTATCTGCCGCTGCACGTCTCTCTGATAGCCAAGCCTCAAATGTGGCCTTTGTGGACAAAGCAAACAGTCGACGTCTCTGATTCCGGTGCTGATTTTCCCGTCAGCCGTTCTTTTTTCCTGATCCATTTGTTTTGTGAGTCAGAAATCTACCGGGGCCATGTCATCCTCCAGTGCTCTTTTAGGCCTTCCTTTTCTCAGACTGCTTCCTGATTGGGTTTTCAAAACGCATTAGAGGAAAGTTCTAGAAACTGAAGAGAGTATCTTTTATGCTTAGGAAAGAAATTGTGGAGGCCATAGAAGAGAATGGAGTTAAATGTAATAGCAGGACAATAAAAAAAGAAATATATTGGATTCAACTTCAGTTCGTCTTTTATCCCACCAGCATCCAGTAGCGAGGCGAAGCAAGTCAGACGATTTATCTGTGAATCTTCGCTCCAGGACGATTATTAATTGAGCCGATTGATTCATGAACACTTGCCGGAGAGTTGTAGGTCCCACTCGGCAGCTTTGAGCCAAGCAGATTTATGACGACGTGGCCCTCACATCTTTTATTCCTCACACAGCTCACTATAAACAAGGATGGTGGCCGTGTTTGTGTTTAAACCAGGGTGGGCTTTGGTTTAAGCCTTTCATTCCTTTGCAATCCCACCAACAGTTATATCAGTCTAAGGCTTTAAAATCAATCTATTTAGATCTAAAACCTCAAGCTTAGCTCCTATTACGTTTCTGGCATATAGTTTGCATGTCGTTTAATCTTCAAAGCCTCTGACTGATACGATATCAATACGGCATAAAAACCTGTTCATTAAAATGTCCGAGCTGGAGTTATGCAGCCACTTGAGTCGGGCCATGAGCGTCTCGCTTTGTGTCTGACCCAAATTGGGATACTAAACCTAAATGCCTGTTTTCTGAGGTCACGCTGAATTAATCACATCATGCAGAGAGAACGCTGTCCCGTATAACTGCCGCACAGAATAGGCAACTAATTGAAGTGCAAGGATGGGAAATTGCACTTGAAGCATTTCCTTAGATCTGGAAAGAGTGTGAACCCCGGAGCAAAGGTTCACTCTCCACACAGCAGAATAGATAATGCATGATTATACCATTCTCACTCTTTCTTTTTTTTTTAAAAAAAAAAACAAACCACAACCTAGTTTTTTTTTTACTGTTATGATGCATTCCTCTTGAATTCCTGCTACTTGTCATATCCGGCTTATTCTAATTATATGCCACGTCCTCCCACCGTGCATTTCTTCTAGAGACTTTCATGAATAATTGGAAGAGTGGAAGAAATAAAAAACAGGGCAGCATAAGCTTTTGAAGTTTCTCGTGCTGCGACCCCGAAATGAATCACACTGGGCAAAAAGGGAAAATAATATAATGAGTTAGTGCTTGCATCACTGCGGCTTTACATCGCATAAACATAACGAGAATAAATGTGTCACTAGTTAGAACAGAAAAAAATATTACGGATCTCGGCTTTTCTTATTTGTTTGAGGAAAGCGCTCGATTTTCAGGAAATGGAAATGTGTAGTTATTTATTCATTCGTTCGTAAGCTTTTTATCCTGGTTACAGTATACACTAAATATACACTTCCACTATGATTGAATATTTATATCTATATATTTTTAAAAACATATAGATGGAGGCTTATGATTGGAAACCTTCACACAGAATTCCTTCAAGTTCTCTGGTTTCTATTCACATAATAAACATGGCAGTAGATGGACTGATTAAGATGGTGTAAACTGGCCCAAGGTGTAAATGAGGGTGTGTGTGTGGGTGGAGTGGGGTGGGGGGGTCTTGCTATGAACTGCCAACCCACCCACTGTGTAACCCACCCACTTGAATAGTTGATTCGCAGGACCATTTAGAGGAGGGGCTCTTACACCATCAGATCCTTCCAAACTGTGGCTTGTTTGCTCAATAACATGTGTCACTTATAAACACGTGCCTACATATACTTATAAACACATGTGTCTACATATAAACACACAGTGTACAGGCAGTACACATCATCTTTATCATCATCATCAGTTTGATGTTTTTCATTATTTTCTTTTGCTATCAATAAAGAGTACCTGCGTACAAAGAACCTTTCTCATAAAAGGCTATTTTTAGCCGTGCAGCAAGGCATGAAACGTGCAGGGTTTTTTTTTTTCTTTTACGATCAGTCCAGGCACTCACACTCTCCAGATGCATTAGCTGACCTGATGACATTATGTGACCTATTTACAGTCCTGCAGCCCTATAAAAGTCTGGTTTTATGTATCAGTAAATCTTTCCATCTTTCCTGATGATCATAATCATTTCCTGGCAATCACGAAACTTGAAACAGGAAGCAACATGACATGTTGATGCAATCGCATTACCACTCGGTTTGGTAAAAAGTAAAAATTTGAAGAAACACTGTTAAGTATTTAAAATATCATTTTTAAAATAGTTGTACGGTCTTCATTATTTGTCATGCTTTCTCCATTCCCACGTTCAGTTTTTTAGGCTTCGGTTTTGGTCCTGACTCTGCCCCTTGTCTTGTCATTTGGCATTTGCATTAGCCCTTGATTAATCTGCATATTTCTACCCTTTTATCTCTTTGTTCCATGTGAGGTCTTTAAGATGCTCACAGCTTTAAACCAAAGCTGTAATATGTTCATTGCTTCTGGTTTTGACCAATATCTAATTATATTCTTTCATGATCATGGATTATCTCTGATGAACCCTGTCTTCAGGTGTGTTTACCACAGCATAGAACTCTGGTTACAAATCTTAAATTGTCCATTAAAAAAAGTAAGTCTATGCACTTACTTACAGTAGAAAATATTTCAAATAAGCAGGAGGTGTACAAACTTTTGACTTTTGGTGTATGTCACACAGAACTTATGTTACTGTTTGTACTTTAGGGATTTAATGTGTGATAATTGCTGGAAATCTGTGTTCACCACATTTGTTTTCTCTGATTACATTATTTGCTTTAATAAAGACACTCTGTACTGAGGTCGTTTGAGTTCCCCTTCACCACAGTAGTTTATTCTTCATCTTCTGTGCTGAAATTTTCCAGTAGCTGTATTTATTCTCACAGTCCTACATCCTCTGGGTCTGTGCTCGGGCTGCTCATGCATTCCGACCACGTACAAAGGGCATAAATATTAGAAATTTTAATAGTCTGTTGAGAGCTGGACACGAGTGTATAAATTCATCAGGCATGTTATTAGAGCAAATTCAGAAACCACAACCATTATCCACAGCAAGGGTCAATACACTGGGAGTTTTAAATACAAATAATCCATAGCACCTGATAAAAAAATATGGTCCAAACCAGGAACCAATGAATGGGTCAACATAAGGAATCAAGTAATAGGTCAACACCAGGAATCAAGGAATGGGTCAACATCAGGAATCAAGGAATGGGTCAACAACAGGAACTAAGGAATGGGTCAACATCAGGAATCAAGGAATGGGTCAACACCAGGAACCAAGGAACAGGTCAACACCAGGAACCAAGGAACAGGTCAACACCAGGAACCAAGGAATGGGTGAAAACCAGGAATCAAGGAATTAGTCAAAACCAGGAATCAAGGAATGGGTCAACATAAGGAATCAAGGAATGGGTCAACATCAGGAACCAAGGAATGGGTCAACATCAGGAATCAAGGAATGGGTCAAAACCAGGAATCAAGGAATGGGTCAATCCAGGGATCAAGAAGCAGGTGATTACAATTAGAGGAATTTCAATATCATTGCCCCACTTTAACTCTTTGACATCAAGCACTGCCTACACACTGCCCCAAACCACTTCACCTCTGGTAAGTCACCAAGAGGACTGAAGGCTGGTATTCAGGCTGAGGTGCAGTGCTGGCCACTGGTGATGGTGTGAGAGGCTGGGCAGCTGATCCAACGTCCTTTCATTATGCTGATTCAGTGAAGTTACCTGGAATGTTGTGAAAACCACACGCTGATTGTGTTCTTTGTTTTTATGAAGACCATCTGGACTGAGGTTACCAAAGGTGAAAGGAGGATCAGGAAACCTGGATGTCAACAGGTCAGTGAAGCCAGCTTGAGGGGCAAAATGCATCATGTCTGTAACGCTTTTGTATAATCAGAGAACTTGGTTTCCAGCAGGTCAGTTAATGCATCTGATGGTCTATGAGCCTGTACATCAGAAGGACAACTAAGCTGTCTGGAGGATCGTGGAACTCGGATACCAGCAGTCCATTTAATGCATCTGGAGTGTCTGGAAACCTGGGCATCAGCTAAGCCAGTGGTTGAGTTGGGTAAAGCGTAGAGCAACAGGTCAATAAAACCAGAAAAAGGCTCAGGAAGTCATCATACCATGATATTGGCAGAACAAACAAGAAGTACCCTATTGCCTAAAAGTGAGAGAGAAGTCCTTTGTGTTTGAAAAGGTGGAGTGATGGTGTTCTTGGTGTATTAAAAGGCAGAATTATTATCTTCTTGGTGCAGGAGGAGGCAGAGCAACAGCATCTGTGGTGCAGGACGAGGTGGAGGGACAGCATCTTTGGTGAAATGTAAGGTACACAGGTTGGCACATTATGCACACTTCACGTGTCACCAACCGTCTGTTGCTTGTTTGCTTACTGCAAAGTCATTGCCATGAATTTATTTTGGAATTCTTTTAAAAGCTTGGAATAAAATAAAATAATCTGCTGAGCACATGAAAAGAGTGTAATTTGATTAATCAGTACCAAAACAGGGTTCTGTCTCACAATGCACATTACACTAAAGACTGGCTGAGATGAGCAGATGGTTTAAAAAAATGTTGCTGTGCTTATGTCTTTCCAGCTAGCGAAAGGTGACTCTGCTGAAATGAGGGTATTGTTTACAACATACATTATTTATTTCCTAATAAATAAGTGGTAATGATTGAAAACGAGTAAAGTTGCAAATTTCTTGACGAATATGTATGTTGCTATGCAAGCAACATTGTTAAGCTTGATAGTCATCGGCATACTTTATGTATAAATGTGATTAACTGTCCACTAAGGGGCAGTGGAGAGGCAGAACGTCCATAGCTGGCTCTGGAACCTCTTTTTTGGCTACTACTTCGCCTTTTGCATGTCAACGATATACATGTCAGTGGAGGAAGTTATTGTTATTGTTTGTCTTGCGAATACAGTGGAAATACTGGCCGTTGAAGGCCATTAAATCGACATTGTCTTGTTAACAAACAGTCTGTCCTTCGTACTACAGCACCTCCAATGTTTACGTTGGTATTGCACCATGTAGCTTTAATTGATAAATGGACGCTCCAAACAGCCAAAGGTTTAATATGGCAGCCATCTTGGATAGTCTCATGGATAGTTAAAAGCATGTACAATCCAGACTTAAGACTCAAAAATATATATTATTCTTTTAGAAATCACATAGAAATATTATTTGAGATGTCCAGTAGTAGACAGCAATAAAAACTGGACACATATGTAGGTGCCTCACAGAGAGTGTATGCGGTTTCAGACTGTAGAGGTCCCCACTTCTCCTCACACACTCACACACCTCCACAGCTATCGTACTGCGCGCGCTTGCGTGTGTATGTATGCGTATATGTGTGTATGGGTTTTAACGCGAGCGCACGCGAGGCAGGACGGAGCGGTGCATCCTCTTCGGAGAAAAGAGAGTGAGAGAGAGAGACAAGCGCAGCGGAACTTTCACGCCTTTACATCGTATTGGTTGTTTTTCATAGAGAGGATGCTCAGAAGACGCTGCGGCGTTTCCCGAAGTCGCGAGCTTGCACAAACTGAGCTCTGATACGGTTTTTATTGAACCGGGCTCGTCCTGAGCGCACGATCACATCAGGGCTTCTACGGGACTCTCGCGATGTCCGCTACATTTGGGTCCCTGCTGCTTCTTCTGGGTAAGGTTCAGGTTTTTGCACAAGCAACTCAGCACGAATTCATTGATTTTATGTATTTTTTTTTTTTATCTGCTTATTAACCATTCACTTCCCTTGTTGCTTTTTTAAATACTTTACATACTTATTTATGCATTCGGTTTGCAGTGTTTTACATACTTTTTACTACTTATTTATCATGTAAGCATTTAATAGATTTATTTCATCTCGTTCATTTCCATATTATAACAAAAATGTATTTATTTAGTAGTTAATTATTTTATTTACTATCGTATAATTCGTATTAATCATGCCTTTTTTATTTACTTATTTGATGTATGTATTTTAATTTTTTCCCTAAATTATTATTTATTTATTTATTATTTTTAGTAACTGCAGTGTCTCAAATGTTTTCCACTTTGCCGACTCCCTACAAAATCCTTTTTAAAAAAGAATTAATTTATTTCCCCCACTGATTCAAATGCATACTTTCAAACTATTTCCATAATTGATTTGATTTACTTTATTACTTTTATTAGCGCATTATTATGAATCATTTTGTAAGTGCTTGACTGTTTGTCTTTTTGCCCCAGTGAGTCTTTGTGCTATGATTTACTTTTGATTGGTTTTGAGCTGTTGTTTTATTAATCAGCAGTGTGAGTCACCCTAAAAGTTGAAGATGGATGGTTTGTGTGGCTGCGTGATTTAGTGCTCTACCTCATGGTGCAGACTTGCCGACATTACGAGACTCCGTTGTTGAATCATGACCTGACTCAGGAGCCTGGCTTCATGCTGCTGGGAATTTCAGCGGGGGGACACGACTGTCCATTTTGGGCAGAACTGAAGAACCGCCTCAGCCGCCTTTACAAATCGATCTCACAGTCTCCTGTGGCAAAGCTGAAAACCCACACTTCAGATTCTGCAGTAGCAGTCCTGCAGAGATCCTTCAGCTGTTGTCCTGTAGGTCTGTGATTGAGCAACTTTTGTGAATTTCAGTGTTTATGCTCTTAAGCCTGATCCGAGCTGTCAGTTATTTCGTCACACTCAGGCGCTCAAAGAGTGTCCAGTGTTTCAATGTATTCCTGTTAGCAATAATCTTCAGGGGAGAATGTACACCACCCCACAGCACCTCACACTACCCCCCACACCACCTCACACTACCCTTCACACTGCCCCCACACTGCCCCAAACCACCAAACTCTGCCCCAAACCACCTCATACCACCTCACACTGCCCGAAACCACATCATACCACCTCACACTGCCCCAAAGCATCCCACACCACCCAACACCACGCCCGATGCCCCACACCACCTAACACTGCCCCAAACCACCTCACACCACCTCACACTGCCCCAAACCACCTCACACCATCCCACAATGCCCTTTACACTATCATTGCCCCAAACCACCTCACACCACCTTACACTGCCCCAAACCATCTCACACTGCCCCAAACCACCTCATACCACTTCACACTGCCCCAAACCACCTCATACCACCTCACAATGCCCCAAACCACAACACACCACCCGACACCACCCCCGATGCCCCACAACACCTAACACTGCCTCAAACCACCTCACACCACATCACACTGCCCTAAACCATCTCGTTCTACCTCACACTGCCCCAAACCACCTCACACCATCCCACACTGCCATTTACACTGCCTCCACACTGCCACAAATGACCTCACACCATCCCACACTGCCCTTCACACTGCCCCAAACCATCTAATACCACCTCACACTGCACCAAACTACCTCACACTGCCCCAAACCACCTCACACCACCTCACACTGCCCCAAACTACCTATCATTGCCCCAAACCACCTCACACCACCTTACACTGCCCCAAACCATCTCACACTGCCCCAAACCACCTCATACCACCTCACACTGCCCCAAACCACCTCATACCACCTCACAATGCCCCAAACCACAACACACCACCCGACACCACCCCCGATGCCCCACAACACCTAACACTGCCTCAAACCACCTCACACCACATCACACTGCCCTAAACCATCTCGTTCTACCTCACACTGCCCCAAACCACCTCACACCATCCCACACTGCCATTTACACTGCCTCCACACTGCCACAAATGACCTCACACCATCCCACACTGCCCTTCACACTGCCCCAAACCATCTAATACCACCTCACACTGCACCAAACTACCTCACACTGCCCCAAACCACCTCACACCACCTCACACTGCCCCAAACTACCTATCATTGCCCTAAACCACCTCACACCACCTTACACTGCCCCAAACCATCTCACACTGCCCCAAACCACCTCATACCACCTCACACTGCCCCAAACCACCTCATACCACCTCACAATGCCCCAAACCACAACACACCACCCGACACCACCCCCGATGCCCCACAACGCCTAACACTGCCTCAAACCACCTCACACCACATCACACTGCCTAAACCATCTCGTTCTACCTCACACTGCCCCAGACCACCTCACACCATCCTACACTGCCCTTTACACTGCCTCCACACTGCCCCAAACCACCTCACACCATCCCACATTGCCCTTCACACTGCCCCCAAACCACCTCACACTGCCCCAAAACCTCATACCACCTCACACTGCCCCAAACCACCTCACACTGCCCAAAACCCTCATACCACCTCAGACTGCCCCAAACCACCTCATACCATCTCACACTGCACCAAACCACCCCACACCACCCGACACCACCCCCGATGCCCCACACCACCTCACACTGCCCCAAACCACCTCACACCACCTCACACTGCCCCAAAAACCACCTCACACCATCCCACAATGCCCTGCACACTGCTACAAACCACCTCACACTGCCCCAGACCACCTCATACCACCTCACACTGCCCCAAACTACCTCACACTGCCCCAAACCACCTCACACTGCCCAAACCACCTCATACCACCTCACACTGCCCCAAACCTCCTCACACTGCCCCAAACCTCCTCATACCACCCCACACTGACCCAAACCATCTTGTTACACCTCACACTGCCCCAAACCACCTCACACCATTCCACACTACCCCACCTTACAGTGCCCTTTACACTGCACCCACATTGCCCCAAACCACTTCACACTGCCCCAAACCACCTCATACCGCCCCAAACTACCTCACACCTCCCCATACTGCCCCATGCCACCTCACACTGCTCCCACACCAAGTCACACTGCCCCCACACTGCCCCAAACCGCCCTACACTGCCCCACCCAACCCTCATACCACCTCATACTGCCCCCACAGTGTCACAAACTGCCCCACACCACCCTACACTGCCCTCACACTGCCCTCACACTTCCTACCCCATGTGTTTTTAATTCACAACAACTCTCACTTTTAATGCATTGCTCATTTTTAATTAAACAGCCTACTTTCTCTCATTGTTTGCTAAAAAAATTCTTTCCTGCTCAAATTGAATTGTGTTTCACTTCCTAGCAGGCAATCTGAAAAGACAAATCTTAAAATAAGCTTTAAAAGAGTGTTTAACATTCGAGATAATGACGTTTTCTGTAAGGAGACATTTATTTAACAATTAAGGAAGTAGTCTCCGGTGTCAGAGTTAAAGCTGTTCTTTTTTTCCGAGAGGCTAGTGAGGGAAGGACTTTTTATAGCTGCTATAACGTAAGTAACCCTGTACTGTAAGAAAAATAAATCACTTCAGGATGTGCTGTTATAGGAAAATAATCACCTTAGTGGGGTTAACGAGAACTCCTCTACGTCGTATCTCACAGCATGTCAGGCTCGTGAATTCTCATGGTTCTCTCAGGAAGCTGACTTGTGTTCATCTTGCACACATATTGATTTATTTTGTTACTGCAGTCCTGCACATTAAACAGTAAATCAATTGAAAGAACGAGTTAAAGACAAGTTAGAGTCTATATTAAGAGCCGGATCTCCGGAGGCAGCTGATGTGTCTGTCAGATGCAGCAAGGACACAACTAGGGGTTAGGAAGTGACATGGTGCTGCACACTAGCCCTGCTTTCTCCTCTCTACTCTCTCTACTCTCTTCTTTCTGTCTTCCTCATCCAAACCGCAGCAGGAAATGCTCGGCTAGTTAAGTGTATATATATATATATATATTGGCTTGGCCTGTTTGACCCTGCATGTTTGTGCCGCGACCTCTCAAGGTGATTAGCATTAGCGGCAGGCTCTGTGAGGTACTCGGAATGCCGAACAGCTTGGCATTTGACCCTTCATTACTTAGTCATACAGTTTTTTTTTCTGAGCCAATTAGCTTAGTTTAGTTTCTTGGACTGGATTTATGCTAATCCTTACTTCTAGGTAGCTAGCATGCTGCTCACGCTAAACCTGTGTCTAAACATAACCATTAACAAATGAAATTTTTTTGTTTGTTTTTATGAAATTGCAATAATTTTATTAATATGAATAAATATAGCATGGCTATTGTGCCTGTCAGTTCCACTGAAGGAGGTGTGCCCTTTGTACCTGTCAGTCAAAGGAGAGGAGGTGTGGTCTCTGTATATCAGCGCTGAAAAGGAGGCAGAGTCGCTCAGTCTGTTCAGTCTGCCTGTCTGTCTCAGTGAAGGAGGAGTGGCCTTGGTACTTGTCAGTCCCAGGAGAGGAGGCGTGGCCTTTCGCTTATCTAAAAATGATAACAATAAAATTATATTGTCTGTTATGAAAACAGCCATAAAACAATCATAGCATGTCATGCATGTGGAACAGTGTGTAGGATAGTGGCATGTAGTGTGTGTGTGTGTGTGTGTGTGTGTGTGCCAATGATGTACAATCTGTCATAAACTTCAGAGGATGTGTGTGGTTGTGTGTGGTGATGTGTTTCAGAGTCTCTGGCAGGAGGAAGTGTGTGTGTGTGTGTGTGTGTGTGTGTGTGTGTGTGTGTGTGTGTGTGTGTGCATGTTTGTCTGGTGGGAGGATGTGGATGCCACTCTGATTTGGCCGGGCGCTGTGACACGGCTCTCGGTGAGCGGTGTCCTCCTGCTGAGATGTGCTCTGCTAATTAAAGACAGCAGTACGTCCCTCTGGGGACTCACACACACACATACACATATGCACACACACACACACACACACACACACACACACACACACACACACACACACACACACACACACACACACACACACTTACACATGAACTATGCAAAGCTGGACTTAACACAGAGAGTTCAGAAATAGCCATTAGTGACTTTTATTAGAAAGCACACTCCGCAGGAGGGACATGCTACTAGAACTACTACGACTCCCAAGAGTGAAGTTCTGAGAACTTTCATAAAAGTAGCCCAGATACACACACACACGAAGAGACATCTTGTCTATGGGGAACATTCTGAAGAACACACTTGAGTAAAGCATCTTGGAAGCAGATTGCGGCTTTGCTCAGCGTGTGATGTTAGATTACAGATTTTGTAAACTTTAATAAACATGGACACACTCCAATGATGCAAACAAATCATTTGATTAAAGAGAAGAATGACTCTGAGATTCTAGGGGTGTGTGTCTCTTCAAAACTATGAATGAAGGAGACACATACACAACAGAAAACATTAGTACAAGTGGTTGATTTTTATCAAGGAAGAAAAACTCCTTTAATATATACTACAGAAGCTACCTCACCTTCAGTGTGACTGACAGACACAGAGGTCACACCTCCTTCATTGTGATTGACAGACACAGAGGTCACACATCCTTTAGTGTGGCTGAAAGATACAAAGGCCACATATTTTTTACTAGGAACTGACAGGAAAAGCAACCACACGTTCTTCACTGTTACTAACAGGCACAGACACACCTCTGGCACCAGGTACTAAAGAGCACAGAAGCCATGCACCCTTTTGAGACTGACATACATTGGCCACACCTCCTTCTGTAGGTTCTGACATGTAGAGCGGCCACACTTTTTTTCGTAGTGCCTAAATTACATGGAGACCACACCTTCTTCACCAGATACTGAAAGGCACAGAAACCATGACCCCTTTTTGAGACTGACATACAATGGCCACACCTCCTTCACAAGGTTCTGACATAGAGAAGCTACACCTTCTTCATTAAAAACTTAGTTACAGTAGCCACAACCCCTTTTGAGACTGATATATCAATGTCTACAACTTCTTCATTAGGTACTCCCTAATACACTGACATGTACATTGGCCACACTTCCTTCATTAGGTTTTGACATCCAGAGCAGCTACATTTGTTTATAGTGCCTGAATTATGAGGAGGTAACACCTTCTTCACCAGGAACTCAACAGGCATGGTAGACACGTCCCCTTTTACCGGCATGTACAATGGTCACGCCTCCTCCACTAGTTACCGACAGACACAGAAGCCGTGCCTCTAACCGACTAACTGAGAGATCATCACTCCTACTGCCAGGCATTGAGGCCCTGACCCTTTTTGGGATTGACACAGTGCACAATGGCCACACCTCCTTTACTATAAGTGCTTCACTGGTTTAATATATATATATATATATATATATATATAAAAAATTGAGGTTTTTTTAGCTGACCAAAGAAAAAAAATGAAACACAAGTACAATACAGTCGACAGGCTCAATTTCATTAAAGAATTCTGTTTAACGACCCAGAAACAAAACGAAATAGTGGCACCATCTGTTCAGAGAGAGAGAGAGAGAAAGAGAGAGATGGAAGGGAGGAAAATGCTAACATTAGCTCTCAGCAGTTTAGGCTCAGGTAAACGTGACACGTAATAAACAACAACAGATTACACACTAATCAATCACTGTTTTGTGGCATAAAAGCTTTCAGTGATTTATCTCTCAGATAAATGAGCGTAATGGTAATCGTCTATGTGGACGGTCATTCTTCATCTCGTGGTCGCACACTCTGCTCTGCTCTTATCCGTTTCTCCACAAACACAGTATTTGTGTTCAGGGTGGACAAAAAGAAGCACATGCTTTTAATAAAGCTGTGTTTTCTCTGTAAACGTTCTCCTCAGGTAGCCTGGAGCTAACGTTCTCGCTCTCCTTCCCCTCCCCCACCCCCACTCCTGCCGTGAAGCAGTCCTGCCAAGCTAACTCGTAAATCTGAGGGAAAATATTTTCATAAACCTTTGCAAATAAAGCAATTCAATAGAACTTCAGCCATGTTGTTAGCTACAATTTACAATCATGCTAACAAAATATTATTCTTAAATTTTATTGCAGTATTTTAAAGGCTGAAAGGATTACCCATAATGCACTGTGAGCAACATGAATAAACTGTAAAATAGCTCAAGAGATTATAGCAAGGTTTAGTATATCTAACTTTTGCGTAAATCTTGATTTCTACAAAAGCTGCTAAACAGTTACTAACTGCTAAACAGTAACTGCTAAATTTACATTGGCTACTAAGAAAACTGGACCTTGAAATGCAACACTGTAGCCATGACAACAAGCATAAGTAGTGCTTTAATATTAGCTTGTGCTAAGTGACAAATCTTGTGGTCAGCTTCTTCAGTAGCAATATGTTACCATGGATGTTTCTGTGGTAGCAAGAGTTTTGCTAACATTGCGCTAATGATCAAGTCAAAGTCAAAGACAAATTCAAGTCAAAGAAGCTTTATTGTCACTTCAACCATATATAGCTGATGCAGTACATGGTGAAATGGGACAACGTTCCTCCTGGACCAGAGGTGCTACACATAACAAAAACAAAATACAGGGTGATGCAGACAAACATGAAGTTAAACTAAGGTGCAGAATTTTTAAACTAAACATACAACATAAGTGCAGGGAATGACGAGACAGTGCAGACAAACAAGACACATAACGCCGACTGTGTGCAAAAAGAGAAGTGTTGTACGGTGAGTGCAAAGAACGGTGTTGTACAGTGAGTGCAAAAATAGCAGCAGAGATATTGTTATAGTACAATATTAAAGTGACATGTGCATGTAAACAATAACAGGTGTGTGTGTGTGTGTGTGTGTGTGTGTGTGTGTGTGTGTGTGTGTGTGTGTGAATTTGGTGCTCTTGACGATCTCCACGTTGGACGCGTTGATGCTCAGTGGTCACTCTGTGCTCTCCTGAAGTCAACAACCATCTCTTTCGTTTTTTCCACGTTCAGAACTGTCGATGTCGATGAACAGCATTCGAACGTATGAGTCCTTATTGTCCAGGTGGGTGAGGGCCAGATGGAGGGTTGTGGTAATGGAATCGTCCGTGGAGCAATTTGGATGTTACGCAAACTGCATGGGGTCTAGTGATGGTGGCAGCAGGTCTTTGATTTGCCTCATGACAAGCCTCTCGAAGCACTTCATGATGATGGGTGTGAGTGCAACGGGACGGTAGTCTTGAGACAGGACACTGGAGACTTATTCGGCACGGGGATCATGGTGGTGGTCTTTAGGCACATTGGGACGACAGTTCTGCTCAGGGAGATGTTGAAGATGTCAGTGAAGATATTTGCTAGCTGTTCTGCACATTCCCTGAGCACTCTGCATAGAGTTTTCCTCACGTCGGCCGTGGTGAGACAGAGCACCTAGTCTTCTGGAGTGCCTCAAACTGAGCGTAGAAGCTGTTCAGCGCATCTGGAAGGGAGGCATCACTGTCACAGGCAGGTGGAGCTGGCCTGTAGTTGGTGATGGACTGGATGCTTTGCCACATGCGCCGAGTGTCACCGCTGCTCTGGAAGTGACCGTGGATTCTCTGGGAGTGTGTACGCTTTGCCTCCCTGATGGCTCGAGACAGTTTAGCCCATGCTGTTCTTAGGGCATCCTTGTCTCCAACTCTGAAGGCAGAGACCCTGGATTTCATCAGCACACGCACTTTTGCGGTCATCCACGGCTTCTGGTTGGAGCGAGTGGTGATGGATTTGGAGATGGTCACGTCATCGATGCACTTGCTGAAGTAGCTGTTCACTGATGACGTATATTCCTCCAAATCTGTGGTATCGCCGTTGGTTGCAGCCTTCCTGAACATGTCCCAGTCAGTGCACTCGAAACAGTCCTGAAGAGCAGAGATGGCTCCTTCTGGCCAGGTTTTAACCTGTTTCAGAACCGGTTTAGAGCGTCTGACGAGTGGTCTGTATGCTGAATCAACATAACAGAGATGTGGTCTGAGTAGCAGAGGTGGGGGCGGGGCTCTGCACGATATGCGACGGGAATGTTTGTATCAAGATTCAGCACGTTCACGCCTCTGGTTGCAAAGTCCACATGCTGATGGAATTTAGGGAGAACAGACTTGAGATTTGCACAATTGAAATCTCCGGTGATAATAAACAGCCCGTCAGGGTGAGCATTCTCCAGCTCGCTAATAGCTCCGTAGAGCTCACACAGAGCCTCTTTAGCATTAGCGCTGGGGGGAATGTACACTCCGACAATGAATACGGTGGTGAATTCCCATGGTAAATAAAATGGTCTGCATCTAACAGTCAGAAACTCCACTAGCGATGATCAGTAGCTATAAACAAGCACACTGTTCTTGCACCATTCCGCGTTGATGTAAACACACAAACCACCTCCACGAGTCTTACCGCAAAGAGCTGCATTTTTGTCGGCATGAAACGCGGTTAGCACGTCTAGCTGAATGGCGGCGTCCGGAACTCTGTTGCTGAGCCACATCTCCATAAAAACAAAGACGCAGCAGTCTCTGTACTCATGCCGTGTAGTTCGCTGGAGTCTGATGTAGTCCAGTTTATTATCCAGGGAGCAGACATTAGAAAGAAGAATGGAGGGGAGTGCCGGCCGGCTAGGGTTTGTTTTTAGCCTAGCACAGACACCCGCCCTCTTGCCGCGCTTTCACATTCTCGCACACCGCTTTCGTCGACTCCTCTCCCGGCCACCGGCATCAGGCGACGCCGAGGACTCAGGGCCTGGTCTCCACAGCAAGCCGAGATTGCGAAGGCTTTTCCATAGTTCATCATGCACGTTGGCTGGTGCATGATTTCCAAGTTCTAGTAGTGTCTGGTGGTCGTACACATGAACACCGTTGTATCTGGTGTCCATATGCCGTGGTATCAGGCTATATGAGGACTATAGCACCATTTTGGATCCGGAGTGGCCTCTGCATGCTACTGCTGCGCCGCCATCTTAGATGGTGTAATAATAAGATTATGAAAGATTTTTCAGGATTTTTCAAACTAAACCAACTAAACAGCTGTTCTTTTCTTGTTTAACGTTATACATAGCCTGCAAGCTAGTTAGCAAAATATTAGCTAGTGCCACACATTTATAACAGTGAAGCAAGTTTTCTTAACTTATTTATTTTGTTTGCTATTACATTTTCATAAGCTATCATAAACATTGCTGTAGTGTCTCTGTAGGGTAGATTTTAGCTTGCAACAGTTATGCTAATATAATGCTAACATTAAGCTTTAATGAATCATATAATTCAGTTTGACTTTTTTTTCTGTTTCACATCCTGATGTTCGTCTCTTATTTTCTTCTTTCACCTCATACATCAAGTAGCTAGCTCACAAAATATCATCTTGACATTAACTAATCTGTGACAGTTCAAAGCTATGATGTCGAAACAACATCCTGTTATGTTTTCTTTACTTTTGCACTAGAAATGTTATTCTTACTCTGTCAGAAATTAGCACCTTGATGTGTGGAAAATTCTATCTTGTGTGCTAACTTGGATTTATACCATGGCCTCCAGAAATGATACAACTTCTGTCAATATTCCTCAGTGCTGGATTTTAGCAAAATGTAGCAATAGCTAATAAATAAAAGTTAGCTTGGGTGATAGTGGACTGCTTCAATACCTCAGCGTTTTAGGTTAGCATGGTTTTTCATGTTTCCTGAATGTTTTTAATTTTAATGCTAGCTTTTTGGAAGAACCTTTCCTTTTGCGTCTACAGCTAGTCCACGCATACAGGTGGTTTGAATTATGTAGAAAAAAAAAGAAACCATTTGAGGAGGGTGGAGCAAATCAGCACTTCCTGTTTTCTCTTTCTCGGTCTGGCAGTAATTTAGGTGCTCATCTCGCACACACTTTCTGGGTTTTGTGGGCAGCAAGATTCAGCCATGGATGCACTTCAGAGCAGAAATGACCAAGTGAAAGGAGAAAACATGGCTTCCTTTTGTACTGGAAAGGAGGTGTGGCTTTGTTTTTTAAACAAAAAGCTAACATTTTTTTTAATTCTGTCACATTTCTGTTTTTTTTAACACGTGTGAGTGATATATATGTAATGTAAAGAAAAATCCTGTTACCGAAACAGATCCACCTCTACAGAATAAATAAAACCTTCAGGTCACATGTTCAGCAGGAAATGGCATCATCCAAATTTCCTAACAATCACGAGAGGAAGAAAAGTATTTTCATACTTTTTTTTTCTTATTCTTTTTTTTTTATGTTTCACTTTTAAATAAATTAGTATGGATTGGAGTAAAATTGTCTTCTTGTTAAATTGAAATTAAAATAAAATAGCCCTGAATACTAGATGACAACGTTATGCTAAGCTCAAATGCAGCCTGTTTTGTATGCGAAAAAAAAAAAACGTAAAAAAAAAAACAAGAAACATTTTGGGGTGGGGAAATGTATGGTTTCTTAGATTCAGTGTTAAAATGTGATTTAATAAAAAATGAAATACAAGTCTTTTTAAGAGGCAGAATCGCAAAATGGGGGTGCGACCATTGACTTACGCTGATAAAAAACGCTCTTGGTTTTTTTCTGGTTGTGATTTTAAAGTTGGTTTTTTTCCATTAATAAATTTTGTAATTTATTCTTTAAAAAAAAAGCCTCAGCTCTTAGCGTTCAGTAGCCACCACACGCTACGTGCACTTCCTCCACACAGCGCCTGCTCGGAATAGCATGCAGGGCTCTGAAAGCCTTTATTTGAGCAGACAGTCTGGTATTATGTCAAAGAATGCAGTTAATGCAGGTGCCATCGTGTTTCCACCACCTCTTCACGCTGAAGCCGTCGAATCTCTGTGTTTATTCCGAGCTCCTTTACCTTCCCCGCTCATGCCGCTTGACAGCATAACTGCAGTGTCGCGAATGGCAAAAGGCAGAGGTCTCTGCATGTTCCAGCGCTCCGGCTCGGCGTGCGTCCACATGTGACATTTAGAAAACAATGTGCCATTTAGAGTACAGGACACCGGAGTGACATTTCTGAAGGAGACGACCGCGTTCAGGTTTAAAATGTAAAATGTTAAAATGTTCAAATACTTGAGCATTGCTATAATAACCACTCATTTGCTTGTACAGTGAATAATACTACTACTATTAATAGTAATAATAATAATAATTATTATTATAATAATAATACATGTTTGTTGGATACATTTATGTATCTTTTCAGAATATTGAATGTTTTTTGGAAGGAGTCTCCAGTGTGAAGTTTTTCTTATTATTTTTATTTCTTTTTTTTATTCATTATTTTTTAAAGTACTTTCAAAAAATAATAAGAAAGAATGATATGGAAACTGTTTGTAACCTGACTGAGCCCAGGAAACTTCGAAAGTCTGCTAAATTTAAATGTAACTCTAAACGGATAAAAGGTATGACATCCTGTTTGTTTATACAAACTGTTTCATATAAGCGTTTAATGTACATGACATGCTGTTAATGGAAAATAATCAGCTGTACTTTTGGGCACTTCATTAAACCACCATGTTCTTGATTATTTTCCCACACCACCACAACACGGATTGTTCAGCTAGTTTCTAGAGTACAGGTCTAAGCTCAGGACATGTCTCTTTTCCATAAGACGCTCATTAACAAGCCAATTAAAATCCAGGAGGGGCAAATGGGGTAAAGTTATTCTGACTCAGCTAAATGGCTGCTGATTCTCTCTCTCTCTATCTCCCTCTCTCTCACACACACACACACAGCTTCTTTAACACTTAAGCCGCTTACTCGTTTTTTTTTTTTTTTTTTTATCAGCTTGGGTGTGATGTGTGAGAGGAATCGTATTAAGCGCTTTTTGTGCCTTAACACAGCTTGAGCGATCGCTTTCCACCAGGACGGTAATTGCCTGCATTTGTGTTTTAGCCGCTTAATAACACGAATGGCGGCTTTGTGGAGCGGTTTTTATAGGATCACTGAGCCTCTCGCCAGCTAATGTGGATTTGGACGCAACACAAGAAGTTCTTCATCCTTCCTGCTCACTGTTAGCATTACCTGTTATGTCCCATTCTACTGTTCTACATTACGGTTATAGAGCGTGTTCTAAAACAGAGACAAGGTCTGATCTGTATAACTGATGCTAATGTAAATGTTATTGCATAACATTAGAAGTGCATGCTTACGAATGTTAGCATTTAGCTGCTTAGCTGACTACTTCAGCTAGCAATCAATACGGCTAGTGTTTAGGTGAAATATAATTCATTTCAGAGCATTGCTAGCATTTTTTCAGATATTTCTAGCAAGAAATTGTCTGTGTGTGAGTTCACTGTATGTCTAGAAGAGAATAAAACACATAGTGTTATGTCTTAGCGCACATAGCTGACAAGACAACGATTTTCCTAAGACATGACAGTGACTCCGGATGGTGTAACTGGGTTTACGTGGGTGCTAACAAGAGAAAAGCCGACGCAGCGTCCTGGAAATGTGCTAACGGTGTGTTGCTCTGTCACTTCGCTCCCTCTGTGCTGTTATCCATGTCATCATTACAGGCTGCCTTCTGTCCACCCCCCTGCTAAGGAAACAAGACCTACCTGAGCACACACACATATACACACACAAAGTGCAGTATTTCATTTATGGTGTGTGTGTGTGTGTGTGTGTGTGTGTGAGAGAGAGATGTAGTTACTCATCCATCGCTTTAGGGCTGAAAGGTTCTGTATTTTGTGTAAGCGGGATTTAGTACTCTGAATCTTACACAGCGCCGACACTGGAGACTCCTTCCTTAAAGTTTAAATACATAAATGTAAGCTACACGAGTTCCTGAGGACCAGTTGTTGCTATGGAAACGATAAAGCATTACGTCAAGAGTTCCTGGGAAGCCCGAGTCGGGAAGTCATAATTACGTATTTACATGACGTGATAACTAAGATGAGGAAACGACAAGTTTACCATTGAGTCCACAGGTTTTCTTATGGACATGCCCCCAACTCGGAATCTCAGAGAAATCTCCCACTCGTAATTCTGACTAGTAAATACGACACCAACAAAAACTAGGGCATTAATACACATAAAATCTGCACGCCACTGTCAGAGCCGCTGATATAGTAAATGAGTGGACACATAAAGACCAATCAGATTAGAGCTTTCAGCAGCACTGTGAAGTAATAAATATCAGTATTCAGCAGCTTTTAATGATAATTATGTGATTCACACTAAGAAAATTCTCTGTATTTTTTTCTTTTCAAGGTGTTAAGACAATCCCTTATTCGATCTACACCTCCATCTCTCTCTCTCGCTCTCTCACTCTGCTGTATGATCTCTGGTGTATTGGATTCTCCGGTATCGAGCGCTGCCCCCCCCCCCCCCCCCCCCCGTATTGCTTGCTGCCAGTAATATAACCTTCCCTTCACCTTACTGTACACACTGCTCTACTGTGTATGTGTCTGTGTGTGTGTGTGTGTGTGTGCTTTTTGATGAACACGGCAGCTCTGTGTGCTAATGAGAGGCATGACTCAGCTTACATGCTGCGATCAAGCTTCTCACGTCCTGCAGAATGCTGACGTGGCAGAGAGAGAGAGGGAAAGAGAGACAGAGGGAGAAAGAGAGAGGCAGAGAGAGAGGGGGAGAGAGATCGAGGCAGAGAGGGGGGAGAGAATCCATATGAAGCTCTGAGAGAAAAATGAAATGATGCATAGGTGTCCTTTTCTGTCAAACCCTTTCTTTCCCATCCATGCACATCCACCTCTCCTTCTTTTTTTCCCTCATCTCTGCTTTCGTTTTTTCCTCTTCATCTTTACTTCCTCCATCATTGTATCAGTCTTTTGATCCTGGCTTTTGTATCTGATTCCTTCATTCCTCTTCTTCAATGTCCTTCACTTTCCTCCATTTCTCTCCTTTTTCACAGTTTCTGCCTCCTTCTCCTTCTTTTCTCTCATCTCCACCCATTTTAGCTTCTACACCTCTATTTTCTCTCCATCCATCGATGCCTTTCTTCTATGTTTTCTTTTTTTACCTTCACCCCGCTTCTCGTTCCTCTCATTCACCCCCATCTCTGAATCTTCCTTATCTTTTCTTCTTTCCATCTTTTCTCTCCTTCTTTTCACTCATCTCCACCCAATTTGTCTTCATCGCCTTCATTTTCTCTCCATCCATCCATCCATCCATCCATCCATGCATCCATCCATCCATCCATGCAATTTTTCTCAGTTTTCTTTTTTTCCCTCCACCACCCTCTCTTCTTGATTACCTACAACCCTGCCTCTCATTCTTCTTATTCACCCCAATCTCTGACTCTCTTCCTTGTCCCTTTCCTCTTTCCTTCTTTATCTCCATCTCCCTTGCTTTAACTCCTCTTTCTTCTGCTGCTTTACCTCCATTACTGCTTCTATCTCACCTTCTTTACCTCTGCCTCTTCCTCCCGCTGTCTTTCTCTCCTTCCATCTCTGCAGTGTTGGCACATCTTGCTCATAGTTCAACCTGTCTAGCATTGCTGCTGCACTGTCGACAACCCCCCCCATCCCTCTACCTCTCTCTCTCTCTCTCTCTCTCTCTCTCTCTCTCTCTCTCTCTCTCGCTCTGTCTCTGATAATTCCTTTCTGTTCAAAGACCCCATCATTGCCATATAATCCTGTCTTCCATCTCTGACGTTTTTATGAGTGGATACTCTCTTTTATAATGGGCTACACACACACACACACACACACACACACATGTGTGCGCCACCGCTTCCGTTGCATCATGTGGCTACTGTAAAAACCCCATGAGTGAAATGACACCGAGGCTACTCCGCCCCCGGGAATGCCATCCATCTCTCCTGCTTAAGTCAGCAGCTTTTTTAATCACTCGCTCTCTTCTTCTTCCTCCTCCTCCTCTGTTGATTGTTTAAGCGGCCTTACTGCACCCATGCCAGAATGCTGGGTTGCTTCCTCACTTATTTCCTTACAATCGCACTGCAGCTACTGAGATGCTGGGTTGCCAAATACGTCCTGATCGAATCGCTTCATTAAATAGTTCAAGTTATTTCCAGGACAATTCTGTTTTTATTTCTAATCAAACTCCCTGCACACTTTCACTTTCTAAATGGGTTAATTGATCCACAGCAACGTCCTGATCGTGTGTTCTGTACTTCCCATCATCTGTCCTGTTGACATTTTTTTTACATGTTGCACCCGGATCAAATTCCAGGTAAATTCTGCACTACAATTTGCACCCAACATATCACTAATTTGCAAAAATACCATACATTTTATGCTTCAACATTTTTACACATTTCATGTATAAATAATATTAAAATCAATAACTAATTTGACATTTAATGAAATTCAATACATTTACAAGCGTAGATGAAAACACACATTGTAGTTTAAAGAAGACACATGGAGCAACTTATATATCATTTACATTTACATTTCTGTCATTTGGCAGACTCTCTTATCCAGAGAGACGTACAAAAGTGCTTTGAAGTCTTTATCAGTGAATACATTAACACTGGTTCAGATAATATAACATGATAATAATGAAATAAAATGGGGGGCACGGTGGCTTGGTGGCTTGGTGGTTAGCAAGTTTTGCCTCACACCTCCAGGGTTGGGGGTTCGATTCTCGTCTCCGCCATGTGTGTGTGGAGTTTGCATGTTCTCCCCGTGCCTCAGGGGTTTTCTCCGGGTACTCCGGTTTCCTCCCCCGGTCCAAAGACATGCATTGTAGGTTGATTGGCATCTCTAAATTGTCTGTAGTGTGTGATTGCATGAATGAATGAGAGTGTGTGTGTGCCCTGCGATGGGTTGGCACTCCGTCCAGGGTGTATCCTGCCTTGATGCCCAATGACGCCTGAGATAGGCTCAGGCTCCCCGTGACCGGAGAATAGATCGGATAAGTGGTAGACAATCAATGAATGAATTAATTAAATAAAATAGTGTTTTAATATATTTTTTAAGAATACACGATGTGCTTTCTTTTATTATGTTTCATAAGTCTATGGAAATCCATGCAAATCTATGAGGGCACTTACTTTTGGAAAGCATCCGGATTGCACACTGATGCGCATATAGGAGCAGCGTTTGAGTGATTTAATTTGTAATTATTACACCACTTTACAAGAAAAAATATATATTATTGTTATAATGCATAAATAAAAAAAATAAAATAAAAAAAAAGCTCCGGAGTGATTCCTGCTCGTTTCCTGTCTCTTTATCATTCCCAGGGTAATTTCTGGCCGTGATGACGCCGTTTTAAACCCGGGATGTATTTAGCGCTGGTGTGATATTGCAGTAGGTGGCACCGTTGGTTCTTATTAAAACGCAGCACGACATGTTCTCCTCATCCCAGGTGTCCGTTGGTGTTTCTTTGAAATTCCGTCAAATGACTAGCGTGATTTATTTTGCTTCTCTTTTTTTCTGAAAAGGCGAGTGCCAATTAGTTTTGGGAGCTCGTTAAGAAGAAGGAGAAGGAAGACGTGTGTGCCATTATGTGTGTGGATTTATTTTGAGAGATTTTTTTTAAAAAAGCTAGACATTTGAAAAACAGGAACACGTGTGTAGAAGACATCTCCTGACCAATCAGCATCGAGAATTTGAGAGCCTCTTCGTGAGGCCCGTCTTGGAGATAATCAGTGTTTGGTGAAAATTCCATATGGGGCATTAGCATCCAGTTGGCCTTGCCATTACTCAGCACACGAGGCTGTAAGGCTGGGCGGATGGATTAGCGGCAGGTCGAGCTGTTATCAGTGGGTAGCAGGATATCTCCAGCAAGTCCGTGACATGATGCTGGTGCCATTGGCAGTGGAGACGACCTTCCTTCTCAGTCTGTTCAGCCTCTCCATGGAGCATTGTCAGATGTAATGCTTGCAGCTTTCCAGTGATCATGGAAATTGGAGCAGGAACTTTAAACCCATATCACAGCCTGGCATTCTTTACCCTTCTCCAAAATCCCATTTGATGATCCATGGATTTGAAGAAGAATACGTCACGTATACAGCATATCCTAGCGTGTTAGGAAGCTAAAGTCAGTGTGCAGGGTCAGCCATGATACAGTACCCGTGGAGTGTACAGGGTCAAAGGCCTTGCTCTCGGCGGTGGGCCTTGGACCCCTGATTCTTAAACATCCTTAAGCCTCCACAGATTTTCGAATTTTGTTTGCTGTTCTTGCTTTTCCCAGAGACAAGATTTCTCCTCTCCCCTTAAACAAATCCAATCGCCCATCCATGTGAAGCAACATATGCCACCATGTGAGCTCCGTCTGTCTATTTTAAAACGCTGACACTTCATCTGGAGGCTCCACCAATGCTGAAGCATCATCTACGCCGAAGCAACGTTGATCTCCAACACATGGTGGATAATTATAAAGCACAAAGGTGCTAAAACTGCAGAAATCATCTGTTATTCTGGCTGAGATCAGCGAGCCACATATAATATGGATGGACTGTTCACTTTTACCGTGAAGACTACAGTCTACGCTACTGCTGCTACAACAGCACTGCAGGTCGGCAAGCAAATTAGCATGCTAAACTCCTAAACGTTATTCGGCTCACACTGCGAGGCACATGTGTGAGGCTAGTTTAGGTCTGAGTTAATTACTTCCACCATAGATGAGCTTATCATATTGAATCACAGCTCCCGTAAGCATTTTTAAACAGCAATATCGTTTTACTGACTTGCTGCCACAGAGCTCACTGGGACACTTTGGGATTAGACTTATGAATTGTTATTCATCAGTTAAAATTGCACCATTTTTCATGGCATAACACTTTAACGAGCTCGTGTAGTTAATCATCGTGTAATTGGAACATGGAGACGACTCGGAATAAGACTAAACAGTTTATAAAACCCAGATATATACAAAGACCTTTTAGCTAAGAGAGAAAAGCTCACAGGACATTTAATAGATCCTTATTCTTCAAATAAGTTCTGGGGTAGGACAACTTTGTTTAGCTTGCAATCATCCAATCAGCGTGAAGCGCAGTTTCCTGAAACAGTTTGTATTTGTGTAATACTTTTTGACATGGACAAGCACGAGCACTGTGCAGTAATCCCTGGTGGAGTGTTTTCAGCATGAGGAGACGTGCAGTTTATTAAATAATCAGACATGCTCATCTTAATGAAGGGGCCTCACTGAGCACCCTGCTGCTTAGGAAAGGAGGGAGGAAGGGAGTGATTTTTGGCACGCAGCCCAAGCTGCTTCTTTTAGCCACATGGCAGTTACTTCATCCGAAACAGTTGCAGAGAAGAGCATGCCGAGAGTCCAGACATTGATTACATTAGCGAACTTTTCCATCGAAACAATCCTCGGTTTTTCTTCCTCCCTCGTCTCTGAGTGCTGATGCACTTTATCCGGGTGTTTTCTGCACTGCAGTCCCTGTCTCTAACTCCAAGACCACAGTCTGGAGTGCTCTTATAACTTTCTGAGACAAACAGGAGGAAATGCCTCTCTCTCTCTCTCTCTCTCTCTCTCTCTCTCTCTCTCTCTCTCTCTCTCTCTAGCTATCTACCTGTACCCCCCCTCTATCTCTCTCTCTCTCTGTCTCTCTCTCTCTCTCTCTCTCTCTCTCTCTCTCTCTCTCTCTTTCCTCCCCCAGTCCTAAGACATTTGTTGTAGACTGATTGGCATCTTAGTGTGTATGTAGTGTGTGCATATGTGATTGTGTCCGGTAATACGTTGGTATCCTGTCCAGGGTTTCCCCTGCCTTGTGCCCTGAGTCGCCTGGGATAGACTCCAGGTTCCCCTTGACCCTGTGTGGGATAAATGCTACAAAAATGGATGGGATAGATGGATTCTTAGCTTGTGCGATCAGTGATGCACATGGTACTGATGCTGCCTCACAGCACAAGGATTCCCGCTTGGATCCTGATCTCAGGTGACTGTTTCTCAGGTTCTTCCTGTGCCTTTGTGGGTTTCCTCTTGGCTCTCTGCTCTGTCCCTCATCTCCAAAAAACACACCAGGAGATAAATTAGCTACAACAGGTACAAATGTGATGTACCACATCCAGGATGTATTCCTGATCACATATATAGTGCTGCTGAAGTCCATGAGAATCCTGAAAAAGATTAAATGCTTACTGAAGAGAATAAACAAATGAAGACTTGATATTTTATCACATTGTACATGGGTCAATAGATGGATGGATAGGATTCAAATAATAGTCATTTTTGGAAACACAATTTGGTTTCTGTTTTCTTTTGATGACTTGTTGGCCAAAAAGTCAGGGAACCACTTGGATGAAAATCTAAGACTCACACAGTGTACAAAGGTTTTCTGGCAAAACATGCTTTTTCTATTCCACAGTCATGATCCAGCACATTGATTTATATGCAGAAGTGTGTTACTCTTGGATCCCCTACTGTACTCCACAGGTTCTCTCTCCAGGTCCTAGAGAACCCCCGGCATATTTTTGTGTTTTTCTCGCTCTAACACTCTGAAGGGAGTGAAGGTTTGATAATTAGCCAATTTTGTTCAAGCAAAACGTTTGAGAGCACAGAATACACTCAAATCTGTAGCACAAAGAGTTTCTCCAGGAGCAGGGTTGGAAACCTTGTGACCTAGCTTTTGGATCACCTAAAAACTCTGGAGTAGAACCTTCAAGGGAAACTATTTATACATTTTTGAGTACATTTGGAGACAGAAATGTATATGTACAGAACCCTCTTTCCTAACAGTCTCTCAAGAAGACTGGCACACACAGTGGCTTTATTCAAAATAAAGGAAAATGCCTCAGGCTCTCACGTATGATCGGCTTTAATGATGAGTCGTGACTCTCAGTATATCTAAGTAAATTTACCGCATGTATACGGAAAATGGGCTCTTTATGGGAAACCTTGCAAAGAACCTTTGGAAAGCTGCCAAATCAGGAGCCAAAGCAGTATGCTGTGTCTTCTTGGTGTGAAGGACAATCAGTGCCATTAGAAATGTCAAGCTCTAAGAAAAACACAGCGCTGCAACAGTCGTCTTTTTTTTCAAAAAAACTTTTTCCGCAGCTGCTCCGATCCAGCCTGATGTGAGCCTTGGTATTGAATTATTGAGAAAAAATAAGCTGACCTTTGCTCATGGTATGACTCAAGCATCAGTGGTGATGTGGGGGTTGGACACGGTTGAACAAATTTACAGGGGCTATGTGTAATAAATGCAGGGCAGCTCAGTGGGCAGAAGTGCTGAAGCTTAGAAAGTCCATGATCCATTACCTAATAATTCAGCTAAATGGTGGACAGAAAGATATAAAGGAGAATCTGTCCATCCTGGTCTGTAGGAAGTCTGGATTTGTGCTTTAATAAAGTTTTCTAAGTCTTAATTACTTTTCAGTAGTCTTGTTATTATGCAAGTATCAACTTCATCAGCAAAATCATAGGTCACATGATTCAGTCACGTGACCAATATCTTCTTCACTACACTTTTTTTTCTGCTTTGACTAAACATGCTGTCATCCAGAAACTGCCTGTTCTTCTGCCATTAAAGGAAGATTTCTCACTGATGCCTGTATAAGGGCCGTAGAGTGAAGATGTCTGCTCGAGATGTCTCATAAGGTCACGATCCTCTTCAGTGAACACAAACAGTCCACAGGAATGCTTAGTGTTCTGTCGGGATGATGATTTAAGACATCGCGGCTCGGATTTGTTCTCGTCTAATAGCGGTGCAGATGCAAAGGCTTCCGAGCACTCGTTCCATAAGTTCCTCAGGGGTTCTTGGGATGAGGGTTAATGGTTTCAGATTTCTACAGGAAGCTTTCTTTACTTGGCAGCTTTACTAAAAAGAAATGATCCATTAGGGAGCTAGAAGGAATAATAAATAAATCAGTTTCTGGATCTCATGAACTGCATGCATGTATTCTTCATATTTAATGGTCAATATGGGTTGGTTTTGCTAGTTTAGCTTCTCCAATAGGTTCTTAACTTGTTTTCTGTGTTTCCTTATTTGTCAAACAAACCACTAGCTCCAACTCAGCTGCTGTTTGCTGTCAGAAAACAAAACATCATCATAATGCAGGCCCTGCTGTTGAACCGTGAGAAAGAAAATCGTCCATGTCCAGGGAGCAAAGTTGTCAAGAACCATCTAAGAAAATGTGAAAAATTTAGAACGAGTGGTCCACCTTAGCAAGCAGTGCTGCTGTCAGTCCAAATTTACCCTGCTGTTTACTTACAGCTTAGTGACATTCAAGCTTAGAGATTAAAAATTAATTAACTGGAAAATACGTTGGCAAACTGGTGGCTGAGTATGAAGCTGTTTTTTACAGCATGTAAGTTTTAACTATAAATAATTCGCAATAATTACGAAGGTGTTAGACATTAAGAGATCAGAAGTCTGTTTGATGTTGGAAAGCTTTACAAAGCACTGTCACTGGAGACTCCTTCCATAAACCTTCACTATAGGTTTAGATAATGATTTTTTTCACATGAGTTTCTCTTCCAGCAGATCTCTAACTCCATGAAATCCATAGATATTTTAGCACTTGGCTTTTGCTAGACTTGAGTTGTGGAAGGGGGAGAGGAGTATAAATCGCAACTGAGCTGCTGGAATGCAGGAGCCGGAGGCTGTAATTTACTCGTGAGCGTCAGTGCGAACCTCCTGCTGCTTTTCCTTCTGATCAGCGCGCATGCTCGAAGATGATTTGGCCATTTGTGGTAATTGACTCGATTGCAGAAACGCAGTCACTGCGCTGGAATAAGGCCGATTTCGCGAGAAAGAACTCTTACATCATGAGCTTAGGGTTCCTGTGATCAAGCTGAGTGCTAATGCTTGCGTCATCATGCGCACTCATTTCTGGTTCTGAGGTCGTTATTTCAGCGAAGCTATTAGAGGAAGAGTCAATGAAAAGTGAAAACAGACGATATATACACACACACACACACACACACACACACACACACACACACATTTAGAGCCATATGCACAGCGTCGGCTGTCACACACCTTACAGATTTTTCGCCAATGCAGTGTTTCCACTCACACGATGTTTAGTTCAACAAAATTAATATTGTGTGTCTGACTTCATTAGTAAACGATTCAGCACAGCGCCATTAACTTCACGCTAAAGGTCAACCGAGCCCAATTTTCATTACGGCTGATTGCTTGCTAAAATGATTGAGCAAGAAATCCCGAGTTGTCATTTACTGTATATCCTTGAGGCTTTAATACACAATAATGTAATAATCCTGGCTGTGTGTATGTGTGTGCTTGTGTGGGTATGAATTCAAATTTTTTCTTCAAATACTCAACAGCCAGCAGGTTTTAATGAAAACTAAATATCACAATTCACTGTGCTGAGCTTTCTTTTGCAAAGTATAAAAATAGAATATAGATATTTTTTTCTGGAATCTGAAAGCCCCAGTGGCAGCCCACATGTGGAATTCCAAACAGCGAGTAATCGGAGCTGCTCGGGATCGAAGCCCCAGGCCCCGGAGCAATGAGGCTGAGTTTACTTTAGTTCTACTAAATGTATTTTAAGCAGCGATTTACGTTTCCCAAAATATAATTATGGGGAAAATAAAAGGCTCTGATTCCAGCAGCTCTGTTTATCTGAGTGTGTTGTGTTACGTCCCTGATCGTGTTTCACGTCTGTAGGAGCGTTTTCAATTCAGAAATCCTGCAGACATCCTCACTGAAATGAAACTTGATGAATAAATGTTTGGAAGTCACATTTCTGAAAGGCATAAATACAAATAATGAATCATATGTCATATCACTCAGATTTATGTGCAATGAAATTGTTTAGACAACACATTTCTCACATTTCTATATATTTTTTTTATTTTAATTTATTTATTTATCTGATAAATATCTCCATCATATCTTATTTAATTTAATTTAATTTAATTTAATTTAATTTGTAGATGTTTTATTTGTCATAAAACATTTTTAACAGATTAATTTCCACCATATTTCTTAAATTGTTTTTTAAAAATCATTTTATTTGTCATAAAGCATTTTAAAATCAGCATATTTTTATTTGCTTTTAATTGTTTTATTTGTTGGGGGGCATGGTGGCTTAGTGGTTAGCATGTTTGCCTCACACTTCCAGGGTTGGGGGTTCGATTCCCACCTCTGCCATGTGTGTGGAGTTTGCATGTTCTCCCCATGCCTCGGGGGTTTCCTCCAGGTACTCTGGTTTCCTCCCCCAGTCCAAAGACATGCATGGTAGGTTGATTGGCATCTCTAAATTGTCCGTGGTGTGTGTGCGCCCTGTGATGGGTTGGCACTCCGTCCAGGGTGTATCCTGCCTTGGTGCCCAATGACACCTGAGATAGGCACAGGCTCCCCGTGACCCGAGAATAGATCGGATAAGCGGTAGACAATGAATAAATGTTTTATTTGTCATGAACTATTTTTTATTTCATTTCTTTCCTTTTCTTTTTAATTGTTTTATTTGCCCTAAACATTTTTAAACATATTTAACAAATTCTATCTTTTGGAATTGTGTATTTCCATCATATTTTTTAATCATGTTTTTTAAGTGTCACGTTTTTTTTAATTTATTAATTTTTGCAGCCCCATCACATACTATTATTTTATTCATTTTTATTCCCACTTTACATTTACAAGCCTAGCTCTACACATCACCATTGTCTACAAATGCCTCGCTGCACCGTCGTCGTTTTCTGCATGCACTTCTCCTTTTAGTTAATAGAAATAGATTGTGGACAAAGCACTCAACAAGGCCGGGCAGAAATGAGATTTTACACCCCGGCGCAAACAGAAAATCCATTTATTTTGGACTCAGGGACTCTGAGAGCTAAAAGGGGATGCGCATTGATTACATTCGAAGAGCCATAATGCCTTGAGTGCTGGAGTGTGACTCCAAAGCCAAAGTAAGATGAAAGCCGAAAGTGAGATGTGAGAGTGCTAAGTAATGGTATTGAGGCCGTTATATAATAATAATAATAATAATAATAATAATAATAATAATAATAATTATTATTATTATTATTATTATTATTATTATTATTATTACTCTCTTGTTGTACTCTTGTTGTACTCTAACCCTCATAACCCTCAATATATTATATTATAGCACATATATACAATATATGGTGCTGTTCCCGCCACGATTCCTCTGAGCTAGAGGTTGAAAAGCTACACCTTGGAGCACTCCTGGGTCTTTGTTGTGGGCTCTGCTGATGAAAGTCGAGTCCTTGGCGCAGATTCTACACACATTGTGTTAATCTAGCAGCAGGAGCTGAGGCCCAGGCCATGCAGGGCTGGAAGTAAAGCAGGCTTTTCTTATCAGGCTTTGTAAACATACCCTCTCCTTACTCTATTATTTATTTTTTTATATGGTTTGTCCACTTTAGGTTGGTATTAATGTGCTCGTTCGCATGCAGATTTTTCATTTTTAGTCATTGGAAAGGTGAAAATTTCTAAATGAGAAATATTGTTTATTGACACTTGCTTTATGGAAGGAGTCTCCAGTGTCAGAGCTTCTTCAGGAAACAGGAAGTGAGAGCAGGAACTAACTTGTCATGCAGGCATGTAAAATATAACTATAAACAGACAAAAAGTGATATGATGTGTTCTTGTCTTTAAATAATAATTGAAGATTATAACAGCACATGGATGGATAGGATTCATCTGTTCTGTTCTGTTTAATTTCCTGCCATTTATTTACACCCAAAAATCCCAGAATGCTGGATGAGTTACTGGTTTTAAGGAGCGAACTAAAAAATAAGGGTTAATGATCAGGTTTTGTTGATATGCTAGAAATGGAGACAAAATTTGTTTGCAATTTGGCTGCAGAGTTACGACAGAGACCCGGCTCTTTATAAGCATAAAAGTTGATGCTTTGGAAGCTGATCTGTATGAGCAGACAGAGTGTACAGATGAAGAAGCAAGAGATGGATGGACTACAGGACTAAAGCACCACTGCATCGTTGTAAAGGAAAAGGTAGAGATGAAGCGAGGGTTCAGTAGCACTGCACTGGTCAGAATTTCATCACCAAATCAATTCTGGATGCTGTTGAAGATGTTAATCAGAACAATTGATGAGTGTTTGTTTGAGCTTCACGTCAACAACAGGTTTTTACATCTGTAGCAGCTTACTTAAAAATGTTTTCCAGTTCCAACATTATACGATTCATTATACGATTCCTCACGCTGTAACTCCGCTAGTTCTTCCAAAAAGCAAAGTTTTTTCCTCCAGGTTTTTCCTCTGAGTCTGTTTTTAATTAACCTGTGGAATGTTCAAACAGTGCTGGACTTTTTTCCAGACTACACACACACACACACATACACACACACACACACACACACACAAACCCCAAGCCTCTGGTGCTAGGCTCTGTTTGCTAGTGAAAAGCACACAACAAATTGTTTGTGTCCTTGAAGTGGTGAGCTTGGCTACAGCTGCTCCACAGTCCCATCATCTTTCGCATTGCGGGTTTTGCGCTCTGCTCCTGCTGCAGCATCCAAACCGCCGTTTTAACAGCATGTACCATTAGAGTTTATGGCTAACACTAGTGTAGACGTTAAGGCTTCTCTTGCTTCGCTTGCAATTAGTCACGTTTTATGCGGCAGCATGTTTTGGCATTTAGTCATTTTTAGTCTTTTTTTGTCTCCAAAGCATCTTGTCTAACCTTCTGGTTGTTTCTTTTTTTAAATGAAAGGAAAATGAACAAAGTAAAAAAAATTTTTTGCTGCATCGTACATTAAGTCGGCATCTGATTCCGGAAGACAAAAGATGCATTTCGCTCTGTAACCTCGTCAGCTACATTTTCTACCTAACGGGCATAAAAGTTGCAAATTGCAGCAGAATGGACTTGGCCTGAGCAGACGAGGAGTGTGTATCGATTTGCGTGGGTCAATGCCGGACCTCAGGCCCGAAGGCTGGAGTCGTGAAACTGAAAGAGCACCGACAGAGACGCGGAACAGAGCTGCATGGATCTGTTTGGCACTTAGGTTCTGTGCTAATGTGGATAGAAATATTTTTCCATTGACTCCAGCAGAGGGAAAAGAGAATTTCTATTGATTTCAGAGTGCAACTGAAACAATTCTATTGATTGTCTGGCTTATTATAGAATTCTACACTTTTAGATGGCTTGAGTGTAGGATATTACATATAACTGTATACTGTTTTCCGCAAGAGAACATCATTCGTTTGTGATCTGGAACCTTAAAGGAAATGCCAATAAAACACACCCTCTGTGATAAATCTTTCACTTTTACTCCTTGCTAAAAATGATGCAAAAGTTACAGATGATTTAGAGGCTAAGCAGAAAGAGTGTAAAAATTCACTGACTTGATACAACTGCATTTTTACCATCTGAATGCACCAGATATACCGAAAGAGGCGTGACTTATATGACTCTTGAGTATATGAGTCTTAATGAAGGAGGTGTGGCCTATGAGACTGTCTCACAGAAGGAGGCATAGCCTATGTGACTCAGACTCACTGAAGGAGGTGTGGCCTATGTGACCCAGTCTCACTGAAGGAGGCCTGGCCTATGTGACTCAGTCTCACTGAAGGAGGCGTGGCCTATGTGACCCAGCCTCACTGAAGGAGGCATGGCTTCTTGATTCATTCTCACTGAAGTAGATACACCTCAGTGTTACATGTTACACACCTCATGTTACACATCTCAGTGAAGGAGGCATTTGTGCCTCCTTGTCACTGAAGGAGGTGTGACTACTGTGACTCAGTTTCAGTGAATGAGGTGTGGCCTGTCTAGTGTAGGTGGTCTGCATAAGTGATTCAATCTCAGTAAAAGTAGCGTGGCATCTGTGTTTGTTCATTCCTCTTAAAGGGGGCATGGCCCTTCCATCCTGTATACTACTGAAACAGGTCTAAAAACTCGGATCTTTGATCACATATCAAAATACGCTCTTAATCTGTCAACCAGGAATGAGACAAAATACTGTACACTTTGTGACAATGTTGCACCACTCAGCTCAGAGGCCGCCATATTGGCACTGAGCCCAGTGTGTGTGTGTGTGTGTGTGTGTGTGTGTGTGTGTGTGTGTGTGTGTGTGTGAGAGAGAGAGAGAGAGAGAGAAAGACTGGAGCTCTGTTGGGTTTTCCTCCGAGACTGCAGCAATTCCCTTAATAAGGGGAGTGTGTAGAATATGTGCGTGTGTGTGTGTGTGTGTGTGTGTGTGTGTGTGGTGTGTGTGTGTGTGTGTGTGTATGTGTGTGTGGGTGGGTGTGGGTGTGTGTGAGTGCCGCAGGCTATGTGCTCACTCCTGGGTGAAAGCTGGGACCAAAACCAACAGGCCAGTGGGAAAGACACTTGGCATGTGGCCTGGCACACAAACGGCCAAGACGCTCAGCTGGCATTGTTCAAACAAAGCTCACAACTGAGCCGTCTGTTCTTTTTGACCCACTTTATTTTATTTAATTATTATTTTAAGTTATGTGTAAAATCTCCAATGTGAAGCTTTGTAACACACATTGTAAAATATTTTTTGTTTAAAAAAAAAAAAAAGGATTTCAGAGGATGACATCATTCAGTGCTCCATTCTATGGATGCACATTTTAATAATAATAATTACAGAGAAAATGATTTACTGTAAAATCTAAAGGCATGCTCGATACGAAACACTGCTAACTTTTATAAAGCCAGCAATTAGGAGGCGAAGCTTTAAACCATCATCTCCCTGCTTACGATTATCCGAGTCTACATTCATCTCTGTCAATATTCAAATCTCCAGCATTCTCCATCAGCGATATGGTTCTAATTGTTCTTAGCAATCACTTCAAGCGTTCTATTGATGCTTTTGCATTTTTATTGACAATATATCATTCAGATGGGATTCACATGGATTTCAAAAGAGATCATGAACACACACACACACACACACACACACACACACACACACACACACACACACACACACAGACAGGACTGAATTCAAAGTCAACAGAGCAACTAGAATCACAGTCAGCACTCGGGCAACTAGAATCAAAGTACATATTGGGGCAGCTGTAATCAAGGTACACACTGGGGCAATTGAGATTAAGATACATACTGGGGTAATTGGAATCACATTCAACACAGGCATCTGGAATCAAGGTACACACTGGGGCAATTGGAATCAAGGTATACACTGGGGCAACTGTAATCAAAGTGGGGCAGCTTGCCATTTAAATGTTTTAAATACATCCCTAGTGAATGTTAGGTGTATTCAGTCAGGTTAAGCACCTCTTTAGGGTATGTTGACTTTCTGGGTTTCCTGTTAATCGAATCAACACATAGTTTATAACTTTCAGGAAAAAAAATACTAAGGTTCTGTATAGGTCAGGTGATTTTTAACCTGTTGTTCTTAAAGTTCCATGATATCGATGATATCCATGATATCGATGACCCTGTAAAGGCAGTAGTAATAATTAGAGACACACAAACAGGGAAATATTTGACTGATGACATTGAGGTGTCCTACACCCGAATGACTAAGGGAACTAAAGTGAAACAAGAAAGGAGGAACGTTTTGCATTTCAGATGTAAACTGTACTTTTGTCTATCATGATGAGCATCTTTCTGCTAAGACTTGTACTTAACAACCCCTTCTGACTCCCAACTCTGACCCAAACTCCTCCATTTTAAATCTGTCGTTCCCCAGTTCCATCTACCCCAGCCCCCATGCTTTCCGATACTTCCTGTACAGCCAGTAAACATTGTTCTGCACTGCGTATCTGCATGCCCGCATAAGTAAATATAACTTTCAGAGGTGTGTACTCAATTCCTCTGCGAGTTCCTCTACCCCATAATCCCCTTCTCTGCGTCTCGGTGCAGATTCGTGCACCTTTATGTAAGCTTGTTGGTCCTCCTTCCTTTCTGAGCAGTGTATATATCATAAATAATGAGCAAAATGCAGGCCATGGCTAGCACAGTTCAAAAGTGAATGGTACTCTACATCGCTGAAGGGACTGCAGTTATAAAAATGAAAAGGAAGAAAAAAAATATAAGAAACAGAATAGTAAAGGAAATGGTTATTAAAGAAAGGAACAGCGGCTGAGTTTATGATTTGTTTGTAATACTAAATATGCCCAGTAGCTGTTTATGATCTTTATTATGCAAGCATGATTTCACTGTTCCTCTCTTTCTTTTTGGTTTCTTTCACACTGCTTCTATAGAAAACATCTAGGGTGGAGAAAAGAGTCCTCAGTGAAGGAGGAGTGAAGTTCTACTCCTCAAATCTCAAGTTAGTTACACAGTGCAGTATCGTACAGGTCTACTTCTCAAAATATTTTCAATGAAAGATTTCCAGTTAATGTTAACTGTGATTCTGTTTTCCCAGTATTCACTATATATTCACTGTGATCCCAGTGTTGACTGTGATCCCAGTTACCCTAGTGTTGACTACAGTTACCCGAGTTGACTCCAGTTACCCCAGTGTTCACTGTGATCCCAGTTGCCCCAGTGTTGACTGTGATTCCAGGTGCACTATGCTTCCATTATCTTTATCTTCCATACATCAGATCATTGACAATGACTCAAGATCCGGGTCATGTACAGTTGTCCCATGATTCCAGATAACCCAGTGTACACCTTGATCACTGTGGTTCCTGTTACCCCAACCTACACATGATTCCAATTGTCCCAGTGTACACCTTGATCACTGTGGTTCCTGTTACCCCAACCTACACATGATTCCAGTTGTCCCAGTGTACAGTTTGATTTTAGTTACAGCACTTATTTGTGATTCTGTTTACCCAGTGTACACTGTGATTCCGATGTGCATCCACTGACCTACATGAAATTTGTTTTCAAAATGTTTTTAATTAAATTCCAGTTGCCTTAGTGTTAACTGTGATGCTGTATTCCCAGTTTTCACAGTGATCCCAGTTGCCCCAGTGTTGACTGTGATCACAGTTACCCCAGTGTTCACTGTGATCCCAGTTGACCCAGTCTGCACCTTGATTCTAGTTGTCCCAGTGCTGACTGGGATTCTAGTTGTCCCAGTGTGCACCTTCATTCCAGTTGCCCCACTGCTGACTGTAATTCCTGTTGCCAAAATGTGCAGCTTAATTCCACTTCTCCCAGTCTTAACTGTGAATCTGTTTAACCAGTGTACACTATGATTCTGGTGTGCGCTATAATTCCAGTTGTCCCAATGTGCACTCTGTAGACAAAACAAGGCCATGTTGCTCAGTGTGTGTATATGTGCACTGATGAACAATAGGAAGCCAGCGTTTTTGGAGCCAGCCAGTTGAGCCGAAGGCTGGTGTAGGAGCGGATTTTGCGATAGCCAAGCCCTGGAGCATGTCCTGCTCTATTAAATTCCTCCCCACTCACACACTTGCATCTTATTATAGCATAGTGAACGAGATCCATTAGGCCAAAGTACACAAAGAGCACATAAAGTAGGTCTGAGTCCACTAGTATGAACTGCTTCTGTCTCATCAGCTGCCAGATATATAGATATGAATATTCCATCATCAGGTTGATGCAGGAGGCATGGCCTTTGTGACTCCTGGTGTAAATAATGTATTCATGTGAAGTATGCGGTAATATTAAAAGGATTACTTTCAGAATGAAAAAGTTATAAGAAGATAATAAAAAAGGAATGGAGGGAGATAGATGAGAGATGAGAGGAAAACTCAGGAAAAAAGAATGATGGGAGTGAAAGAGAGATAAAAAAGAGAACACTGACTTTCAAATTTCAATTATGCTAACTCTCTCTCTCTCTCTCTCTCTCTCTCTCTCTCTCTCTCCACAGTGCTTTTCTTTCATTACTCACCCTAAATCCTTTATTCTCAGTCTTTCTTTTTTCCAACCCTCTTTATTATCCTCTTGTTCTTTCATTATCTGCCCCCCTGCATTCCTACTACAGTATACCTCTCTCTCTCTGTCTCTCTCTCTCTCTCTGTCTCTCTCTCTCTCTCAATCTTCCCTTCTCTAACTCTCTTTCATATATATCTGATCTCTCCCATCAGGCGATGATAACAAGCTCAGATCTTATCTTTACGTCTTTGAAGAACGCCCATACACACTAATTGCTCCTAAATGTGTCCTAAATTATCACTACCCCACACAGTCTCCACCTGGATGAGCCTGATCTCATTTCAGATTATCCAGCCTACATTTAACCCACTTAGAAACTTAATATGCATTTGATAGCTGGTAATGTGGGGCACGTCTGTATGAATCTGCTTCACTTACTCAAATGGAAAGCATATTTTCAGGCTTACTAATTATGATGCTGTGACACCATGTGATCACTGACTTTTGCATTGTCATCATTTATATTGTGACTCAACCTTTTTTAGGGATTTACTCTGAATCTTGTTGAACTATAATCATGTCTAATTGAACCATGGACACAACCAATTAAAACTTGGATACAACCAAGCTATTATATTGTATAATAGTCTCTATAATATGATACCTAACCATATTCTTAGTAACCAAAATGAGATCTTCACTCTTTTATCTTATAGTCATGTCAACTCCAACTGTGAGCTCAGGTTCCCAGGACACAGCCTACAGACTAGGTTTCCCAGAATCTCCAGACTTTTGTTTGCATTCACCTAAAAAGGAATCTCACTCTCGAACACACTGTGAAGTAAACGTTCACTTGGTGAACGTCATCTGAAAACTGATGAAAATATCCTGAAACATAGACATAACAGTCATAAAAGCAATACATTACATAGACATAGCAATTTGTGACCTAAGCATTTTAGAGATTTTTTTACATGTTATGATCGTTATTACAGGTGTGCATCTAGACATAAGATCACTACAACAGTTCTAGATGGAAGCATAAATACTCTAGAGCAATAAGACAAATCAAATGGCACTTAATAATGAAGGGATCGTTCATAATGCTATACTTTAATCTGGAGGGGTTTTTAACTACACTCTCAGAGGAAATCTTAGTCGTAGAACCCTACAGAACCTGTGTTTCTCTATCAGAAAAGGGTAACAGTAGAACCCTTTTAGTAAGAGAAGAATCATTAATTACCCAATTTAACCTTAAGGAACTCTTGAACTCCCAAATACCTCAGAGTCCACCAAGAACTACAGAGGTTCACTATCAAAAATATTCCAAATAGAGGCTTTTTGGGAAATTAAGAATGCTCACTTGTCCACTAAACCAATTAAAGAACAATTTTTGAGCATACCAAGAATGAAAATAGTTTAATATTAATTATCTGACAGGTTGTAGATGTTAATAAGTGAATAATGACCAATAATTTGGAGTGTGTTCTTCAAGGAGTCTTCAAGAGATCAGGGGTTAATTAAAGAGTTCCAAAACCGGTTCCTCTTGGAAAGAACTAGAAAAACATGTTGTTGTCAGATTCTATACAGAACTTTTAATGGTTCCTTCAAAGAGAAAACTGTTTGTATATTTTAAATGGCTGTACATACTACTGGATACTGATACTGGCATGATTTACTGTTTGCTGGCGTGAGATCAGATCCAATTGGAAGGAAAAGAACTTTCCTGTGGATTAGCGCTGGCATATGGCAGGGGAAATGATAGATAGTCATGTCCCTCAATCCAACAATCATCTGATTCCAGATGATCAGAGCATTAATCTGATGTTGTGATCCAAAATCAGATCTCTGTCGAGACTGAAGCTACAGCCAAACATCAGAATCCTCAGATCCATCCCTCAAATACAGCTAGTTGGGTAAAAATGCCTGGCATCTGAATTACAAGCAGCCAAAGAGCGTTCTGTCCCTTATACACCTTCTCTCATTCGCCTGTCTGTCTCTATCTGTTCTTCAGTTGAAAGCTTGTTAAAATGCAATGTTTTTGAAGAATTCTACTTATAAAACTGTCAGTAGAACACAATACAATTTAAACAAGAATAACCGAAGGTGTTTCAAAACATTCTGCGTTGATATATTTATCTTTTTTATGTCATTGTAGTATGACTTTCACCTGGGAAAGTGAATTTAAAATAAAAATATAAAATTCCTATCAGAATGAAGGCCAATGTTTGAAATTGTGGAAACTTGCTAGATTGCTCTGAGCTTTTCCACAGCAGCTCTATCTCTTTCTCATCCGTTTGTCTTTCTCGATTAGCACGAGTGTCAATAGTAATTTTGCCCAAACCAATGCAGAGAGTGATTTGTGCTCAAATAACTGCTTTATTGATATGTGGCTTGTAACGAAAGAACAACAGAAGAAATATAAGTCAATGAAGATAATTTTGCAGAAATAGCGCAAACCAAGCAGGCATGCTTAAAGGAAGCTGGGTTTGTTAGTGGAGACTTGCATTATGTGGAAAAAATTCCAGAATGATACAAAGCTGAACCATTTTTGACCATAGAGGAGACACTGAGGTTCATCAGGTCTTTTTTTCTCTTACGGCAGTGTTGGGTGTATTGCCTGCGAGCGGGCAGACGGAGATGAAGCGAGTAGTTGGTGATAATGCCACACTGCCATGTCACCACCAGCTTTGGCATGCCGATACCTCACTGCTGGACATCGAGTGGCTGGTGGTGAAACCCAACGCCAAGCAGAAAGCGGTGAGACAACACACACACATACAGTGCCAGAACCTGCAAAGCAGCAATCACTTCATGGAAATTATGACCGCACTCATCTCTTCGTTTAATGAAGGTCCACATCATGAGCTTCGGAACATTTAAGCCGCCCTTCAATTAGAAGCCTTGCTCGTTTTCTCTGGCCCAAACGCTGGCTTTTCCTCTTCAATTACTTTTATGAAAAGATGATTCAGAATTGGCAGGCGCTCACATTTTCCATTCCAGTTTGACCTTTGGTTATCTAATACACTCACTTTTAGCTAAAGTGGAGGAATCTCCTGCTCTGCAGGGCTGTGCATTTCAAATAGTCTGCTATTGATTATCCATTGTGCCATAGTGAAGCTGTAAAGAGAGCAAACAGACAGCAAGGATTCTCAATTTAACACAAAACAAATTGATACTTGCAGGCATGTGTCCAGTTGTCAAAGTTTGAATACAAAAAAACAGAGATGTGATCAAATGCACTAGAATTTGATGATCAGACATCATAGAAATGTCCCAGTGGGCATGGCCTAATATTATAATGAGTATACAATTTGATCATCATCCAAGTATCAGCCAGCCACCAAATTACAGCATTAGCACAGAAGGCTACATGAGATAATCTTCACCCTCTTGGGTAATTTTCACTCGCTAGATTAACTTTTGCTTTGTCATCTGCTCAGATGAATCGTTTTGATAAATAACATCAACCTTATGATTGATGGGGATGAAGCACAGGCTTTTCCCAACATACATTTATTATCTGAGATTAGCCCCACACATTTTTTCCCCAAAGCGGAGAAAAATTCAGACCATTTACTGAAGACTGAAGAACAGTTAAAAGTTCCCGGGTCTTAAATTTTCCTTCTATGATACTTTTATCACACAGTATCTATAGTAGATTCCACAGGCTGTATTCTGTATTGTGCATGTGCATGTGTATTGAGAATGTAAAAATGAATGATTAGATTTCGATTCTGGAGCATTTTTCTGGCATGATACCCTAGATATGAAGTCTAGTGCCACCATCTGACAGTTTGATATAATGGCAAAATGTCACACTGATATTTGTTTTGGGCTGTAAATGCAGTCAATATTGTAATTTGTGTGTATGGTTACTCCGAATACACACAACTTTCCTCAGAGGATATATAAGCATCACTTCAAGACTCTGCAGTAAATGTGTATATTTAACTAGCAAGAACTGAACTGAATTTCATTTCATTCACACACAAGTGAGACATAACGATGAAGGTTTATTAAACAATCACTATATTGGCTCCATTAGCATTCGACTCTTTCCATTATGTTTTATAGATCTATTTTGGTGAGAAATTATGTGTATCTTATATCTTCTGGAGAAGCATCATTCTATTAGGATTTATAAGCTATGCTATAAAAGCCATGCTGGGAAGTAAACTCAGACTTGTAGAAAATGTGCTTTTTGTTTGGATTAACCACACAAAAGTGAAGCGTTGGAACCAGACAAATTTGTTTGCACTCCTAATATCTCTGCAGGTGATCACCTACTTTGCAGGACGGATCTATGACCCGAGCGAGGGCGAGGCAGGGAGGTTGACCCTGGCTGGCGATTATCTGAAGGGTGATGCCTCGCTGATGATTAGCGACCTTTCCCTCACAGACTCCGGGGAGTACAGCTGCAAAGTGAAGAACGGAGGGAAGTACTACTGGAATACAGTCAACCTCATCGTCCTGGGTGAGTCCCTACAGAGTCGCTACAGATTAACCTTCAACTCTTCCATGGCCCCTGGTCATAAATTTAGAGCTGAGATCTTTTACCATGCTTGAGTGTATAGGGGGGACACAAAACAATTTCTGTTATCTCCAGTATTTTTATATTTAAATATAAATGTTCTGCTTTGACCCCCAGCAGAAGACATGAAGTCCTGTGCCAGCAAGTGACAGTCTTGTATCAGTCAGTTGGCAAGCTGAAAATAGCACTCTTGCCCCATGGCACCATGACACAGTTGCACTTGCCATCGCAGTGGAATGTCACTTCGATTGCAAAAAGATATTTGAATTATTACTTGTCACGATGGTGACACAACAGGGTACAGATTTTATTTTACATGTTAATTAAAAAAACAAAGTAGTGACTTTTATTCAGTTGACACTAACTTTCCACAACAATAAATGTAACTATAAATGGACAAAAAGTACATGTTTTTCTGGATTGAATATAAATGCCTATAAAAACACTATAATTAAACACTATGCACTTGTGCGAGGCACTATGTAATAATTCACACAATGTAGCCTAATTTAAAATATGTCACAGGTTAACTTGTCGTCAGCTATCTTGAATATTTTGAGCAGCCCCACCCCTCTTCTTCTACGTAAGCAAAACTGCAAGTGTTGAGTGCATGAAGTGTCCAATATTCCACACTTACCAGGTACCGAGTACCTGAAGTGCACTTATTTTTCTTCTTGGTGAAGGCAGGTCGCACAACAGGTCGCACTCGTACTGCATGGTATTGACGACTTCACTCCTGATATTATGCAGTATGTGTTACGCCAATAAGATCGACCCTTTAAACTCTCAGCCTCCTGTAAGTTTCATGCTTATAAAAAAATGTCCCCACCTCATCTGGTTGCAGTACCACACAACAGTGGGAAGGTGTGTTAACGTGTGCCTGCTTCAGGTTGCTGACTCTCTCTCTGTAAAGACGTTCTAAAGAGAGCTCTGGCAAATTTACGCATACGTTTCTACAAATTACCGGCGGCCTTCCGACGACACTTTCGATTCGGCGGGACAGGGCATTAGCGTTTGTCTTGTTCAACACGAGGATAATGGCTTTGGCGCAGGCCCGCTTGCTTCCTCCTCCTCCTCCTCTTCTTCCTCTGTGTAAGTGATCCTGACAGTGGAGAAGATGGAAGGGCCACTGCTGCCCGGCTCCACTCCGTTAATTGCATCCTGCAGCGAGATCCTGAGAGCATGCATTTCTGTTCTCCAGACTCAGCACAAACCAGCCCGAGCCTCGGAGCAGGGACTTGTGGGGTTTATGGTGTAGGGGTGGGGTGAGTGATTCGGTGATTGGTGATGCAGTGCAAATAATGGTGAGCTGGGGCTCCTTTGCACTTACATATTAAATGTCCTCTGCGGAACCCTGCAGCCTCTAAATGGTACTTATGGGAGAATATGGCTAGATCTGCGCAGGTGTTCAGAAATCCTATAATTGCTTAATGTTTTACTGCAGTTTATGGCATTATCACTGTATTTTACTATCAAATTCCTACAGGTTTAGCTGGTCTCCCTGGGACTTACTGAAGAGGCACCTCAGCAGAATTTCATTCAGGATTAATACCATCCTAGAGTACTACAGCATACTAAGACTTCTGTCCTCCAGAGACGTCAATGTACTAACAACAAACACCTCAGCAGGTCGAGGGGGAAAAAAAAAACACTGTTTACCACAAAAACTTGCCTGAATGTTGCTGGACTTCATTTAAACTTAAAACAAATATAAACCATAGACTGTAGGTTTGAAGACCTGGTTCTCATTTTTTTTTTAAACAGAATGTCAAAGAAGAATCTGACAAAGATACGTTAGCTTGCTAACAATTTCTTGCTAGCATTGGTCATTCTGCCTGTCATCCCTTTTTTGTTAGTTAGAAAAAGATAAAATTTAAACATCAACACAGAAATCTTTGACACAAATTTTAGACATAAGATAGACAGTTAGCTTGTAAGCATAACATCTGCCGTGAGAGTTTTCAGAGTGAGATTTTTCCCAAAACTGAAGTATTTTGAATCTGCTGAATATCATCCTGGTCTTTTGTGCAGTTAAGCCATCCAAGCCTCGCTGCTGGATGGAGGGACGGCTGTTAGAGGGCAGTGACGTAAAGATGAGCTGTAAATCTGCCGACGGATCCGACCCCATCCGGTACAAATGGGAGAGAGTCCTGGACAAGGGCAGATATGTAGGGAAACTACCACCTCTCGCTCTCCTGGGTACGAGCTTCCACGCAACTCACTTTAACTTCATCTAATGTCCTGAGTACCAGAACTGTGACATCAAAAGGGCTTATTCCACCACGTCTATAATCTACTACAGACACATTTATTCAGTCTCTCCAGAAATTAATGCAGAATCACAATCAATATTAACTACAACATTTAAGAAATTTGGAGCTGGCAGTTTTTTAAAAGTAACACAGATTTTTTCACAGATTTATTCTGCGATGCTTCAGGTGACATCATCAAACATTCCATTCCATTCTCGTGTGTAGAACATGAGTACAGCTCTCTTAGAAAGTCATTACCTGTGTGTTTTCACTGGTATGAGTTTAAAAGAAGAATCCTGTGCTTTTTTTCCTGCAATTTCACCAATTCAAGTTTTCGGCTAAAAAAAAACCCCCTGAAATCACAAAAATTTGAAAAAGCCACAAAATCAACAGTTAAAACACATGAAATCCTGGAGGAACTGATTGAGGAGCTTGAATATGAGATTCGATGATGAGCAATAATAAATGGTCCACTACTCTGTATAATCTCCAAGAAGATTCTTAGATTTTTTCTCAGTTCTCACCAACTTAAGCCTCATTTTTGCATTTTTCCTGTGTTGCCTTTTTTCTGATATCCAGCCATCTGTAATTTCACAATACATTTAGGTCCAAATGAGCTGCTTAATTTCTTTAGAACATTTTCTGTATTAACATTTTAACATTTATATAAGACAAAAAGTCATGCAATAACATTGCAACCCCTAATAGAACAAAAATAGCAGCCAAGACAGAATGAATTCTAAAACATACAATGATTTCAGCAGTGAAACAATGTCTTGGTGCAGTCAGACCCACAGACAAACGCTTTCAGGGGTATAGAAAGATCTCAGCTCAGGAAACAATCGAGCACTAAACTACAGCATAGTAACACTAACAGGACAAAAAACCCCTATACTGCTGTTTTAGAGATTACTTTTTTCTGAGAATGTGGCTGTTGCAATCTCTTAAAGAAACTTATACAACAAAAACTTTTTTTTCTAAAAATAATGTGTGCTCAGACCTGAAGAACCCGGAGTTCGTGACTCTGAGAAACCTGAGCCGAGAGAGTGCGGGCGTCTACAAGTGTACAGCCAGCAACGACGTGGGAGAGGAGAGCTGCACCGTGGAGGTCAAAATTCACTGTAAGTAACTGTGGTGTGTGTGTGTGTGTGTGTGTGTGTGTGCGTGTGTATGTGTGTGTGTCATTAAGACACTGCAGTTCCCCAAACACACTCAAGTGTATTCCGTAGATCACAGAAAGAAAATGCTGATCATTCATTCATTGTCTACCACTTATCCAATCTATACTCGGGTCACGGGGAGTCTGTGCCTATCTCAGGTGTCTCATTGGGCATCAAAGCAGGATACACCCTGGACAGAGTGCCAACCCATCGCAGGGCACACACACACACACACACTCATTCACACAATACGAACAATTTAGAGATGCTAATCAACCTACCACGCATGTCTTTGGAACGGGGGAGGAAACCGGAGTACCCGGAGGAAACCCCCGAGGCACAGGGAGAACTCCACACACACATGCTGGAGGTGTGAATCGAACCCCCAACGCTGGAGGTGTGAGGCAAACATGCTAAACACCAAGCCACCAAGCCACCATGCCCCCCACATGACATTATATTATATTAAAGTAAAATAATTGAAAACCATAAAGAGATGCCAATCAACCTACAATGCATGTCTTTGGACCGGGGGAGGAAACCAGAAGCACGGGGAGAACATGCAAACTCCACACACACACACAGTGAATTCGGGAATTGAACCCCCAACCCTGGAGGTGTGAGGCAAATGTGCTAGCCACCAAGCCACCATGCCCCCCCACATGACATTATATTAAAGTAAAATAATTGAAAACCATAAAGAGATGCCAATCAACCTACAATGCATGTCTTTGGACCAGGGGAGGAAACCAGAAGCATGGGGAGAACATGCAAACTCCACACATGATGGAGGCGGGAATTGAACCCCCAACCCTGGAGGTATGAGGCAAATGTGCTAACCACCAAGCCACCGTGCCCCCAAAATGCTGATAAAAAAAAATAAAAAAAGTAGATTAAAAAAATAAATAAATAAATAAAAAAAAAAATAAAAAAAAAAAAAAAATATATATATATATATATATATATATATATATATATAATATTATATATATATAATATATATATATATATATATATATATATATATATATATATATATATATATATATATATATATATATATATATATATATATATATATATATATATATACATAAAAATAAATAAATTAGCTACCTAACTAACCAAATATATAAATAAAATAAAATAAAATAAAATAGTATGCCTGCTTGTTGTAACACCTGTTATGGTGCTGCCGTACAAAATATGCATGTGGTATTATCAGCTTTTAGGTAGTGTGTGTGCATGTACGTCTGTGTGTGTGTGTGTGTGTGTGTGTGTGTCAGTGTGTGTGTCATTAAGACACTGTGCTTTTCGCTAAGACACACTCAAGTGTATTCTGTACATCACAAATGCCTTTATTTAAAAAAAATGCTGATCCAAAAAAAGAAAATGTATATAAAAATAAATAAATAAATATAAATAAATAAATAAACAAACAAACAAAATGTCTGCTTGCTTTAACACATCTAGTTATGGTGCTGCAGCACAAAACTAGCATGTTCATTATATCTTCAGCTTAGGAAATTAGAAAGGAAACATTAATTGGCGTGTTAGAAACTCAGGCAGGAAATAACGTGCCTTTATCGAAGCAGAATGGTGGCCTCGGCTGCTTGATTAATGACTTGTTGTGTTTGCGGTGTATTCTCTTGGCACCATGTGACGGATGGCTTTAGATCCTCGATCTGCAGTGAGCCGGACGGAGGTCCGTTTGGAGGTTTAGCCGAAATTGCAGCATCTCTCCCAGGACTGGTTTAAACTCACATTTCTTAGCGAGTGTGTGTCAGTCAAGCGCGTCCATGTGATATTGCTGTGTATCTAAATGCTAAGTGTCTGGACAGTGTGAAGCTCAGGGGCTTATGATGGAGCACTCGTAATTAGTATAAAAATATTTTAGAGATTTATTCCTCAGAAAGGTTTGTAAAAAAGTTTGAAGCCTGCTCGGACGTGACAACACATTTCGTTTTTGCCCTCTGCAGACGTTCGAGGTATGGGAGTGATGGCCGGCGCTGTGGTGGGCGTGTCCTTGGGCGTGCTGCTCCTCATCCTCATTGTGTGGCTGGTCTTCCGCAAGAAGGAGAAGAAGAAGTACGAAGAGGAAGAGACGCCCAACGAGATCAGGTAAGCCGGAGGAGACCTTTTTTATTGGTGTGTGTGGTGGAAGAAAATTATCAAGGTTAGGGTAGTGTGATTAGAAGATTCTATAAGAGAGGAGAGGAGAGGAGAGGAGAGGAGAGGAGAGGAGAGGAGAGGAGAGGAGAGGAGAGGAGAGGAGAGGAGAGGAGAAACAAGGAGAGGAGAAACAAAGAGAGAATAGGAGAGGAAGAAAAGAGAGGAGAGGAGAAGAGAGGAGAGGAGAGGAGAGGAGAGGAGAGGAGAGGAGAGGAGAGGAGAGGAGAGGAGAAAGGATGAAGGGATAGAATGCGGAAGAAGAAAAGGAGATGAGAGGAGAAATGAGGAGAGGATAGGAGAGGAAGAGAGGACAGGAGAATAGATGAGAGGAGAGGAGAAAACAGTAGAGGAGAGAAGAGGAGAAAAGATGAGAGGAGAGGACAGAAGAGGAGAGAAGGGGAGAGGGGAAAAGATGAGATGAGAAGGAGAGGAGAAGAAGAAGAGAGGATGAAAGAAGGAGAGGAGAGCCATCACTGAAGTGGTTCTTCACCTTGCTGTGTTTATGTACTTGACTTTATGGTATTGTTGATGATGGAGCAAAGCGGAGTCTGTAGCTCTGGAGCAGGAACAGTGTGTTATAAGTCCTTTTGGCTCCTCGTCCTCAGGGCTTTAAAGATATTGGATGATTTATAGTGATATATAATGAAATGCTGACGCTGCGGTGTCGAGGACGCCTGTCTTCTGCTGAGTGTGAAAGTGGACTGGCAGGACTCTCGGCTCTCTCTCTCTCTCTCGCTCTCTCACTCCCCACCAAAATGAAACGCTTATATGTTTTCCACTCTGTCTTATTCTCTTCTTTTCTCCTCCTAATCCTCTTTTTCCTTTTTCATCATCATTCTCTTGCTCTCTCATTTCACATTTTCATTCATCTCTCTTTCTCGCTCATTCACTCTCTCTCTCTTTCTCTCTCTCTCTCTCTACCTCTCTCATTTTTCCACTCTGTCTTATTCTCTTCTTTTCCTCTCCTAATCCTCTTTTTCCTTCTTTTAGAATTCATCCTCTTTCTCTTGCTCTCTCATTTTATATTTTCATCTCTCTCTCTCTCTCTCTCTCTCTCTCTCTCTCTCTCTCTCTCTCTCTTTCTTTCTCTCTTTCTCTCTCTCTCAAGTTTATTAAGGCTATAAAAATGATAATAGAAATGATAGGAGAGTTTTAACAGGTGTATTAACTATTTAATCTCCCTGTCTTTCATCAGTAACATTTTCCAATTCTGCTCAAAATTAGGATGCATCGTCTGCACTGATTGATCGATGACAGAAAAACTTTTAATAATCTGTAATTACTACCTGTAATAATCTGATTAGATCTATAATTAGATCGGTTCAAATTCAAAGACACTCAACATAACGTACGCTGTTGTTCTGTATATAGAATACTCAAATGTTTGTCCGTTATGTTGCTTAGCAACCGTGAAGAATTGTGTTTAACTCTCATTAACATTACTGATATATTCAGTTATTTCTCAAATAACCAATTTTATTGTTCACTTTTCTCTCATCAGGGAGGATGCTGAGGCTCCTAAAGCCAAGCTGATGAAACCCAACTCTCTCTCCTCCTCACGCTCAGGAAGCTCTCGCTCTGGCACCTCTTCCACACAGTCCATGGTTCCCAGTGGCGCTCCACGTGTCCACAAACCTCACCCACCTCCTCCCACAGCAGGGCCCCTGAAAGAAAGCATCCAGCCTTCTACATTGCCTGCCATGCCCCCGGCGTACACACAGGTTGCCCCGAAGCTCCCGGAGCCTCACAGCAGCCCCAAACTGAGCCCAGGGAACCTGGCACGGATGGGCGCTATGCCGGTGATGATCCCTGCTCAGACCAAAGCCTTCCAGACTGTCTAGAGACACATGAACATCATCAACATCATCTCACACACACACACACACACACATACACACCTGTATACTGATTTACTCCAAGGACACGCATGAGCACGATGCCAGCGATGAAAGTCAAACCACACACACACACACACACACACACACACACACACACACACACACAAACTGTGAGCCCAATCAGACTCACTCCATCAAGAGAAATAGAGCAAGCAAAGACAAATAAAAAGGGAAATAAAGCCTTAAGTTGCTTGAAGCGTCTCTAATCGCTGTGTCAGTAAAATACCACACATGGGAAATAAGAAGCGATTGCCCCCTTGATGTGGACAATAAAGGAAAGCGGCATTTCCTCTTAACACACACCATTTGTTTTCCGCTTTGATGGTAGCACCGGGGATTCTGCATGGCCGGACAGAATGGTTGATTTATTTCTAACAAGGAGGTAGACGTGGTGAAAGGCAAGGAAGACAACGAGGAGTTTCTCTGTCTCAACTCGAACTGACGAGCATCTAAACTTCTCTGCTTGCACGCTGGAGGTGTTAGCGTGAAGTGGACAGCGTTTAGAGACAAGCGAGAGGAAAGGACTCATTCCAAACACCTGCTCTCTTTTCCTTTCCAGTCACCATAATCCGATTGGCTCCAAACCAGGAAGTGAAATGACAGTGAATCATCCACATGGCTGATTTGTAAATCTCAATATTTTTTTTTATTTCATTACAAAACATGTATATGTACAGTCTTTTTACATATGACAGTAAAAACAGCATTTTTATTGATATTGGATCAACACTATCATGCTGTGACTCTTAAATTTGCCCTAAACCAAAAATCACAATATTATGTAGAATGATAAGCCAGTTATCGATGAATATGCAAATTAATATAAAAACACCCCAAATTTGACATGCCCTGCCACCTCCTCTAGTAGCCAATCAGTATTGTGAGAAGTTGCGGTTAAAATAAAGGTGGAGTTAGCATCTATGTTCTTACTTACAAACTTCGTTTATATGAAATCGAAGAAATTTGAATTTGTATGAATTTTCTCATGTCAAGAAAACAATATTGCATGTCAATCATTTACATATTGGAGCCTGATTGGCTTTTATAGTCGCTATGAATTTGCACATTGCAACCTGATTGGCTGATATACTCATTTATTGGTTTTTTTTTTTTAACACATTACAGTGCATATTATTATTTTTTTGTTATTTTTTTTTCTTTTTACAAATATTTCTTTCAGCCTACAGGTCTTTAAGTCTACAGTTAGATTTTGATGCTTTGCTACTGATTGCTAGCATCTTTTCATTTTTTTCTCTCACGCTTATTTACATCCTGAATAATAAATACAGCTTTCTACATCGATTTCACTTCCTGGATTCATTTTTCTGAATCGTTTCTACACAGATTTGAGTCCTAGGTGATTTCACTAAACGTTCATTATCTGCTATAACCAATAAGGTGTATGATATGAAGCAGTTATGAATGTTTTGATGGTATGTGATGCATTTTTATATTTACATTCAGTTACTTTTGATATATATTTGGAATAACTGATTAAAATGTTTAAATTCCGCTTTGCTGTAAGAGCTAATTATGACCTGGTTGACATGTTTAATTATGTACAAGGCTTAAAAAAATAAATAAATAAATAAATGAAAAATAAATAAATTATATATATATATATATATATATATATATATATATATATATATATATATATATATATATATATATATATATATATATATATATAAAAGCAAGATTGCTTCTCCTAAAGTTTAATTTTCAAGCATTTCAAGCGTTTCATGGTCATTTTCTTCAGGTAAAAAAAAAAAACAGAGCACTTTCAGGTTGTGAATTCAAATCTTAGTGTCAGAAAGAAAAACACGGCAAATCCCTGTGAGAAAGTTCAACCGTAACTGCTTATTCTTGAGTTTCTGCTTCAAATAAATACGTTTCATTTCATTCAGACTTGACCTAAATGGGTTGTAATTTTATCCCAGACCAGCACGTCATCAAAACTATGTCACGCATTCTGCTCAGGTCGCTGTATTTTCGGATGTTCTACATTTTTGCCAACATTTACAGCTCTTTTTTTTATTTCCTTGTTCGATAAACCCGGTTAAATCCGACCAGCTCCCAGATGCCACACTTTAATAAAACTCTGTGTATAATATGCTCCCTTCCCCCGAGACGCTTTTGTTATTTCTAGCTTGTGCCTTTGTTGGATGAAATAATGGCTGGGATGAAGATGAGGATGAGCGACTCATGCGAGCGACTGAGTGATAGTGATTGTGATCGTTTGTCCCTCAGGGCTAGCATTTATGTCCTCAAACATCAGGAAGTAGAGAAGGAGTCAATTGATGCTGAGGCAATTTGAATATCTGGGTTGTGCTGATTGATTGATTATGATCAACGCTCTTATGAGAATGGGATAATAATTTGTATTATAACACAGATGGTGAGGTGATGTGACGTGACGTGAAGATACTCTGAAGTTCATTATTTTCCCATAATTGCATGCATCCTAAGAGCTTTATTCCATTTAACCAATGATACAGTTTTATATTAATTATAAAATGTTGTAGTTTTTATTTGGTAATGTTTTGATGATTTGAGTTTAGTTTAACCATTTAGTGTTACATCTCACTATATCAACGTCTTCCATCCAATCAGAATCCAGAATTCAATAGCACTATGATCTAAAATATATAAATAAACAATAAATTCATTTCACTAGCACCGATTCGACTGGGTTCTACACCAACATCAAATCTGGAGTAAAGGAGTCAGTGTCAGAGCCTTGATCTAGGCCTGATCTTTTAAACCACAAGCTTTATTGAAAAGTGAATACACCGCTCTGCTGAAGCGCAAAGATTTCTCGACACTGTCGCACTTTGTCACATGATCCGAGAACACGGAGAACATCCTCACATCCTCGCCACAGTGAATGAATAAAGAGTCTACTGAACTGGAATTTCAGATTATTCACACAAACAATTGCCCCAAAGCCGATTTACGGAAATCTAGGTCTAGATTCCAAAAAGTTATCTATCCAAGTCTAAATGTTTTTGAAAAAGCTTTGAAAGGAAGCAAGAAAAGGAACTAAAAGGAACTCACTCCAGCTCCAAAGAAAGGGAAACGCTTTCATGTCTCAGCTTCAGATGTTACACAATATCAACAGCTACAATGTCAGCTCTAAACGGAGTCAGAAATTTGTGTCAGGAAATCTGGAGCTGGACTTCTTTCTCTTTTTTATTTTCTTAGATGTTTTCAGCCGAAAAAAAGCAAAGTTTTCATCCTGAGTGATGTTTATTTGAAACCAGAAACAGGAACTAGATTCCAGTTTTCAGTGGATTCCAAAAGATTCCTGAAAAAAAATCCAAATTATGTGATCTGATTAGCCAAACAATTCCAAGTTATTCTCTGGATAGTGTGTCTTAACATCACCATCTTTCAGTCATCTTTATACTAAAAGTACTCTGGAATATCTTTATTTTTTTTCTTACATTCCTGAATCTTCATACTTGAAATGGCTTCATTTTATAAAATAGCAGCTTTCCCAAAATTCAGATACAAATTATGTTTATTATCGCAAAGCTTTAAAAAGGATCCAGCTGGTATTTAGTGACCACCAGTTTGTCCCTGGTCCAAAATGTATTCTGGATCCACTGACGATGAAATTAATGATAATTGATGGACTTGGCATGAAATCTTTGCCTGAAATGCTAGTTTATTTGACCCAATCTCCTGAACGTTTCTGCATTCACATTTAAAGAATTTCCTTTCACATTTCTACCTTTGCAGAATTTTCTCAATAGAAAGATTTCAATTCACAAACATTTCCTTATTTTAATGTTTCAGCTAATCTTTTTAAAGCCTGAGACACATTTTTTTTTATTTCTGCATGTTTGATCGTATGCGTGTGTGAGAGAAAGAGGGAGAAAATTGACAATAAACCCGAAAAAGAGCTCTTCATATGAATTGAAACAATCCCAGTCCAAGGGAGCCCAGGCCAAATGGGTTGTAATTTTATCCTTAATGCAGCATAAAGATGTTTTATATCGCTCATAAGCTGAGACAGAGTGTTAATTATCATGCATTTGCATCCAGAGCACATGCTAATGCATCGAAAAGCAACAGGAATGCATGTTCAAGATCTCGCAAAGGGTTTGTTTTATGCCTCAGTGCTAATAGAAGTATGCCGTATATCAAGAAATGATGTTAAATGCATTTTTTTTTTTTTTTTATGACTCAATTATTGCTATTACTGTGAATAAGAGTTTTATATTTGACTTTTTTCTGTTTGGAATGACAGAGAATAAACTTTTAGAAAGTGTGAGGCAGCTTTAGTTAAAACTCATAAAGTATGTATATATATACAGTGGTGTATACAGTGGCCCCCTTCCTGATTTCTTATTTTTTTGCATGTTTGTCACACTTTAATGTTTCAGATAATCAAACACATTTAAATATTAGTCAAAGATAACACAAGTAAACACATCATGCAATTTTTAAATGAAGGTTTTTATTATTAAGGGAAAACAAAACCCAAGTTTGCTTCAGCTTGAGGTCAGAAACAGCTGGCCGGACATTCTCCTTCAGGATTTTTTGGTAGACAGCAGAATTCATGGTTCCATTTATCACAGCAAGTCTTCCAGGTCCTGAAGCAGCAAAACAGCCCCAGACCATCACACTACCACCACCATATTTTACTGTTGGTATGATGTTCTTTTTTACGCCAGACGTAACCTTCCAAAAAGTTACATTTTTGTCTCGTCAGTCCACAGAGTATTTTCCCAAACGTCTTGGGGATCATCAAGATGTTTTCTGGCAAAACTGAGATGAGCCTTTATGTTCTTTTTGCTCAGCAGCGGTTTTTGTCTTGGAACTCTGCCATGCAAACCATTTTTGCCCAGTCTCTGAACACTCACCTTAACTGAGGCAAGTGAGGCCTGCAGTTCTTTGGATGTTGTTGTGGGGTCTTTTTTGACCGCCTGGATGAGTTGTCGCTGCGCTCTTGGGGTAATTTTGGTCGGCCGGCCACTCCTGGGAAGGTTCTCCACAGTTCCATGTTTTCACCATTTGTAGATAATGGCTCTCACTGTGGTTCGCGGCAGTCCCAAAGCTTTAGAAATGGCTTTATAACCTTTTCCAGACTGATAGATTGGTAGGTTTGTGACCTCAAGCTGACGCGAACTTGGGTTCTGCAGCAGGACAATGATCCAAAACACACCAGCAAGTCCACCTCTGAATGGCTGAAGAAAAAAAAAGACTTTGGAGTGGCCTAGTCAAAGTCCTGACCTCAATCTGATTGAGATGCCGTGGCATGACCTTAAAAAGGTGGTTCATGCTCGAAAACCCTCCAATGTGGCTGAATTACAACAATTCTGCAAAGATGAGTGGGCCAAAATTCCTCCACAGCGCTGTAACAGACTCATTGCAAGTTATGGAAAACGCTTGATTGCAGTTGTTGCTGCTAAGGGTGGCCCAACCAGTTATTAGGCTTAGGGGCAAATACTTTTTCACACAGGGCCACGTAGTTTTGGATTTTGTTTTCCCTTAATAATAAAAACCTTCATTTAAAAACTGCATGATGTGTTTACTTGTGTTATCTTTGACTAATATTTAAATGTGTTTGATTATCTGAAACATTAAAGTGTGACAAACATGCAAAAAAATAAGAAATCAGGAAGGGGGCCAACACTTTTTCACACCTGTGTATATATATATATATATATATATATATATAAATATATATATATATATATATATATATATATATATATACAGGTGCATCTCAATAAATTAGAATGTTATGGAAAAGTTCATTTATTTCAGTAATTCAACTCAAAATGTGAAATACGTATATATATATATATATATATATATATATATATATATATATATATATATATATATATATATATATATATATATATATATATATATATATATAAAGCATATATATATAATAAAGCATTAAAAGGCAAAGGCAAAGCTGTTTCAATTTTTCTTGTTTTGTGGTGAAATTGATTCGTTTCAACTGATTTGTTCATCAACTATTATTTTTTATTTAATTTAGACATTTGTGAAAGGATCTCAGGTCTCTTTATATCCTGAGAAATTTCCACTTCCTGACAGACAAACTCATCTTGCTTTGGAAAGGAGATGGGGCCTCCCCTTTCTCTTGTCCTCTCCCCTGACTCTGATAGCCACGCTCCGGCTTTGGTAGCTCGCGCTGCGATTTCTCCTGACCCGAAAGTGGAAATTTCTCTCTCTGCGTCGGGTTCTGAGGAATTTGTTGCCTTCTTGTAGGGCCACTTCAGCCCTTGTGGGGAAGGTGTACACAGCAACAGACCAAGCCGGTGAATCCCTGCACACCATGGCGGTTTTGCAGGCCTACCAGGCTGACCTGCTGATGGAACTTGACTGCGCCGAAGGTCTAAGCCCCGACGCAGTCTCTGAGCTCCATCGAGCCACAGATCTTGTGCTCCTTGCCACAAAGCAGACGGCTCACTCCATAGGCTGTTCAATGGCTGAACTGGTTGCCATGAAGATGCACCTGTGGCTCAATCTTACAGGGATAAAGGACAGGACAAGTCCTTTCTCTTAGACGCCCTGATTTTGCTTCAGGGCTTATTCGGCGACGCAGTTGGCGCTGTTGTCAACTGGCACCAGGAGGTGAATTATCAGTCATCTTGGCCAGGCGGGCCACAAAGGAATCCTGACGCCCAAGGGCTAGGGTTCCTGGGAGCACCATCCTTAGTGGGGCTTTCCCTTCCCTCTACCCCGCCACCGCTGGCATTTCGGGGGTCAATAGGGCCAACTCTTGCTCCCACTTCCTCTATAATCGATTCCCCCATTCTATACCTGCCAGTGCACTGTTTCAGGACACCAGGGGGACAACATGAGTTTGTCACCTCTCTCAGACAAACTGGCAGCGTGGAAGCTTCTGCCAGGTGTCTTTCAGTGGGTCCTAGATGCCATAAAGAAAGGGTACAGGATCCAGTTTGCCACCCGTCCCCCTTAATTTCAGGGAGTGCTGCCCACTATCGTCGGCCCACCCCAAACTTTGTTCCTCCAAGAGGAACTCCTCTTCTTTCTGAGAAAAGGGGCCATAGAGCATGTTCCCCTTCCAGATCGGGATTCAGGCTTTTACAGCCGATATTTCGTTGTGCCAAAGAGAGACGGGGGGCTGCGTCCAGTTCTGGACCTGCGAGCTCTTAACTCTGCCCTAATGAAGTTCAAGTTCAAGATGCTTACTATGAAACTGATTATGTCACAGATCAGATCTGAGGACTGGTTTGTGACGATAGACCTCAAGGATGCCTATTTTCAGGTAGGCATCCAGCCAGAACACAGGAAGTTCCTCAGATTTGCTTTCGGGGGTGACGCTTACCAGTTTCGGGGTCTTCCTTTCGGTCTAGCTCTGTCACCATGCACCTTCACGAAGTGCATGGATGCTGCCCTGGCGCCATTGTATTTCCAGGTCATCTGTATACTCAATTACCTGGATGACTGGCTTATCCTGGCCCACTCCAAGGCCATGGCAGCCAGTCACCGGGATGTGGTGCTTGTCCATATGAGGTCTCTAGGCCTCAGGGTCAACCCAGAGAAGTGTGTGTTTTCTCCATCTCAGAGAACCACCTTCTTTGGGGTGATTTGGGATTCTACCAAATAGTAAATACTGTTCGGCTAGACCAGAGACTCTCTGTCGCCGAGGCGCAGAGAGTCCTCGGCCTCATAGCAGCAGCAGCCAACGTGATTCCTTTGGGCCTACTTCACATGAGGCCATTCCAGTTCTGGCTCAGAGGTGCGGGCTTCCATCCCCGCAGGCATCCTCTCGATGCCATCAGGGTTACGTGTCACGGGCTTTGTACCCTACTTATGTGGACAAGACCCCGGTTTCTGGCCTTGGGTCCCACTCTAGGGGCATGTCGCCATCGCAGGAATCTTTCAAAGGATGCCTCACTTTCGGGCTGGGATACAGTCTAGGATGGCCGCTCCACCCAGGGTCTTTGGGAAGGCCCTCAACTCTCATGGCACATAAATTGCCTGGAGATGAGTGTTTCTGGCACTGAAACACTTTCTCCCACAACTTAGGAGCTTCCATGTGCTGGTGCACACAGACAACACCGCAGTGGCTGCTTGATTCTCCACCCCCGCCCAGAGATGTGGAAGCTCTGGGTCTGGGACCAATTCCTAAAGGCAGGCCTCTCATTATAGGCTGTGGAGAGTCTA